>CM052282.1:5914380-5945007 GCA_028455765.1 Lasioglossum oenotherae | reverse complement strand
GGCAAGTGGAACAGGGACTATAATCAAACAAGTAGAATCAGAATGACTTATGACGAAACAGGGGGAATAGAAGGGGCCATAAGCAGATTAGAGTAATGCCAGAATGACTGTTAAACAAGATAAGTAGGAAATCTAAATATCAGACAAGTGGAACAGGGACTATAATCAGATAAGTAGAATCAGGATGGCTTATGACGAATCAAGGGGCACTAGATTAATGTCAGAATGACTGTCAAACAAGAAAAATACTATGTCTAAAGATCAGGCAAGTGGAATAAGGACTATAATATCGGACAAGTAGAATCAGGATGGCTTACGACGAAACAAGGGGAACAAAAGGCACCATAAGCAGACAAGTAATATCAGAATGGGTGAAACAAGAACAATAGGAAGAGTCTAAAGATCAGGCAAGTGGAACGGGGACTACAATCAGACAAGTAGAACAAATATCTCCAGGCAATTAGCTTGGCTGGTTCGCGGGAGTGCCATGTTGAACAGCCCAACAATTGAAATGGGGATGGATTGTGATCGCGCAAGTAGAATATAGACGAGCTCTGTTCAAGCAAGTAGAATGATCGCGCTCGATGATCAGACAAGTGAAATAGGGGCGGTAAATGATCAGGCAAGTGGAATATAGGGGCGGCCATAGCGAGACAGAATGAACCGGGCATGATCTATGCGTGAGACGCGTAGAATTGCGCGGATCCCCTACGACGAGGCAGCCTGTGCATGAAATATATGAAAGTCGCGGGGAAGCAATTTCTCTCCGCTGAGAAATGCGAGCCGATTAGCCAGTTCATTCTTCTCTGCTCGAGACAGCACGGCGACGCTTATGCAGTGGGGACTTTGTGTGTACGACGCAGTGAAACAATATTTTCACCTTGAAAATCACGGTTAAGGATATTTTTATGCTTAATATTTGCAGGAGTAATATTTGATCGTTAGAAATGAGGGAAGAAATAAATGAAATATTGCAAATGAAACTCGATCTCGTTCGAACTTCGAATTCGAACGACATACTATATTAAAAGCTTCTGCTAACAAAATCAGATTTTATTTCCAAAAGGGGAAAAACGAATAAAATATTTCCATTGAAATTCTCACTATTTCGAGAATCTTTTAAACAAAATGCCATTTTCTTCACAGCTACAGTAGAACGTGTTCATCCCCAAAAATGTCGTAGAAGGGCAAAGAAAATTCATATTTTTCGTATGGCTACATGTATTTGAATGCTCGAATGTCGATTACAAACGAATCAAATTCTATTTCATCTAAAAAGAAACGCATGACATTCATATTTGTTAGACTTTGTTCAAATCATCAGGACGAGTCTGCCTCGTTAAAATACGTCGAGGGGTTAAAGGCTTCTTCGAAAGTGAAATCGGGATCTGTGCAGCGGGGAGTAGGGGAGAATGAAAGAAGACAGCGGCGTATAACAAACTGTGCTCGAGACACACGATTTATTATTAACCTTCGACCAACTTTAACAACATACAATATAATGTAGTAATAAAAACGTATCAGTTAAAAGTGTAATAATGATAGCGCGACGCTCGTTGGAAAAGTGTTCGCGTCGTGTACATGCGATCGCCGTTCATCTCCGCCACGCGTTCTGCATCCGACTGCATCTTCCTGGCTCGCGATCCTCCTGAAATACATCTTACGCGTGATATCATCGTGGCCGAGAACGCCGGTGATCATTCGATAAAAAATGGGGAGAAAGGACGCTCCGATGATCGCTGTTAGAATAAGGGATGGTTGGTTCTGTGTGTACAAGTGAGGTTCGAGAAGAAGGCGGTGGGACGGGGGTTGGGGGGGGGGGATGGTGTATCGGAAAAGGGGCGCAGGATAATCGAAAAGCTTTCGAGACAGGGTACAAGAAAACGTTTCGCGTGTGATTCATTTAGCACCGTTACGCCGATGCGCTTAATTAATGCTAACCTCTATAGTCGTGTAGAAAAACCACTCTCTTTCTCTCGGTTCCTCTTTCGCTCCCACCCTTTCTCTCAGCTGCTCTCATAAATTCTCTCCCATTGTCTCTTTCTATCTATATATATATATATATTTGTTATAATTATAATAGCGTAGAAGAGCCTCGCTTCGCGCCAGGATATCTGAATCGCTCGACTCGTCGCTCGCGCGCTGACCCACCAATGTCTGACCCCGGGTCCCGCTGCGAGTTCAGGACTATGCTCCTCCGACCGGAAACCACAAACCCGAGAACTCTGACGGTTGATCGCGCTCGACCAGGAAGCTCTCCGCGTCACAGGGAACGCTCCCAGCGAATGGAAGAACACGAAAAATGGGGCATTGTGTCCAGTCTGTTCGGTGTCGGCGCGTGCACCTGGCCCAGGATGATCAGCGGATGATCAACGGATGATCCCGAGCGAGGACGAAGCTTCCGGACACTTTGCGACGCACTCATTCGACCTGTTCAGGCTCGAGCAGCGTCGCGAGAGAAGAAGATCCCCGGGGAAGAAGGTGTCCTCGGTCGCTTTTGAGGAGCCAGCTCTCGAAGTCTTCGGGACGAGCGAATGACGTAGTGGTCGATAGGGTCCGCGGACATTGCGAATCGATCGGCACACACCAAGGTTTGCGTTCAATGGTAGTCGCGGACCGGATAGGACTCGATCAGGCGATCCGGTGGGCCGATGAACACGTGATGGCGCGAGACATAACGCCGACGGCGCGGGCGACGCTGTGCTCGGAGACGCGGCGACGCGGCACGATGACTTCAGAGCTCGTCGTGTTTCGGACCGGTGAACTCGTCGTGCGAGATGAACCCGTTCTTGTCCTTATCCTCGTGCTGAAAGATCTCCTCCACCAGCTTGTCATTGTCCGCCAGGATCTTCTTCACCTGGTCGTCGCCCGCGCTACCCTGCTCCGCCTCGATCATCTGCTTTCTCAGGTAGTCGCTCACCTGCGCATGGGAAACATCGGTTATTTTGGTTCGAGGAATCTTGTACTTGCTTGGGAAGAGTCAGTCCTGAGCAGAGTCGCCAGAGAAAGTCGTTGCTAGACTGCGGATCTTTATGCTAAATAAAAATGTTCTGCGTAAAAATGGATTTCATCTCTTAATGATTTTGTTGCGTTATAAACAACATCATAATAAAGGTGAATTGTTTAGCGATCGTAATAGTTGAATAAGAATTGATGATTTCGCCGCTAGGTTCGATCAGGTATACATTCAGCAAATGTGCAATTATTGAATAATGTGTCTTGATGTTTCGATCCTAATGTGGATCATTTCCACAAAGAACATTTATTGCGTCTGAAATTTTTCTATGAAGAATTAAATTTTGCAAATATTTATATAACACAACCATGTAAATCACAGAGATTAAGCACAATTGATGTAACCTACTTGATGAGACAAAAGAATTGAAAGAAACATTTTAGAATAAACTATGATACACGTGCATATCATCCATCGGATATGGTGGCAAATATGTAACTGAAACTGTGTGCTAACCTGACGTAAGAGCGTGAAGTGTCATACATCTAGACAAACAGTCTATTGATTGGTTGATCGATTCGATCTATGGTTAATCCCTGTGATTTACATGGTTGTGTTATATAAATATTTGCAAAATTTAATTCTCCATATAAAAATTTCAGACGCAATAAATGTTCTTTGTGAACATGATCCACATTAGGATCGAAACGTCAAGACACATTATTTAATAATTGCACATTTGCTGAATGTATACCTGATCGAACCTAGCGCCGAAATCATCAATTCTTATTAACATCATAATATCCTTGAATTTTTCTAATCTTTTACTGTTTCATACCTCGCCCAACCGATTTGTTCATAAGTGCATGAAGATCCGCGGTCTAGTCATCAGATTCCTCCCCAACGATCGATCAAATGAGCCACATTTAGTGGTGGGGGAAGAATTTCAAGGGGAATACACATCATGTGGTAACCCTCGGATCGTTTGAAATACATTACAAGGAAATTACATTATATTGTTTCCTTCTCGAAGTAGAACAAATCCTCAATTCTTTAAACAATGAACAATATAATATAGTAAATGCATTTACAAATTCAAACTGGACATTCTGTTCCTCAGATCATTGGAAGTACATTACAAGTGAATTATATATTATATATTATATTATCCTTCAGGCATTTGACGTATCTTTAAAAACAACAAAGATATTCAAGGTGGTCAAGTTAGGTGAAATACCCTGTACATTGTTTCCTCCTCGAAGCAGAATAAAGACTCGATCCTTTAAATAACGAACAATATAATAAATGCATTTACAAATTCAAATTGAACACTCGGTATATAGGGTGCTGTTAAAAGTTACATATATTATTTGTAGGTCGGTTTGGCATTTAAAACTGAACATTTGTACAGAGAGGAAAATCCCATGCATGCTACAGTATTCTATATATATATATATATATATATATATATATATATATATATATATATATTAGTTTTGTAACTGATAAAAATTGTAACATGCACCAAAATCTACTGTCCGGTGACAAATAACCATTAATCCTTGGCGCTTTTCAGATTTGCAAAATACAGCTGCGAATAAGTAAAAAGAGTCAATAGTACATTAAATATAAGCATTGCTCATGATATGTGTGACCATTATCATCCTGCTCTACTTATTACAAGTATCAGGTCGTCCAGTATGAAACTCGACAAATAAAACACAAATTTCGAACACATTTGTCAAGTTTCATACTTAACGACCTAATATTTACATGATTAAAAATAAATGTTACGTCACTGTCCAAGAAAGGAAATAAACAACGACAAAGAAACACAATGAAAACTCTAATGGCCATTTAAAAGCACGTGATCCTCGATCACGCCGATAGACCGTCACGAAATACGTCAACAGGGAGATATAAAATCTGTGCCGCAATGTTTCGCTCCGATCGATTTCAGCAGTTCTCATTCGTAAATAGAAATCTGTTAAGTTCGTAACGTGTCGCAGTGATTGAAACAAATGTATATCGCCCCACACGCGACAGTCCTGCAAAAAAAAGAAAAAAAATAAAACACGATTGCGCCGTTCGCTGTAGTTTCGCGGAAAAAAACGTTTCGAGAGCTGTAAGCCTTCTCTCCCCGATGTGCAAAATGTGCAGACGTTAATCCTTTGTACTTGCGAGCGGAGATAAACCTGTCAGCCGACGACATCGTGAGTGGTCTGCTGTTTGATTCGTTCGAAAAAAGGTTCTTACGGATTAAGCGAAACAAATGAGTCTACTTGCACGTTGATAAAAATACCGATTCGAACATAGACAAGTTAATACGCGCGGAGGATTTCCTAGACTTTCGTTTGATTGTTATTAGACTGCGGACGTTTTCATGCAATTTTCAATTTCTGTGGACAAAGAAAATCCTGTTTTTATTGGTAATAACATTTTTAGGTCGAAAATAAATAAGAATCGTACAAAATTCTGCCAAATTTGATACCCCTGCAATTTTTGAAAATTTTTATAAACCAGAAACGCATAAAGATCCGCAGTCTAATTATTATTATTATGCTTCGACACTAGATCTACGGGGCGTTATTATATAATTGGCTATTTTATATTAAAAATTGATGTATTCAAATTGTCAGCGATTTTTACTATAATATATCTAGATCAACAAATTTCAAACTCGCCATTTTTACGGGCCCCGTAGATCTACGGGGCACCAGAATCGGCTATTTTATATTAAAAATTTATACATTCAAATTGTCAGTGGTTTTTACTATAATATATCTAGATCAACAAATTTCAAACTCGCCATTTTGACGGGCCCCGTAGTTCCGTGTTTTAAAGCACTAAAATAAGATTAAAATTTCAACCAACTAATATAAATTAAAATTGGTTAACGATTGAAATGATTAAACAGTGCACCTAATTATTTGGCCGAAGTTCAAACTTTGTAATTTCATGTCTCAGGGTCCTTATGGGTCATAATCAGAAACGTTCGCTCGTTAATTGTTAATTCGTTAGTCATTTGGTTGTTAATTCAAGTTCGGAAAGTCTGACTGCGTGTTGGTAACTACAGATGATCCCAATACATTTACTATACCGTAACTCTGTATTATTATTTGTCAAGTAGTTGATCTACGTAGAGCCATCACCACAAGTGACCCTTAGAAAAAAATTAAAAGTGATCTTGCCATTATTCTCACCTCCTCGCGAGACAATTGGTTGTCGTGGTCGCTGTCGATTGCTTTGAACACGTTTGTGGACTGCGGAGTGTCGCTGATGTTGATCAGCTCAACCTCGAACAACAGAGTTGCACCTGTAATCAGAAATGTTCGATTAATAAGCACCTGCTATATTTTCTGTGCTTCCATCTTCGAAACATGAGGGACATTGTCTTTTTTTTATGAAAATGTCCTACACAGTTTTTGATACAAAAGACTACTCGCACCTTCCCAACAATTTTCACACGAATGGTTCTTTCGTGTCGTTAATGCTTGACGGGATATTTGAGCGTTCCCAGGTAAATGAAATACACAGGCTATTGTCGCGTTCAAAATTTCGCGTTCCGAGCCAATTTAAAATTTAACGATCGGACACGATATTCGCGGGGAAGAGATTTTGTAATTACCGGCTCCCCGCTCTAGCGTTTCGGATAATACCGCGAAATAAAACGGCGAATTAAACAATTCATTACCCGCTAATTACTCGTAACGCGATCCTCGCTCTTTTTTATCCTACTTTCGCAGTCGACCGTAAAATGCTGTACTAATCAAGTCGCCTACCAACTGAAAATTAATGTAACCTCTGAATGCGGCGGATAATCGACCATTGTCCAATATCGTTAACTTTCCCTCCGCTTTCTAGCCATGGCGCATAATCTCTAAGTGTTGAAATCAATGTTTAATTTCGCTTCAACATATCTTATAGTGTCTTATCCGAATGTCGAGGAAAGCAGAGTCGAAGTTTTGAGAGAAACTGCTTTTATTTTTAATTTAAGCTTATTTGAAGAACGCGTCTGCTATTCCTAACGAATTGCTAAATCTTTATGCAAAATGAAGATTGTCATCAAGATACAAGAGCTGCTTGGACACTTTCTTCTTTCCTTAATAATATTGATGAATGGGCTGCAGATCTTTAGGCAAAATAAAAATGTCTGGGTCATGGGTCTGGGTAAATATCTTAATCGCAAAAAGCAGAAAGACATTTCATTCTTACTTGAATCATTTTAGTAAGCTCAGAATAATAGATTGATATTCTTAAATTATTTTAATCTTGACACTGTTTCAATTGCATCTGCTAATTCTCCCCATAAATGCATAACATCCGCAGTCTATTAATGAATTAGAAATAATCCGACATTATTCATAGAATATAGTAAACAACTAGTACAGAAGAAGCGTTCTTCCGACGTCACTGATTTCCCATCATGTTTCACCAATCCATAGATCGAACGACACGCAACGACCGCTTTGATTGCTCGAAACCAATAAAAATCCAATACATCTCTGTCAGTGCTGACGAAAGACGATTGCCACGGCTTTTCTATTATTTACCCGTCGACTCCCAACAACCCGTGCGCACCTCTTCTCTCTCTCTCTCTCTCTCTCTCTCTCTCTCTCTCTCTCTTACACACACACACACACCGTGAAAAACATGTCCAGCGCGCTGACTCCGTGTATCGATGACGTATGACGGACCTCTTGTCGCTGACGTTTACTACCAATCATGAACCATTCCCTATGAACGAACAATCGGGGAAAATGTCTGGAAAAATCTCTTACTTCTGATCCACAGGACCATTATTATTTAATTTCGGATTCTATGACGTTTGCAGCGTATCAGTAACACTTGCTTCGGTCACATAATTAATTTCACTCGAATCATTGTTTCCGTGACGATTGTGTCACAAGCGGAAAATATGAATGCGCGTTTCAGTTGGACGCACATTATAATCGGTGATCAAATTGTTAGGGAAACGAACTAATTGTAGGCTTCAACTGTTATTAATTTCACACATTTTTCAACGTCGGTAATAAAACTTTATTGACGATTTTGTTATACTATCGAGCAATATCCGGAGCTATTTCTGGTATCAGTATCCATTTATAACAAAAATAAAATATAATCCCAATTATCGACCGTAAATGTTCAATATCTAATTTAATGATGTTCTCGGCGCTACCGTTTCGATCAATTAATAAATCTAGCAATTTTGCAAAAAACTTTTGTTCTTTCCTAACGTTTCGGTTCAGTTTTAAACCTTCTTCAAAGGTAGGAATCGTAGAAGGTACAAGGTTCAAAACTGAACCGAAACGTTTAGGAAAGGACAAAAGTTTTTTGCAAAATTGCTAGATTTATTAATTGATCGAAACCGTAGCGCTGAAAATATTAAATTAGATATGAAAAAAATTTATGAAAAAATTATTAAACAGATTTAAGACCACCGGTGCATTAGTTTTATCTTAATAGGATAATTCAAAAACGAAAGAAATTTATATTTGGCTCCTGTGTCTTGCAATCAATGCATATATTTTTTATTTTGCATAAAGATCCGCAGTCTAGTGAGCACAGTGCAGAAAGAATTAGTCCCCGATTTGCACAGATCGAACATTTAGTTAAAGTAGACTATTAATTACAGTAGAAATGAGCTAATTAAACGTAGAAGTGTGCATCAACAACAATGTGTTTCTCGATGAAAATTACTAGTAAGAACTGACAAATTTCTTAAAGTGTATATTTACTCATCAGAACGTTTCATGATTTACATATTTAGTATTAAGATAATAAATTACATCATTTCAACATAATTTGCATGCAAAATTAATTTCTTCCGGCTTATCGGTGGAAGCATTATCGCGAATTTTCAAGGGTCTCCGACAATCTGAGAAAAATATGTTTCGAACAAGACAGACAGACTTGAACATTATTTAAACATCTACAAACTTTAATATGTATACAAAATTTCCATTGAGCTCATAAATAACGCTAAAATAGTTTTGTCCAATACCCGACTGTGCGATGGCGACGAAAACAGGTTCGAATGCACTCGTTGCAGCTCGCGTTCGATTCAGGCGCGGATGGTCGCGCATTCGATATTCATTATGGCGAGTCCCATGCCGATTAAGCCAGCCCTAATGAAATATGCCGGCCCATAATTCACTGCTTATAGAAATGCGATTAACGGAGCGGGCAACGTTTTCGCGTTCGGTGACGGATCTCGTTTTCCCCGGGAAAATTGAACGATCATAGTCCGCCGGTTCGAAACTCCGTGCCGGGAAAGTTTCTCGTTCTCGGTGACCGCAGCATCGACGACAGATGGAATCAAATTCGTTTTTCTTTGTGCGCAATTTCCGCCGCGTCTCCCCGCGATCCCCACCGGCCCTGTTACCCCGGAGAGAGAAACTGTTCCATTCCCGATCCCCGCGACTTGAAATGCTTTCCAGCCCCCTGCCTCCTCGTTATTTACGGTCCGCGTTGCACCAAGAACAGACTGTTTCAGCCATTAAAGCGTCTAGATACCAATTAACGTGGTAGGTAGCCGGAGAGGCAGCGAAATAATGGAGAAATTAATTATTCCATCGTTGATCGGGAAACAAAATTTTCTGAAATTAACGAACCACCACCAGAGTAACCCACGGTTCTCCGTTTGATCGTGAGACATCGGAATTGCGATAGAATTCCAACTAGGGATGGGATCAAGTACCTCGCAAACAAGTACGAACCTTGATTGATGGATAAAAAACGATCGATAAAAAAAAACCCCTCCTTGATTGATGGAATTCGAACTTTCTATAAGTACTTCGAAAAAAAAAATGGTACTCCCAAGTATACTCGAACCTTTGCCAGACAGTTTCGAACCCCCTTTACAAGTACTGTGGTAAACGTAAATAATACTTGTATGTATACTCGAATCTTGGTCGAACAGTTTGGAAACTTTCGAAATTTTTATGAATATCGTTACGAATTTCCGTATTCTTGCACGCTCCGTGACAACGTAAGGCTGTTCCGGCGCGGCGTCTGTTTATTTCTTTCTTTAAACATGCTGTGGAGATGAGAGAGAAAACGGGGTCTCATAATATTACATGCTCCTACCGATGATTGTAGTTTGGAATGTACTTTGCGACAAAACCTGATATGTTATATCAAACATTATCTAGGTGATGTCGGGAACAATCATTTGTATTACATATGTCAACTGCATTATTGGATCCACGATTCAAAACATTAGCTTTCTCTAAAGATGAATCTGTCCCTCGAGCACGGGATGCCTTGACTGATACAGCCACTAATTATATTAATAATGATAATTCATCTACATCATGTGATCAATTTGGTCATCCTTTGACAATGAAATAGCAATTACAAATAATACGATTCCTATCTGATCGTCTGCTGTGTTAGAAGTGGAGAATTATCTAAAAGAAGAATATTTAGAACGCAAAGAAGACCCGTTATTACTTTAGCGTGAAAATTCAGTCAAGTACCCCATCTTATCAAAAATTGCACGTGACTATCTTTGTATAATGGCCTCTTCTGTACCTTCAGAAAGAATTTTTTCAAAAGCAGGAAATATCATGGATAAAAAAAGAAATAGGATAAAACCATGTATTGTAAATGAAATATGATTCTTAAATAGTTACGAATTTGATCAAGAAAGTGCTTAAAACCTACTATGCAGTTCTGATTTCCAAGATTCGAGTACTACTAGTGAAAGTTTCGATTACTTTCAACATCGAAGTACTTATAAGTATCTTTTCGAAACTTGGAAGTACTCATTCCGAGGTTCGATAACTACTTGTATACAATGAATACTTTTCAACAGAGGTGTTTGCGAGAACCCGAAATATCGGGTCGGGTCGGGAACACAAAATTTTTTCGGGATCGGGACGGGTGCCCGACAATTTCGAGATTCCCGAAAGAATCGGAATTCCCGAAAAATTTCGAGAACCCAGTAATCATTTATATTCGGTTTAATGAATACATTCATAGTTTCGGATTTTTTATTTTAGATGTTTTCGTGAAACTGAAAGAATGTTGTCCATCACGAATTCTTTTCAAGAGTGTCTTATGTCATATTCTCGAAATTTCCGGGAATCTCGAAATCTTTCGGGAACCTCGAAATTTTTCGGGAATCTCGAAATTTTCGGGAACCCGACCCGACTCGTCCCGACTATCGGGTTCCCGATATTTCGAGTTCTTGCACACCCCTAGTGAGTACATATTGAACTTGATCCCATCCCTAATTCCAACACATATTCTCTAATTAAATTATTCAATTTTACGAACTCGTAACGACGAGACCATGAGCGCTACAAATGTCTTTGTTTGCCAGTACTGCTTTAACGCACGAGGTGTACTACTTAACGCTATCATCCGAGATACTTCTTTAGAATTTCTGAACGTAATTAAGAAGGTCAGGCGTAATTAAGAGACGTTCTCAGAAGCCAGAGGCGAAGCAGAACATTATTTCCTGGCAGCGCTGCAATTACAACAGAACTTGGTATTATTACAGTTGAATTTGTCTTTAAAATGTTCGCATAGAAATGGATGGAATATAACCTTCCATTAAGAAAATCATAGCTGACGAGATGAAAAAATAGCGCCCACAAAAGCGTGCTATCTTTGTACAATTTCGTGGAATCTCATTCGCAGAAATGTCGCGGTTGATGCATTTCGTTCGCACACACTGTATTCTTTAACGCTCCACGTTTTAAATTCAATTCAATCATTTCGAATTTCTTATTTCTTCAAATCTTAAATTTCAATGAAGCAAATATTGTTTTTCGTTTTTCATGAACGTTCGTTAAATTGGACGAATTCTTAAAAACGATATTTTTCATATTTATGAACTAGAGATACGAACTATATAGAAATTTGTTTCTTCTATCGATCGTATTTGCTGATGATAAATTTTTAAATGTTTTCGGTGCAACGGTTCGATCGTTTATTATGAATTATAAAGCAACTTTGCTAATTGCCAAACAAAATCAACGTTTCGATCCCAATTTGGATCGCTTTATTCAAATACATCTTGAAGAAGATCCAAACTGGGATCGAAACGTTGATTTTGTTTGACAATTAGCAAAGTTGCTTTATAATTCATAATAAACGATCGAACCGTTGCGCCGAATACATTTAAAAATTTATTATATAGAAATTATTTGTGAAACGTCTCTATAAATAATATATCTATAAAGAATAGAAGCTTAATGATATTCTTTTTTGAAATGATGCCATATCGAGACGCGGTTGCGCAATTTTTGTCATTTAGATGCTCGCTATTCGCGACTAATGGGCACGAAGAATCGAATCATCGCACTATTCCGAAACGCAGCATCCTGCGAATCGATCAATGAGCATTGGGGAATTTGGTAACGCGATTCGCGCAAGCACGTTGCACCGACGCGTATCATCGAATTTACAGTGTCAAACTAGGTCAGCAAACGTTAAAAATTCGATCACGTTCTAACTGAAAATTCCGCGGCTGTGTTTCTAGAGGGTGCAGATTTTTGACGATTAGAATTCTTGTACGAACAGTACAGGGTGCATAAAAAAATAGTGGTCATTTGTCCCAGGAGTGAATTGAAAGTGAAACATTATTCATAACAAAGAAACTTGTTAAAGTTTGTTTTTACATCAACACCCTTTTTGCTCATCGAGAATAGAAGAAGTTTGAAAGGAACCATGTGTCGCAAAGATGATCGACATTCAATTCAATTGATTTGGGCACAAAGGGCCCAACTACTGACGATGTACCTGAGAAGGACGTTACAGTAAGCAAAAAACGCATGCGAATCGGCTCCGAACTGGCTAATTACACTGTCCAACAGCCAAAAAAGTATTTCGATTCCCACTATGTGATTCTTATAGAGTTTTCCGCGCTGATTCCGAATCTGTTTATCATTTTTTCCCTATACGTCCAGTTTTTGAGAAAATGGAGTTTTAAAAAAAGACATATTTTTCAACTTTAAACAAATATTGTGATGTTATTATAAAAGATATTGAATTGTTCTTTACAGCAAAAGATTCTGTAGACTTTCCCGAATACGGTGATATCCAACATTAATACATTATGATTGTTTAAACATGTTTAAACAATGATTAAAGACGTATTGAAATTTGTTGGACATTGTTATTTTACGACCACCGCGCTCCGACAACTTCAACCCTGACAGATGGACAACACGTGCGACCTACACTCGTAAATCACGCCATTGACGACCGAAGACAATACGGAAAGCAATTTCTTTGACAGTTCCCCACTCCTCAACCTAAAGTCCTTCCGAAACGGTCGCGTCCAATTAACAAACGGCACTTTTCCCCACCCTTAACCGTTCATGAAAAACTGAGGTGACAATCGCAGTGCTATTTTGATCGCGGTCGGAGCAACTGATCCGCGTTTGCTGTCCCGATTTCTTAAAGTATGTTGTGCAGTGTTTAGTGATTGTGTTTAGAAGTGCAGTGTTTTGTGCTTCACAACTGTTACGATGTATTCGCGCGAATGGCAGTGTGCTGTGGGTCCGACGGAGGAACAGAAGATTCTGAAAAATTCGTAAGTACCTATACTTTACAGTAGTCTTTTATAATGAAGGATTAATATTCTTATTTGTAACAATGGATTTCAATAATGATCTTCCATATTTTGCATTGCACAATACATTGTATGCTGGGTTGTATGCAGAGTTGGGCAAAAATTTTATTTAAATACAAATTTCGAATAAAGTGGGTCTTTTTCGAGGAGGATTTTAAACCCACTTTATTCGAAATTTTTGCCCGACTCTGGATGTATGCGCAGCTCCTTCGAAACTTTTTCTTTTCTCGACGAGTATGATGTAAAAACAATCTTTAACAACTATTTTCTTTGTGCTAAACAATTTTGCGGCAAGTTTCTTTTACAAATGTCCACCGATCCGTGTAGATTCACCCTTAGAACAAATAATCGCTGCTTTTTTGTACACCTTCAACAATGAGTCACCTGATCGTAATTAAATTGTATATTAGTTGAAAATTTGCACAATCGAGCAGCTTAATTAATTTGAAAATAATCTCGATTACTTTGGAGATCTTATTACCAGATCGTTCCGCGCGATATTTTTTTTACACGTCCAGAGTCAAATCGATTACGAATAAATATAAAAATACATATTTCTAGTTACGTTAAAATGTATGGACGTAAAATGGACAAGATCGAAAGCAAAATCTTGTTCAATTACAAAGTAAAATTAGAACCCGTCAAATATCACAGTTGAAACGTGTACATTGCTACGCGGATTAGCTTTTTGCTGAAGTTACCAGCGAACTCGTCTTACCCGGTGAAGAAGTTAATTAACCATAAAACGCGTAAACCGCATTTACCTCGGCTCGCGCAGCACGGCCTTCGAACATTGTAACTTCTCATTAGACGTTCTTCCGCAACAAAGAACCGCAGACACGGCATTCCGACCTACAGACGCCATGAAAAATTTCTCACCGTGCCGAAGAAACATTGCTCCTTTACCCGTCGATCCTGTAACCTAAGCTTCAAGCTCTACCGAATCGTTGCAAAAACTTTTCACTACCGAATTGCAGTATTTGCGTTCACACGCCGGAATGCGCGCAGTTTTATGTGATTATTAGACTGCGGATTTTATGCATTTATTATAAAAATGGGTAGGTGCAATTTAAAACAATGGACAAATTAAAAAAATTTAAGAACATCAATATATTAGTTGAAGCTTATGAACATTATTAAAGAATGAAAGAAATTATTACTTGGCCCTTGTTTGTTGTAGTTGATGCAAACAATATTTATTTTGCATAAAGCTCCGCAGTCTAGTGATTATCAATTCCTTTTACTCCATGGCGAATTCTTAACAATAAATTTCCTTATCTTCGTCGACAAAATTACTTTGAGAGAGCTTTCAATTCGAAATTTTTACAATATTAACGCTAAACGTATCGAGCACGAAAAGCGATTAAAATTGATTTAGATTTTTTGTCATTTTTATTATGCGCTTAAATAAAGAAATTTATCGAATCAATAAACATTGCATACGGAATGTTATAACCATAATTGCGGATTCTTTTATGCATTCATGGCTTCTAAAAATTTTTAGAATATAATTCAGATATATAAACGCTATTGCCACTGAAAATATGATTTTATTTATTCAGATTTTGTGTATTTTTTATTATAATATTGGATAAAGCTTGGATAAAGAAATTTATCGAATCAATTTCCATGTAATATTATTTTTTTTATACTGTATAAACATTGAATACGGAATTATGCATTAATGCCTTCTAAAAATTTGTAGAATATAACACAATTCTATTGCCACTGAAAATATGATTTTATTTGTTTATATTTCGTGTATTTTTTATTACAATATTGGATAAAGCTATAAAGAAATTTATCGAATCACTTTCCATGTAATATTCTTTTTTTATATTGTATAAACATTGCACACGGAATATTTACCATACTGCGGATTCTTTATGCAATTATGGCTTCTACAAATTTTTAGAATACAATTCATATCTATAAACGCTATTGCCACTGAAAATATGATTTTATTTATTCAGATTTCGTGTAATTTTTATTAAAATATTGGATAAAGCTTGGATAAAGAAATTTATCGAATCATTTTCCACGTAAGCAACTTCACAATTTCAATAATTGTGCAATGAAAAATATAAAACCGGTCGCGTGACAGGCAGTGGTAGGTTTACTGTTAATTTCAAGAAGAAATAAATTCACGAAACTGTCCTCAAAAATTGCCGGTATAAGAAAAACCTATGAAGAAATCTGCGCGACATGAAACTAAATAACGATCGCCGGAAGTTAGCCGACAGTGAACGCAACGCAAGGTGTCCGATAAACAACGTTTCCGGTTGTCATGCAACAGTCTAATAGAATTCAACACATCGCTTCTACTTACTCGTTTCGAATCATCCGCGGCCCTCAATGGCCTCCCGATGGGAAAACGAACGAGGCTAGCCGTCGGATCGATACAAAAGGGATCGTTAGTAACAAAATCGGGGCCAAAAAAAAAAAAGAATGCAATTGCACGGAAATCCAATAAAGCGTCAACCATTAAATTGAGCATTGCTATCCCGGGGCCGGGCTCTCTCGGCCCGGATCAACATCGGCTTCGGTGCGCTCATTTTTTCGGAAGCTCTCGAGTGTTAGATAAATCGCGAGCTTCCCGCGGATTCGCGTATATCTTTCGCGGAAAGTGTACCGCGTTTTCCCTTTGTCTCCGCGCGGCCATTGTTCCGCGACAAGAATACATTTGGCAGCGGATAAACGGATTCGATAATGATTGAGCACAGTTTCGTAAACGGTGCCGGATACCGAGATTTTTTTCGACCGTGCATGATCTCTCTTCCATTACTTTCCGAATCTAGACAACAACTGCTGCAAGCTATTGTTTGATTTAGCTGGCACAACAGTACAAACATTTTGCAGTCGAAGCTATTTTAACGCCTGGGCAATTTTTTCCGATTCAACGCAAGTTTATACGATCCTACACACTTAATTCAAATGTTTTTTGTACGTGTCGCTTTGATTGGATTTATTTATATTTTTCATCAGGTTCGCAATCAACTGGCCGTCTTTCATTCAATTTTAGATGAAATTATCGTTTTATACTGAATTATAATGAAAGGGACACTGGGAAATAATCAAAGAAATATTTCACCTTGTCTTTAAGATGTTTTAATTAATAAAC
The DNA here is from genome assembly GCA_028455765.1 of Lasioglossum oenotherae. NCBI lineage: Eukaryota > Metazoa > Arthropoda > Insecta > Hymenoptera > Halictidae > Lasioglossum > Lasioglossum oenotherae. The sequence goes on along the minus strand of CM052282.1, from coordinate 5,928,339 downwards.
CTTTGAACTTTGGGCCATTTTCACTCGAAATTTAAACATTTCTTCAGACCAACAATAATTCGGCACGATTACGATAACCGTGACCCCTAGTTTGGAGGTTATATTCGTGTGCCTGGGATCATTTTAAGCAAAAAAGTGTGTATATAACAGGTATCCAATGGGCTCCGTTTAGCCGGTAAAGTAGATTTCTTGTTTTTCATAAAACTGCAAATATCTCGGAAACTATGCGAGATATGGCAAAATATCAAGAGACCTTCTCTCTCTCCGCCCCCTACCACCTAACCCTAACTAATTCTGATCGCATAATCTTGTCATTCTATATAGCCGTCATACAGAAACTCGCATAGTTTCCGAGATATTTGCAGTTTTATGAAAAACAAGAAATCTACTTTACCGGCTAAACGGAGCCCATTGGATACCTGTTATATACACATTTTTTTCTTAAAATGATCCCAGGAACACGAATATAACCTTCAAAGTAGGGGTCACGGTTGTCGTAATCTCCCCAATAATTCCATTCATATTATATAATTATTATTATTATATTATATAATTATTATTATTATATTATATAGTTATTATATAATTATTAATATAATTATTATATAATTCCATACATCTAATTTTTGTTCATTTTATGGATATGAAATTGATATAATACCTCGTACAATACTGAAACGATTATTTATTGAAACAGATTGTAAAAAAAATATATTTCCTATGAAAAGACTTTGCACGACCGATGCTGTCACGCAGCAGTTAGCTTCACGTTAGCACAAAAGACAACATACAATTATCATATTTGTCTAAACGAAAATGTGCAATTTGCAGCAAACTTGGCTGGGCGGAGTCCAATTAATACTTTTAATAAACGTGCGTCATGTCGTAGCCGCAAACAGTTCGACCGCCATCGAAGTTTGTTAAATCGCTGTCGTTACGAGTTTTGAACAGTCTCCGTCGAAATGGGAAATTCATTTAAATAACGTTAAAGCACAGTTAATCCGAGTAAGGTGCTCGCGAGTATGCAGCATCGCGAGCGCGTTTTATTTACAGAACTCTCGCGGAAATTGCGCGTCGGTATTCAAATCCTGACAACAATGCACATTTTCGGGTGCGAGTTTCTCTCGATTTCGCGTCGGCGAAGCTCACGTTGAAAAAAATGTAATTTCTCGCTTATTGCGACGACTACGCGTTCGAACGAAAACGCAACGTTTAGTCGGCAAATTAAATTTAACGGGACAGCCGTGCAGAAATGCGACGGTGTCTTCTGTAAATCCCCGAGTATCTCCTTCCGCCATGTTTTTCTTGCATTCCTTACGGTGGAGACGTTTAAGGAAAGTATCGGGAATCTCTCGCTCGCGATGAATTTTATCTCCGATTAATTACGCTCCGACGACAAATTCCGCAGAAATCTCAAGAATAACAAACAACATATTTGTACGTGTGTTATTGTTACGATGCTCGACATTATTGTTGCAACAGAAGCAATAATGTTCTTGAAGAAACGGAAGGAAAATTCTTTTCAATAATTCGTGGACACGAAGGAAATCTTTACAGAACACTTTGAAAAGAAAATTGAATTAATTTTAGACTTTATAAGAGTGTTATGACTGGACTTTTGCGGATCTTTATGCATTTATAGCAAAATTGAGTAGATGAAATTCAAAATTGTAGGAAATAATTTAATTAATCTATTGAAATCATCAATTATTTAATTAATTGATCTATTGAAATTATTAAGGGTAGAAATAACATTATGTTTGGTTCCTATTCTTTGCAATCGATACAGGCAATTATTATTTTGCATAAACAACCGCAGTGTAGTTACAATTATGAAGCCAACGAGCTTAAACAAGCTCCGGTGGCAAACGTGTTAATTTTATAATCACTAGACTGGACTTTATGCATTTATAAGGGGAAGGGTAGAAGAAAATTTTAAACAGAAATATCACAAAAATTAAAGGATACTAAATAAAGTCATTAAGTTAAAGTCGTTATAGAAGAGGGAGATTTCTGGTTCCTACGTCTCGCAATCGAAGGAAACAATTTTTATTTAGCATAAAAATCTGCAATATAATGCCTGTTATTTGAACGTTCGTGTTTGTATTTGCTCAGTTTTTCCACCGGCGAAGCTAATAGTAAAAGGAAAAATAATAACGTCGAGAGAAAAAAAGTAATCTAACCTCCAGGAATTACATTTCCGGCTCCCTTCTCTCCGTATCCGAGTTCCGGCGGTATGGTCAACTTCCTCTTTTCGCCCACGCACATATCAACCAATCCCTGGTCCCAGCCTCTAATAACTTGGCCAACTCCCAGCTGGAATGAGAACGGCTGATCTCTGTCCAAACTGTAACAGGAAGCAAACGAGCACATTTTAAATACTGTATCATTGGATCGGTATGAGATCGTTGTCTTCTCGGGAGCTAAGATTAAACGTTCCGAGTCGTCGTTTCCACAAAATTATTTGCACGCGACGTACTTGTGGTGCAGGTTCATAAAAGAGGGGATGGTCAAACTAGTGAAAATTGAAAGTGTTACGAAAAATTTTTCAAGAAACAAATGCAAGCATCAAATTCTGTTTGTCGAACTTCATAATTTTCATGAGGTTATTTACGCATGATGATTGTTTTTTCTATAAAAACTGAATTTTATCACTAGATAGCAAATCTTTATGCAAAATAAAAATTTTGTACCTGAATTGCAACAAAAACTGGACTGAAGAACAGGTTTATTTTTTTCTTGTGATATGTTCAATAAATTCAAAATAATGTAACAGTATTTGTTCTAAAGATTATTTTTAGCTTTTAATGAAGAATGTTTTTCCAAATTCTGTGATATTACAAAAATGATATAAATATAGATATAATTAAATATAGATATGATTTTAAATATATAGATATGATTTTAAATATATAGATATGATTTTAAATATATAGATATGATTAAATATAGACATAATTAAATTGTAGATATAAAAATATGAGAATATGATCGACAATTTTGTTTGCCTCGCCAACGAGAATACAATCTCATTGAATTGTACAAAATCGGGGGCAAAATATTTACTTTTACGTACTTTAATCTGATCGGGAAAATATACCGCCGTGATAGGCACATTTACTTAACAACATTTTGGAGTTTACGCGGAGATTAGTGTTAACCAGCGAACCGTTTCGCAAAGAAGAATGAAAAATGCGATGCGGACGTAAATCCTTGTAGCAGCGAAACGCGCTGAGTTCGCGCTAAATTTCAAGGTCTTCCGGGCGAGAGAACAGCCACCGCTTGTCTAGCGGCGATATTCCCTGTGAAAAAGGTCGCCTCGCGAAAGTGTCAATCTATCGCAGTCTCGTAAAATCGGGTTCGCGTGTATGCCACTCGACAGCTTCACACGCGCCAGAACCGAAAATTGACGAGTTCATCGGTAGACTGACGCCCGAAGACTAAGGGGAAAGCACCTGTGCGAAATTGCTTCAGCAAGGAGAACGAACACGTTTTACGAGAAACACCGAGAAAACTTTGAAATGATGGAGCGCCAAGGAGTCCAATTAACACCTCGGAAAAGCTGCGATTAATTATACAATACAGTTTTAACTCTTTTAGTGTCGAATAATGATACGATGATGCAGAACAATGTACATTATTAATAGACAGCGGTTTTTATGCATTTATGGCAAAACTGAGAGAGTAAGTGTAATTTAAAACAGTGGAAACATTAGAAGAATTAAAACGTATTTTTATATCATCTTCAACCCAGTAAACATGTTGAGGAAGAACATAATCTTCTATTCCACTCCAGTTTGTTGTAGTTCAGGTAGAGAATCTTTATTTTGCATGAAGATTCGCTGTCTAATTACTAGACTGCGGATTTTATGCATTTATGGAAAAAATGGGTAGGTCTAATTTCTGACAGTAAAAAGATTTAAAGAATTTAAATATACTACTATACTAATTTTAACCTAATAAACATATTCAACAAGAAATTAAATATTTATTTCACCCCAGCTTGCAATTCAGGTACAAAGTTTTTATTTTGTACAAAGATCCGCAGACTACTAATTACTATATCAAAATATTGGAATCGACGTCTTAATTAATCATAATTTTTCTGCATAATTTTTTATACGATTTTATAAAATTCACTTGACATTTATATCAATGATATTAAATTTAGTCTCACAGAGATGTGTGAATCTTTGTTTATTTATTTGGAACGTTCTTTACTAAATTGGTGATTCGTAGTAGAAAAATTTATCACAATAAAAAAATGATTTATTTTCCATTTATTGTATTTAGAAAACGATCATTTTTAAAATATTAAATAAGTAAATATTAAAAAGTAAAATATTAACTATAAAATAAGCAAATTTGCAAAAATATCACATGAAATTTAATTCAACGTTTCCGTCTCAATTTAGACCATTTTCAAGAATAGAAAATTTCAGTATTGCGTCTGTAAGAATTAATCAAAGACATTTTTAAATGGTTAGGCAAATGTGTTTTCACACAAGCAGAAAGTAAAAGATCTCAAAAAGGTGTAAAAACTTATATGCTTATACATAATAGTATTACTTTAAATTCTTAAAGGTTATGGAACAAACTTTCTGCTTGTGTGAAAACACGTTTACCTAACCATTTAAAAATGTCTTGGATTAATTCTTATAGACGCAATACTAAAATTTTCTATTCTTGAAAATGGTCTAAATTGAGACCGAAACGTCGAATTAAATTTCATGTGATATTTTTGCAAATTTGCTTATTTTCCAATTGATCGAACCAGTGCGCCGACAACATTAATTGATTTTTAAAATATATTCATATTCCAATGTAAAGATCATGAATAATTGTATGAACGTTCGTTAAATCGCACGAATTTTTACAAACGATGTTTTCCATGTTCATTGACTAAAAATAAGAACCAGAAATTATTTTTTCTAGAACTAACAAACTAGAAATTACTATATCAATTCAGTTTAATATACTAGTCACTTGTAGCGTTCGGTAAAGTTAACGTAAAGATAAGATTTAGCATTAGAAATAATAAATCGACCGAGTGCGCACAGCTTTTCGAAACGCATGGAGAACGTGTCGGATCGTCTCGAGGGACGGATAAGGGTTATCGAAAAATCGAATCGATGGTATTAGCATGAAAAAACCAGAGTGGCGCGCGCGGGCGCGCTCGCGTATGTGTTTCCTGTATCAGCGGGGTGCAGAGATCGCGGGGAATACGAGAAGAGGAAAATAATAGAAAAATAAGGGACGAAGGAAGGTAGAATGTTAGGCGAGTTCATGGTGAAAAGTCGATACCTACGGGACGCGGACACGTTCCCGGACTCGTTTGAGGCGTCTCGACGCGCGTCTCTGCCACGTACTCGAAGGGTTACGGGCGACGTCGGACGCACACGCGAATGCGGATGAAGTTCCGAGTGCAACGAGTAACTACAACGTGCCACGCGGAGAATCTCAAGCAGTGTCTACAGTTGATATGCAGATACGATGCTGCAGGCTGGATGCATCTGCGCGCGCGCGTGCCCCTACATAATTTTTCGGGACGAGTCGCATTTTTACGAGACGCTCATCTCCCATAGTGTCAATTTGCAACGACGCTTGTAACCGTCGAGATCCCGCCAAGGGTGCTCCATCCTATTTTTGAAGATGTCTATAATCATTCTGGCTGAACTTTAGAACCCCCACCCCCCTTCTTTTCGACATGTGACATACGTCATTCTATTCGTTTTGACATGCTGAACAAAAAATGTATGTGTCATTTTTGGCTGAAATGAATAGTTTTCGAGATATTCGCGAAAAACTATAGCTAATAGAGTATTGAATTTTTCGTATTCCTGCACGCTCCGCGGCAACGTAAGCCTGCCCGGCGCGGCGTTTGTTTACTGTTTGCTTCAAAACACGCTGCGGAGATGAGAGAGAAAACAGGGTCTCAAAGTCTCAATCTGGTCATACATATACAGGGTGAGCTTTCAATTTTGATGGACTACTTCTGGATTTTCGTACGCGTATTAGCTATAGTTTTTTGCGAATATCTCGAAAACTATTCATTTCAGCCAAAAATGACACATACATTTTTTGTTCGGCATGTCAAAACGAATAGAATGACGTATGTCACATGTCAAAAGGAAGGGGGGGGGGGGTTTCTAAAGTCTTATTACCATCATTCTTTAATTTTCTCTTGATATTATACTGTACATTTACTTCTACAAATATATATGTATATATCTTTTTATTGTTGCTAAGGCTTCGGCGTGGTCTTGCCGGTGAACTCATTATTATAAGAAACAACAATTATTTATTCAATGTACAACGGTTAACAAGAGTGTGTTCGTTAATGTGTCGTCTCGCTTCAATGGCTCGAGATGATCTCTTCTCTTTCTTCTTCTTATCAACAACTTTGTTGTCCGGATACCGCAATATCGATCCACGACTTCTCTCGATCTCTGCGATATCTTCACAGGGGAAGGCAACTTCATCTCGTGCCGTCGTAACATTATTATAGATTAAATGTCGTGACGTCATTTGGTCCGTTTATAAACAAGTTACTCTGGTTTAACCCTCGTGTAGCCGATCGGGTGCCCATTCACTGCATTTCTTTCAACAATTTGTTAATGTTCCTCTAAAACTATTACAAAATTTCTTTTAAAATGTCTAAAATCATTTCTTTTAAAATGTCTAAAATCATTTCTTTTAAAATGTCTAAAATCATTTCATTTAAAATGTCTAAAATCATTGTTTAATTTTCTCGTGATATTTATTTTCACTTCTACAAATATTTTTACCCTAATTTAACTCTTGTGTAGCCAACCAAGTACCTACACTTGTCAATGTTCCTGTGAAAATGTTACAAAATTTCTCTGGAGGTCCATTCTCTGGTCGTCAATATATTTATTGTTAGACAGCTGATCTTTATGCAAAATAAAAACTTTGTATCTGATCTGCAACAAACTGGAGTGAAATAGAAGTTTATTTTATTTCTTAATATGTTTAACCAGTTAACTGCGTTCGACGTGTATACACGTCAATCGAAATCTCTACTGCGTTGCACTAACAATAACCTTTTCAAGCATGAATGATTAATTTTTTACCAAATAAAAATGTAATCCTTCCTCGCTTTTCGTAAAATTTATAATAGGACCATTTGCCCTGCGTTCGACGTGTACACTCGTCGGTGCTTGATTTTTAATATTTACTAATTTTAATTTTTACAACTAAATTCCACAGTTAAGAGGTTAATGAGTTGTGAAAATTATGTAACAGCATTTTTTAATTCACACCTACTCATTTTCGTTATAAATGCATGAAATCCGATCTCTATTTACCATTAAATACAATAAATACAAAACGTTCCAAATAACGTACACGTTACAGTTGGCCACGTATTCCCGATAGAATTTTCTAAAATACATTTTACACCCCCGATTCCAGCGAATCAAAAACAGCTTCCAGCACCATCGCTCGTGAAACTAAAAATTTTACGCACCACCGTACCCTCGACGACCGAGCACCCTCCACAAAACGATCGTTCCGCCGCCAATAAAAAAAAATGCCAGCCGCGAAAGAATCAGAGTACGCAGCTTTCAACAGCGAGTTTGTCAGCAAAGTCACGTCCCGCGCATTATCATCAAAGCTACATACTTAACATCCGTCAGACATAGTCGTGCCACCGGAAGCCCCGTAAACATGAATCACGAAAACACTATAAAACCAGGAGAGCCCTGATGTTGCCCTGGCGCGAATAAAAGGGACTCACTCACGTTTCCATTTGTTCGCCATTTTACGTCGCGCTATTAATTCCTCGTTAAACGAATTCTTGGATCGATCGATCTCGATCGTTGAGTGCCCGAGTCGCAAATGTACATTTACGGGGCTCTTCATTGATTCCCCTGGCGAAATGAATTTTCTGATGTATAAAATTTACGGGAGACACGGTTCCGAAAATTTCCTAGGGGAAACGGTTACGTTGTAGGATCGCGATATCCATGGGGGAATTCGTCACCAGTCGTGAACGAGAGACGCCACTTTATTGAGAAGCTTACACGGGAAACGAGCCCGCTAGACGTCGTAAATGCCGATACAGCTAAATCGCAGCGAACACGAGGCTCCGGGGTGCGTTCCGAACGGAATTCGGTTAAGATCGCGCACCTCGCCGGCTGACACTTGTGTTCCCTGGATTACGAGACATAATTCCGTGTATAGTGGGTTACGAGGGTGACGCGCCATCGATCCGACACCATTCTGATTATAGGTCCTCGCCCAACTGAAGACGCGTTTACGTTCCTATAGCGAGGAATCGTCCACTAGTGTATACATAGTGCAGGCCAGAGTTGGGCAAACGCTAGACACAATTATGATTACACTGTCCAACACCAAATTTGTTTTTAATATACTGTTGGGTCCTTCTTATAGAGTTTCTTGCGCTGATTCCGAATCTGTCCTTAATTTTTCTCCTATACGCACAGTTTTTGGAAAACATGGCTTTGAAAAAAAAAACATATTTTTCAACTTTAAACAAATATTGTGATGTTATTATAAAAGATATTAAATTATTCTTTACAGCAAAAGATTCTGTAGACTTTCTCGAATACAGTGATATCCAATATTAATACATTATGATTGTTTAAACATGTTTAAATAATGATTAAAGACGGAGAGACACCACTTTTGCACCAATTTCTGCGGATATTTTCGAATTTATCTCAAAAAATAAGGGTCCAGCGAAAAATTGAACTATACCAGGCGAAAGACCAGACTTTTATCTTGAGAAACCGACCTTTGAAGTTTGCATGGTCGACGTTCTTCTCGAACCAGAAAGCAAAATATCTTCACCCGACATGAGTTGTCACCAGTGGCGCTCACCACCAAAACGGTCGGGCGAAGATATTTTGCTTTCTGGTTCGAAAAAAACATCGATATCGCAAACTTCAAACGGGGGTTTTTCAAGATAAAAGTCTACTCAATCGCGTGGTATAGTTTGATTTTCCGCTGGACCCTAATTTTTTGAGATAAATTCGAAAATATCCGCAAAAATTGGTGCAAAAGTGGTGTCTCTCCGTCTTTAATCATTGTTTAAACATGTTTAAACAACCATAATGTATTAATACTGCATATCACTGTATTCGGGAAAGTCTACAGAATCTTTTGCTGTGAAGAACAATTCAATATCTTTTATAATAACATCACAATATTTGTTTAAAGTTGAAAAATATGTTTTTTTTCAAAGCCATGTTTTTCAAAAACTGGACGTATAGGGAAAAAATAAAAAACAGATTCGGAATCAGCGCGGAAAACTCTATAAGAATCGCATAGTGGGAATCGAAATACTTTTCATTTGTTGGACAGTGTAATCTGTCATTCACCGTGCCCACAATGCGCCAGTGTTGCTCACGCGTGGACAATCAAATTGTGCGTTCGAGATGCACTCGGAAAACTTCTAACGTGACTCGTCGCGGCGTGGCGCGTCGGGCGTGCAGAATAATGTGACCGAAGTTTCCAGCATAATTACGTTGCGTAAGGGTAATTACACCGCGCCACGTGGGGAATTTCAAGTCCTGTGCACTTTCTTGCGTCTACGTCGCAGTGGCGCATTTGTGCACACGATGATTTAAAGAGGCACGGAGTGGTGCAATTCTTTTCTCACAACATTTACTCGCAGTGAAACGAAACAGACTGTAACCATGTTTATCCACTCAAGTTTTGGCTCCAGGATTTGGCTGATCATTTTACTTGAATGATTTGTAAGGTTGAAATCGTAGTAATGTTGATGGAATGATTTATCATATTTCTAAGTACTTGTTGTCGGTCTTAGAAGAGTAGACTGATACAATTTATGCTTTCTTGAATGAAACATTACTTTGTCCAGAGTGTAGACAAAAAGAGATTTTCGTATTTTTCAATTAGATTTGTCCAAACACTGTTCACAATTTATTTTAATTGTAGGGTCTGAAATTGAAGTTCAATTTCAGTGAAAAATCGTAGAGATGTCGGAGGAAATGAAGGAATCATATATGTATCATATTTGTAAGCACTTGTTGTCAGTCCTAGATTAAACTGATAAAATTTATATTTTCAGAGTCTGGTCGAAAAATGATTTTCCTATTTTTCAATTAGATTTGTCCAAATACTGTTCACAATTTATTTTAATTGTAGGGTCTGAAATTGAGGTTCAATTTCAGTGAAAAATCGTAGAGATGTTGGAGGAAATGAAGGAATCATATATGTATCATATTTGTAAGCACTTGTTGTCAGTCCTATATTAAGCTGATAAAGTTTATACTTTCAGAGTCTGGTCAAAAAATGATTTTCCTATTTTTCAATTGGATTTGTCCAAATACTGTTCACAATTTATTTTAATTGTAGGGTCTGAAATTGAGGTTCAATTTCAGTGAAAAATCGTAGAGATGTCGGAGGAAATGAAGGAATCATGTATGTATCATGTTTGTAAGCACTTGTTGTCAGTCCTAGATTAAACTGATAAAGTTTATACTTTCAGAGTCTGGTCGAAAAATGATTTTCCTATTTTTCAATTAGATATTCCCAAACAGTGTTCACAGTTTAGTTCAGATCAGACATTGAATTAAACCTTTGCACTCGGTTGCCCCTCTGAGGCACCACTAAAATTTGCTGTACCATTATTCAAAATATTGTTTACATTATTAAATGTGTTTCCAGAAGAAGAAATTTAGTTTAATTGTCCAGTTAAAATAGCTCCGAGCGAAATACTGGGTGAAGTGAAAGAATAATTATATGTGAAGGTTGTGTGTGTTCATCGTCTTTTATACTAACACTACTAGGAGATGCCAATTAGTGGTGTTCTTAGTGAAACACCCACGACTATGACTATTACACAACACGGAAGATCTCATTCATAGATCTCTGTCCTTGGACACGCGATTTCTCCGCTCCCTAATTAACATCTCAATGTTCAACATCGTGAAAACACATCGTTTCGAATACTCGTATGTGTCACACTATCATTTTTTACTCCGCTCTCTGTTAATGTCTGCCTCTTTAAACTGAATGAAAATACACGCGATCAGCAGTCCCGAAATCTCCCTAATTAGTACCTTGTTCGTAATAACGTCGGAATATATCGATCCTGATAAAACGTTCCGCGTACACTGGCGCTCCGTTAAAAGCGGCGTTTATTTACACGTAAAAATAATCATTTCCTGCCGTCCACGGCATACGGCCGTAATTGGCACGTTATCAAAATTCCCAATTGCTTTCGACCAACGAAAAATAATAAACTTAATAAACATGCTACTATACCAGTAAATCGCGTCGAAATTTTCCGTACGCCGTATTACATCCACCGAATTAACGGAATGCTTTTTCGTTCGACATTAATTATCAAAATTTCCACGAGTGGAGAAGTTGATGAAATGCGTGGAAAGTGAAAAATTATTACTCGAGCTCTTCTCCAGCGACAATATTAAATATTTGTCTTTTTTACCGAATATTAAAATACATATTTTTCAACACTGACCGTACCACGATCGGTTTCATATTTTATATTTCCAAAATATTGAAAATACCAAGATTATTAAATACATTTTTATAAAAATTGCGAGAAATCTAAAATTAAATCTACAATTAATGGATAATTATTCCACAATTTCTTTGATAAAATCAAGTAAGTTTAAGACGGTTTAATTTGTGTTTGCGAACCGTGTTTCAATCAATTATTAATCGTTTTAATCACCAGCGGGATTGTTAAAGAAAAAAGAATGAAATGGACCTTTGAAACGGATTGATGGCTACGGTTGTACAAAATTTCAATTACAGTTTACATCTCACAGTCGCGGACACATTTGCCGGGTTTTAATCGCGCGGCTCCCTTTTATTAACTGAACTGTCTATCGGTTTCCGAGCCGATCACGCTTCGTCGAATAATCGCATTTCATGATGCAATCTGACTGTCCACGTAACAGATAAACGATCGCGTAACTAGCGGTACAATAATTGTTCTATCTGGTTGCGTTCTCCCTTTTCCCCCATTCATTTGAATACCTTGATAGCTTGAGGAACGAGCTTCGAGATATCCAACAATTTTCATTATCGTTGCACACTTTCTCCTTTCCGCAGGAGCGCAATTTTCCAAGATTTGCATACGAACTGTTATAAATTAAATAAAAATGTTATTACGATCGATTAAATAACAAGGTAAACAGTTCTTCTTTATTTTTTTATTAAAATTGATGAGCACACGTTTACATCTTATGTTTTTCGGTTATGTGTAGACTACGGATCTTTATGCCGAATAAAAATTTTCTATCTGAATTGCAACAAACTCGAGTGAAATGAAAATTGATTTTCTTTCTTAATATGTTTATTGGGTTGAAAATAATATAGCGGTATTCTGAAACTCTCCTGATGTTTATTTTCAATTACAACTACTCATTTTTATCATAAATGTATAAAATCCGCTGTCCAGTTATATGTTCCGCATTAAAACACAATTGACACAGTGTTAAAAGATCGATAAAATTACGAGGTAAACAGTTCTTCTTTCTTTTTTTATCAAAATTGATGAACTTACATTTACATCTTAGGTTTTTCGGTTATGTGTACACTACGGATCTTTATGCCGAATAAAAATTTTCTACCTGAATTGTGAACCAACTGGAGTGAAATGAAAATTGATTTTCTTTTTTAATATGTTTACTGGGCTGAAAATGATATAACGATATTCTTAAATTCTTCTAATGTTCATTTTAAATTACAACTACTGATTTTTGTCATAAATGTATAAAATCCGCTGTCTAGTTATGTGTTTCGCATTAAAAACATAATAGTCACGAAGTTTCGGGCGAATTTATCTACCGATAACAGAACAGTATAACTTATTTCGGGAAAACTGTAATTGTTTCCTTCGCGAAAATGTTCTCCACAATTTTCTTAAAGAGTTCTTAACGAGGAACACGGATTAAACTGTAACTGGTTTCGCACTAACGACCGCGACGTAATCGCCAGTGACCGATAATCACAAGTTACATTCGATACTTGTCACTTCCGATCGGTCGCGACCGCGATTACAAGTGCGAGGCACTATTATTTCGTCTGTGCGGAAAATAATTCGCAATCGAATTAATTATCACGCTATAATCGTCATCGGCGAGGTATAACGGGAATTACGAGTCGCGACTGTCCTCCATTTGCAAGTATATGTTAAACCACGTTTGTCCGCTGTAGCCGGATCTCCAATTAAGCTGTTAGGTACCGTCCAGGCAACATTTTAAGCGCAGTGTACACAGGCGACTAATAAAATCACGCTAATAATAAAGTAATAAGAGAGACATCTAGGAGACTAGGATTCGTGGAGTCAGGCAATAACCGTTTCCCGCCATCTCTCGTCGACTAAAGTGTGAACGCGCCGCTGATCTAAATACCCGGGGCTCGCGTTATAGCCTCGCGTCCCCGCGACTATAACGAGCAATTACTCCGCTTAAACGTTCAATTACTCCTGTTTAATTTCCTCGTCGCTTGAACCGGTCTTTCGTTCCGCGGGACTTCCTTGCGTTCGCCGTTAAACGATGTATTCAACGCGGTCAAACACGTTTCAACGCTGCGCCGAATTGCCGTGTAAAACGTGACGCGTAACGACAAACGGAACAACGGAGCCCGTCTCATCGTCGCGATTCACCGTCCTGATAGTAAAATCCCGGTAATTAACGAAGTCCGGTGATAAACCAGCGGCCGAGAGACCCGCCGCCGCGGGACCGACCCGTAAAATGTTGCCTGTTAATGAAATAATTAAACGACCGCCGCGTTACTTCAATCCGCGGCCGCGATGGGAAGCCGAAAGAACTTCCGGCCGGTCCGACTGCCACTGCACTGCGACTACTAGCACGATTTTCGATATTGCTGATCCGAGAATTCGCATCATTGCAAGATTCCGAAAAACTGTTTTTAAAACGGAGGCTTGAAAACCGAATTAAATTGAGAACAGAG
>CM052282.1:5884115-5914280 GCA_028455765.1 Lasioglossum oenotherae | reverse complement strand
CCATTTTTCACGTCCTACAATTCAAAGTAAAATGTTGATCAAGAATTTATGTGAATAGTTCAAACTAATGTAACCTTGCTCAAATTAATCATCCTTGTGCAACGCTATTTATTGTACGAATTAATGCAAATTTAATCTAGCATAAAAATCTCTTTTACCATTTTGCACTCCATGTTTCACGTCCTGCAATTCAAAGTAAAATGCTCATCAAGAATTGATGTGAACAGTTCAAACTAATGTAACCTGTTCAAACTAATGATCCTTGTGCAACACTATTTATTGTACGAATTAATGAAAATTGAATATCTGGCATTATAACTATCACAATTCTTATTTTACCATTTCTCACATTCTACAATTCAGTGTTGCATGTGGCTCTCCTTGGATTGATCTCTTCACATCTCAAGCACGTTAGGATATTAAAGACTTCGGGCATCGTGGCTAGTGTAGATTAACCCCTTGCCTTTCGACTTGAGTGATTAAAACCGTTTTTGTAACTCTTAATTTTCTAAAAAAAGAGAAACTTTGTATTCTTTGTTCGCCTATACAATAGCTGTACATTAACAAAACCAAAATAGAATTTTATTTCGTTTCAAAGGAAATTAATAGCATACACATTTAGTAGACTTTGTTCACAGAATCTTCATCAAGACAAGGGGTTAACCCTTTGCACTCGGAGCTATTTTAACTAGAAAATAAAACATTTCTACTGATCTAGAGGAGTTTTCAATGGTTTTGAAATAAATCTTCATTTTTTAATCTCATATAAAGTCTCAGGAGAAACTAAGAATAACAACCAAGGGGAATTTTTACAGAACAAAAATGTACGAATAGGTGAACATTAACGAATTAACTCGGAGGCGCCGCTAATAATTTTTATACCATTGTTCAAAATATTTGTTGCATTACTAAGTTTGTATTCAATAAGTTACTGAACGTATTTAATATTTTAACCCTTTGCACTCGGAGCTGTTTTAACTGGAAAATTGAACATTTATTCTAGAATACTTCCATTCCCTATGGTTTTCGAATTTTATGGACATGAAATTGGTATAATAGCTCATACAATACCTAAAAGATTAGTAATTGATTAGACACCAATATATATCTAATAATGTAAACAATATTTTGAATAATGGTACAGCAATGTTTAGTGGTGCCTCAGAGTGGACAACCGAGTGAAGAGGGTTAATTGACCACGAGCTTGACTCACGATCGACAGTGATCCGCATGTTCAACAGGGTCAACAGGGACCCAGGCGTGGCATCGAGTGCAAAGCGTTGAACGGTCCGGCTGCGTCGTGTGTGGAACAACGTTCCCTTATTGTTTCTCGGACGTATCCATCCGTCCTCCGCAAACAAACGTCGCATTCTCGGACAGCGCGGCGCGTATGTACATTGCAACCCTCGGCGAAGGAGTTAATAGCAAGCTTGAGACGATAGTTGAACTGACGAGCCGCACGAGCTACGAGCCCGTGCACGACTCGAGTGCTTGGAGCGGCTTTCGAGAGGGCGAGGCGATGATAAGTAATTCTGTCGTTTCGCTGAAGCCAAACGAGCGCTTTGCGACGTGCGCGTCCGACACGGACAACATAATATTCCCTGTTCGGAGACGAACCTGTACGCGACCGGGTTCATTCGGGCCACAAGTCGCGGATGGATCAATATACTTACACGGTAACTCGTTTAACCCTTTGCACTCGACTGTCCCCTCTAAGGCATCAATCAAAACGTCTGCACACAGGGTGGTTCTTAGCTATGGGGTAGAAAAGGATTCTGAGATTTGTTTGTCTCGCGTACAAAATCTGCTAGCAACCGGAAAACAGGGGAGATTACGATACTTTACCTACTTTGAAGGTTATATTCGTGTTCCTGGGATCATTTTAAGAAAAAAATGTGCATACAACAGGTACCAATGGGCTCCGTTTAGCCGGTAAAGTAGATTTCTTGTTTTTCATAAAACTACAAATATCTCGGAAACTATGCGAGTTTCTGTACGACGGCTATATAGAATGACAAGATTATGCGAACACAATTAGTTAGTGTTAGGTGGTGGGGGGCGGAGAGATTTCACGCATACGGAAATATAGGAGTAGTCTTTCAAAACTGAAAGCTCACCTTAAAAACAAAAAAAAATAAACAGAAAATGGATTTTTCGGGTTGTACGCTCAGAAGAAAGAAAAAATTAAAAATAAAATAAAATAAAAAAAATTCAATTTCCTACAAAAAAGATATTTGCAGTTTTATAAGAAACAAGAAATCTACTTTACCGGCTAAACGGAGCCCATTGGATACCTGTTATATACACATTTTTTCCTTAAAACGATCCCAGGAACACGAATATAACCTTCAAAGTAGGGGTCACGGTTATCGCAATCGTGCCGGAAAACGGGTACCCTTTAAAGTTTCAATTATTTCGTGTCATATTCAAACGTTATTGTACTTGATGAGACCTGAATAATGATGAGACTTGCGTGTTACAGAATCCGGCAATCTGGACACACCGGTTTCGATGAAATCTCTGCGAGAGGTAGTTTCCAGAAAAATATTTGACACGTATTTTTTCGCACGTGACGGGTAGAAAACAGCTATTAAAGTTGGGCAAAATCAGCGAAGGGGTGAGTGTGATTTAGAATACTAGAAAGAATTTACGAACATGTGACACTCTTCGAATTTCCTAAAATTATTCAAGAAACTTGTACATCTATCTTGCGTCGTGGAATCGAGAGAGAAAATGTTTATTCTGCATAAAGAGCCGCAGTATATGAATATCAGTAGACAGCGGATCTTCGTGCGAAATAAAGATGTTCAACCTGAATTGCAACAAACTGAAGTCGAATAGAAATTTAATTTCTGTCTTAATATTTTATTTGTATTATATCTGATATCAGTAAATAAATATACTATAATACTTTTTTTGTATATCGGATATATACAAAATAATAATAATATTATTAATATGGTTGATAGGTTGAAAATGATATAACAGTCTTTGTACATTATTCTAACGTTATTACTCTTTTAAATTAAACCTACTCATTTTTGTAACAAATGCATCAAATCCGCTGTGTACATATCAGTTTATTCGTTCTGAAATGAACTAAATTGTAGCGCAGGCTGCAAACTCCTCTATATCAATTAATCGTTAATAACTGTGATTGTACGAATGAAATAAACAAGACCTGTCTGAATATACGGAGTAAAAGAAAACTGAGAACGGCGCGCGTGACGTTCCAAAAAAAATAGGAGATTCGAAACGCCAGGGTAGAGAACCCGACTGAATAAAAATTCCGTGGACGGATGCGTTCGTGTCGTAACAGGAGCAGACTGTTCTATCGAAACCGTGTTTCCGTAGTATCGTGTTATGCGTATGATTGCCGGTAAAAATGATGTTCGCTCGAGAGGTTGGTGGTGTGCTGGTGCGTGGTGTCGTTACGGGGGCGTTTTTCTGCGCGTGTCGTTGCGACCGCGTGGGTATTCTTTATACGGCCATCAGGATGGTCGTTGGTCTGCCCTTTGTCGGCTGCGAGAATCGAGACGGTGGGCTTATGAATATCTTATGAATGCATGGAAGCCGTTACCACGGTATTACACGGTGTCGCCCCGTTCCGAGCCTCAGATAAGGAGGCGCTTGCTGAAAAATGGCCCCTCTTTCCTTATCCCGGCGGCCGCGGCCGCTTGATGGGGACCAATCCGGCGCGCCGGGGATATTTTCACTTTATCACGCGTTATACAGGGGCAAGCCCGGTCTAATCTATGTTTAAAGCTGCGACGAAGGTGGGTTGCGACGGCGAAAAGGGGGTGAAACGGGCCGAAAGAGGGCTCGAGGCACTGGCGTCGCCGTTTTGTCAGGATATTAAAGTGAAATTCATCGTGGACCGATGCGCGACGGCCTCTCGGACCTACTACAATAATGGCCGCGACCGTTTTATTTTACATCCGTTACGCCCCGACGCCCGACGGGACACGAAATTAACCGGTTTTAAGTTACCGGGCGAATATAGCGCGATCGATTTATCGGGCCGACGTGAAATTTCGATTGGAATTCGATTGTCCCCGGCGAACGTCTATCCCAGCGCATTCTTTAATGCGATTCCCTTGAAGCTGCGACTGTGGACACAATGCTTCACCTGGAGACTGAGGAGAACGTATAGAATGCTTGAAAGAGACATCACCATTCCTTTTTTCATTTTTCCGATGCCTCTTCTTTCTTCGGTTCGTCGCCCGCGCGCTCATCTTTTCATTTAGATATTAATTCGGAAGCCTTCCTTCGTCGATTTTCGAAGTAATCTTCTTATTGTCCTTTGGACACGCGCTCTTGCTCGCGAATTTCATCTTGAAACATGGCGAGTTTGGTACGTGGGGGTTGTCAACTGATTTTTGGACGTTTTCGAGTGTTTTGGTAGGTAGAGGAGGAAATTATGAACAACATACAGTGAAATGTTCTCCAAATAAGATAAACATGTATTTTCTCGATAGTAATTTTCTGTACTTTGCTTCACACAAATCCACAAACTATTTACAAAAGATGTATTCACATAATTCATCATCAAACAGTAACAATAAACTTTGAGGCAATCGTGAATGGAATCATCATCTTTATACATTTATAGAATACATACGCGCGCAATAATAGCAGTCGGATAATTGGATGGCAGATATTTATTTATGTAAAAATAAGCTCTCGCATGTTAAAACACAGAGACTGGAACCGGAATGAGATTTCTTTATCGAATCAGAAATTACATTCCGAGAGGGAGGGAGACAGAAATCTCGTTAAACTTTCGTGAAAGTAAAATGTGTTACACACAGTTCGAACGCTCGGATATAAGTAGAAAGGGAATATACTAGTCAGCCGTGGAACTATTGGAGCCCGCATATACGGGCACGTTCGATGAAATAATAAAATTTGAAAATTTTTGAAAGACTTTTTAATAAAACAAGGGAATTTTTTTGAAATAGCGAACGGGGGGATCAGTGAATTTTCTCGCGTGAACCGATTTCTGGGATTATTTGTTTTCGAGAGAAAAGATTTTTTGCCGAACGAGTTCGTTCTCGGTGGTGAACTTTTTTATGCGAATTCTATAATTGAACAAAAACAGGAATATTGAAAAGTTCGGCGACGTGTTGAAAAGGGAACTTGATTCGAACCGTTCGGTACGGTGCACACTGTGGTATTTTCATGATCCAGCGAGAAAAAACTCAGAGTCGCCACTGAAAACTTCTGCACTAATCATAATATTGTTTACATTATTAAATATGTAGTATCTGATCAATAGACTGCGGGTCTTCATGCAAAATAAAATTTTTATACATCAATTGCAATCTACACACACACACACACACAGGAAGTAAGTAAAAATTTATTTTGCTCACATTAATAATTTTGATATGGTAAAAATAGTATTTCGACACAGTTGAAGTCTTTTAATCCTTTAAAAGCATATAATAAATGCATAAAATCCGCAGTCTACTAATCAATTACTACACGTTTAAGTATTGTACGAGGTGTTATATCAACTTCATATCCATAAAACGAAAAAAATCATATAAAATGAAATTATTCGGAAGAAATGTTTAATTTTAAACCAGGTTCAAATATTTGTTTATGAAAGGTATGAGTATGTTATTTTATTTCATCGAGGTGTTCAAATACAGTTAAATTATGATGCCATTCAAAAACGGTCCAAGAAATTCGAACTAATTGGAACGAAACTGTACAAGTTGCTAGACCGCAAAGGGTTGATTAACCCTTAACTGGTAGACCCCAACGAAATTTCTGTACACTAACTTTCGCTAGTGTGTTGTTCGATAATTGCCAATATCAAGTTTCTTTAACTTCTTCAGAGCGTTTGGAATATTATCCTAAATCTACACAGGGTGCACCGAACTTCGTAGTCCAATTGGTCGGGCAGTATTTCTACATGCAAGAACAAGTTGAGAAAAAAGGAAAAATGTTTTTCCTTAAATCGTGTTTCGAACTCGACTTTCTCCTACTTAGTTTTGCAAGTAGAATCACCACCTGGTCGGTTGTACGATTTTCGGTACACGCTGTATATTTAAAGATATATAATAATTGATTTATTAAAAATTGTAGGAGCATATTAAAAATTGTACAAGCGTATTAGAAATTGTACAAGCATATTAAAAATTGTACGAGCATATTAAAAATTGTATGAGCATATAAAAAATTGTACGAGCATATTAAAAATTGTACAAGCGTATTAGAAATTGTACAAGCATATTAGAAATTGTACAAGCATGTTAAAAATTGTACAAGCATATTAAAAATTGTACAAGCATATTAAAAATTGTACAAGCATATTAAAAATTGTACAAGCATATTAAAACTAAACATGATTTTTCAGACAGTTCCGATAATAATACAAAAAAATGTTTCGAACAAAAATTGATCAACATGTAGCGGTCTACAAATTTGAATGCAAAAAATTATTTTAAATATATTTATTCGATATATATTTGTGACTTTATAATATTGTAGCTGATGTCAAAACGAGTCCAACGACGTACATTGTTATACCCTTCAATCCCTTCCTCTACAATATCGTGTCTGACTCGTGATGAAGATTCTGAACAGAGTCTAATAAATATAATATATTTACTAATTTCCTTTAAACCGAAATAAAATTCTATTTGGGTTCTATTAATGTACAGCTATCGGATCTTGTTTAGAAAATTCTACGAGCTACGAAAACGTTTTAATCACTGAGACCGTAAGATAAATCAAAGAGCAATCGGTGTTAAACTTCCAAATAGTGTTAAAATCTTAATGAACAGCAAGATCGCCCGCCGGTCCGCTGTGTGCGACTTTGCCAAAAGTCACCGTAATCGTAGGTGGTTTCCTATTCATGGACATTTGCGTGCAGTGAAAACTGGCCAGCGGGGTGCTAGCTCAAAAACAAAGTGATCCAGGTGAACCGCAGAGCTTGAACGCAGTCTGAGCATAGTCCCGCGCGCATTCATCCTTGAGGGAACAGCTTCTTGGAGGACCTAGCAAACGATACTGCGGTGGGAACCACGGTAGAGAGACAAAAGCCTATGGAAACGACGGCTGGCAGAAGGCAGGGGGGGAGGCTGTAAATTTGGCCCACGCTCGGTAGGTGGTTTAATGCAGATTTAGATAGGTCGGTCGGGCGCGCATGCGGCTTTTAGGTCTTAGAGACTTAGCCTAATTAATTTATAGACTGCGCCCTTATCTGTTGCTGCCGACGTCGCGTCGTTGCCGGCTGCATCACGCGCTGTACAACAACGCGGTTGTATGCGTGGACCCGGGGATACCTTGCGAGTTGCCTTAAGTGCCGTGAGAGATGCGATACTGTAAGGGGCGGAGGGGCTGGGAAGGAGGCGAAGAGAGGCACCACGGGTTTCTCGGCGATAATACCGTGCTGCCGAGGCCGATACATCTCCCGGTTACTCAGGAAAACGTATCACGGAACAAGAAGTTCCGCCGTGGCGCGTCCTCTCCGCCCTGGGATTCGCTCCAGTCGTTTCGCGGAATTGTCTTGTAAATAGCAGGGATTCCGTAACGGGCAAATTGTAGTTGTTAACTTGCCCCACATGGATGTTTGTTATTTCTCAGATTCCCGGATTGATGCCGGGGTTCGCGCAACCCGGAATAAAATATCTTGGATTGCTCTCGGATACATACACTCCCTCCGGGGTTTCCTTACTTCGATCACGCGGTACGGCTCGTCTTGTACAGGGTGTAATAAAATTTGGTGTCATGGTTTTGCCAGATGGTTGTACTTGAAATTCAAGGTCAAATTTTGAACCATAGAAACCATAGGTCGCAACTCAACCGTTCTCTTTTAAAAGAATGTTAAATGTTTTAACGTCGTCTTCCGTTTCTTGAGTTGTGAACTAAGGTGAAGTGCCCTATGCCTGGACAGCATGTTTTTCTATTTTTAATTTTATCACTTTAAATAAACAAAAATGATTTTTTTTTAGATTTTTAACATACAGTTCAGAGTTTGTAAAGTAATTTAAAAGAGAAAAATCATTGTTTAGGTTAATATCTTAATTGTATTAACAAGAATAATTCAAACCTATCTAAAATATTACTGTTTTATATTTCACCCAACTAATTTCTTCGTAAATGCATAAAGATCCGCAGTCTAGTCATCAACTATGCATCTACAAGTTTACGTAGTCTTTATCTTCCAATTAATTCTGTTGCCATTCAAAAAAAGACTGAAACTTTTTCGCACACCGAATAGTTCAAAGAGATAATTCGAAAGCATCATCCATAAAAATTGATACGTACAACTTAAAACAGTGGACATATTTAAAAAATTTAAGAACATCAACGTGTATCAGTTTTAGTTTAATAAAATAATTCGAACAAGATAGAAATTTTTATTTAACCTCTGTGTCTTTGAATCGACGCAGACATTTTTTTTATTTTGCATACAGATCCGCAGTCTATTCATAATCATTCGAATCCATTAAAGCTTTTTACAGTTGTGTACTCACAGTGCTTGGTTATTCAGCTTTACTTATGTAAATGTTCACAGACTTGCATATTCCATTGTGCAATTAACATTTAAACGTCAGGAAGTAGCTTGACAAGGCTAATTATGTCAGCGTTCTCTGAACTTCGTCGGCGTAAGATGTTCAAAGTTTGAACAAGGTTAGAATGCCTTAGTAAAACAAAGATTAATAACGGTTCAAGACTTCTCGTTTGTTTATACATAAAATGTTAATCTTTTGTTCGTTCGAAACTTTAGCGTCGTGTAAAAGGTTAACAGTGCTAATTACAATTTATGGAACGACTACTCGTAGCTCTATAATAAAGACGTAAATTACGATAATAAATAATCATGATGCAGGGAATTGACGGCGAACAATTTACTGCAGGACATTTTTTTTCTCCAATGCACCTGCAACTGATATTACCGCGTGCAGGCTGCGACGCCGGCATGCAGGTGGCTGCAGACAAACCGGGCGCACGAGGGTTGCACATACATTAAACAGGCCAGTGTGTGTGCGGATTTATGATGCGTCAATTTGAGGAAGAAAGAGTGAGAGCATGCAAGCGTATATCCACCCGTAGACACGTGAAAGTTTTATGACAGCTAAGGAAATTTCGGAGAGTCTTGACTCGCAACTTTGACGGTGAACGGATTCGTGAAACACTTTCCAGGTGTTTGCGACAAATGCCCGGTTTTTGGACGAGTCTCGCTGTCACCGGGAGAATTCATGAGGCTGCATAATACTCTGCAGAAAAAGTCGCTTGGGATCTGCGGCCTGGTAAAATACATTAAAAAACTGTAGAAAGTCGTTCTGCACTTTCAATCTATATTCCTTTCTACGGTCTCACTGCGCTTTCGAGTTTACCATATGCTTTACATTCTGTTAAATGAAGGGGAGTTTCAATTTATTTTAGATTTAAAGTTTTAATTTCGTTCAAAATTTAAAATTTTTCATTTCTTTCGTATTTACCAAGAATTTCTATTTGAGAATTCAAGATTTAATTCTGTCGTGATTTCCGACGAATAATTTCAGAAGGATATATTCTGTCACATTATCTGCAAAAGCTATTTAAATGCTCAAGCAGCTAAATCAATTTCTATGGAGTTTCTATTTCCTGTAAGTACCGCAGAAAATTTATATCAAATTCAAACATTTCGATTCAAGATTTGAAGATTTAAATCTGTCGTGATTTCATTAAAATGCTCAAACAGCTAAATCAATTTCTATGTAGCGTTTATTTCCTGTAAGTACTGCAGAAAATTTATATCAAATTCAAACATTTCAATTCAAGATTTTAATCTGTCGTGATTTCATTAAAATGCTCAAACACTGCTAAATCAATTTCTATGTAGCTTCTATTTCTTGTAAGTGATGCAGAAAATTTATATCAAGTTCAAAAACTTTCATTCAAGATTTCAAGATTTAAATCTGTCGTGATTTCATTAAAATGCTCAAACAGCTAAATCAATTTCTATGTAGCGTTTATTTCCTGTAAGTACTGCAGAAAATTTATATCAAATTCAAAAACTTTCATTCAAGATTTCAAGATTGAAATCTGTCGTGATTTCAGAAGAATTTAAGCATTACTGTTTCGAGAAAATTTTGGAAATTCAGTCACATTATCTGCAACTTATCGAAATCTTCAATCACGAGATAAATAAATAAATTTCTACGTAGCTCTCGCGTTCCATAGAAAATGTTTATGTTAGGCAGAAATCTGTATCGACGACGATTTCTAACTGGAATTCTTTTAGCTCTCGAAGAATCGGGTCCTGCGTGTATAGGCGAAGGATGATCCATCAATCGGATCGTGTCGACTATCCTTCAGCCATAGCTGGTGCGTTGTCGTCGACGAAGGCGACGAGCCGTGAGCGCTGAAGCTCGTTAGATCATCCGATTCCTCTGAACGCTGTTAATTGCATCGCACCAGTAAACACGCGTGCACGCGATTTAGTTTATCGCTCGACTTTGCGTCGCAGCCGACTGCCACCACGACGTCGACGTCGACCATGACGACGACGGCTACGACTACGCTATAATTGTGCCTCTCGTCGACAGATTGCGTCGTGGAACGGAGAGAGACGGAAACGAGGGAACAGACTCGAACGCGCCGTCAGTCCTAGGGGCAATCGAATTTTCCTAGGGAATCTTGGCGATGTCGGGTAAACCAGCTCCGGGCGGTACACCTTCAGATCCGTCAACACCGACGCAGACACAGACGGAAAGCCAGTCGAACCTAACCGCCGAGACTCTGCGGAATTGGGTTTTTAATTGGCGAGTTAGACGACTTCGGTGTGACCCACTTTAACTTCGGGCTCGCGTTCAAGTTCGAGCATCGACTCGCCGAGATTCCCGACGCTGAAAACTTTCAGAGCCGGGATTGTTGTTGATTTACTCGCGAAATTCCTTTAACGCGCTACCCACCGGATCGATCGCCCGCACCTCCGACAGAAAAATTAAATTAGTCATCCACTCTCGCCACCGTTCTTTAACCGCAGCGATAAACACGAGTCTGCGCGTCTTGAGCAACTCGAAATGCATAACTGAATTTGCGTCGGTGCAAAATTTGCACTTTGTATCTTCCATCGTCGTTCCAGCCAACAATTCAATAATTCCATTGTCAGTTAGAACAACTTTGGATAATATCACGTGCAAATTTTATAGGAGAGCAGGATCTGATGGGTGAAAACTAAAATGGATCTTAAGAAACTCTCACATCCAACATTCCAATAAATTTATTCTGCAAATTAAATTTTAAGTCAATTAAAAATAATCTATAAAATTTATTCAATATACAAATTCACTTTTTTCTATTATTGAATTGTTGGCTGGAACAACGTTGGATGGTATAAAGTGATTTGATGGAGAATAATGAAAGCTGAACTGGATCTTAAGAAAATCTCACATCCAACGTAGGAAGATTTTCAAAATAATCTTGAACTTCGGGATGTTAGAATGAAAACATAACTTTCTTCATTCGATTCGAGTCGATTCCCCTGATCTGGCGACTCTGGAATTATAATTAGACAGCGGATCTGCAAGCAATATAACAATTTTCTACCTAATTTGAAATTCTTAAATTCTTTCTTAACCCTTATACGATCCTCAGGGTAAAAATTCAACCATTTACTATTTCTACATACCATAAAATCATTGATCCCTTTATGTCTATGTTGTAAGAAGTATTTCTTTAAAATGTGATGTTACAAATGAAGCATAATTTGTTGATTTCGCGTGCAGAGCAAACGTGGGTGAATTATTATCCTAGTCTCTTTTATGCAACTATTCTTGAGGAGTGTATGAGGGTTAATATGTTTATTAGGTTGGAAATAATACTACAATTACTATTTTAAATCACGCCGGATAATTTCCGCGATAAATGCATAAAGTCCGCTGTCTGATAATTTATTTATTATTTATTTATTTATTTTGAACGGACCGAGGTCCATTTATACAAATGTTTACAATAGAACAAAGACTTAACATAAGTTACTAAGAAAGGACATGCATAAAAAGAAAACAGAAACTATAGGTATAAAGGCACTGATATTATACGTTAATCCTGCGTAATTTTTTTTTGAAAGTTTGTACCGACCCATTAAAATAGTCGATACTGTTATATAGAGTGTTGGAGTTCGCTATAATTCGATTTATAGGATTTATTAATCCATATGCGGATTTGCATTTAAGTGTTTGAAAACCTGCTCGAGATCTCAAAACACGTTCAGGTGCGTAAAAATTAATTTGCATAAGGAGAGAGGTACACAATCTATATGGTTATTAATTAAATTAAAAATAAAGCTCTGGTCGGATACACTTCTGCGAGCAGACAGTGTTTCCAGGTTGACTATGTTTAATATTGTGGAGTAATCGTGATCAAAGATTGACATAGGATTATTAATCTTATAAGAACAAAACTTGAGAAATTTATGCTGCACTCTCTCTCTCTAGCATGAATTCGTAATTTAAGCTATTCGGAGACCATATAACTGAAGCAAATTCCAACTGGGGACGGACAAGGGCAATATATAGCAATCTAATTAGTAGTGTAAACCCGAGTGTTCTTGATGCGGAATTAACAATGTTATGAATATGTTTGGAAAAGTTCAAGGTTGAGGAGAAATGAATACCTAAGTCTTTTACCTCACTTATTGAGGAGAGAATACAATCGTTGAGACGGTAAGGATATGTGAATGGTAGAGAGCGACGGGAAGACCGCATAAAGAAGATAATAATACTGTGTCGATGCGGAAGCGACTGTCGAGTTGGGCTCGGTCTCCGCAGGACGTTAAATTTCCAGCAAGTTGTGGGACCATTAACCAGCGCAAAACATTCTCGGAAAATGGAAGTTTGCGGGAAGATTAACAACGGGGCACGCGAAACGAGCGAGAACAGGGAGAACAACTTGAAGACGGGAGAAGATAGATAGGCGTCAAGTCGAGGCCGGGTGTTTTCCGTGGGACAAGGGATTAGGTTACACAAGGCCTGGCAATGGAAGCTGGGCCACCGTGGCCGCGATAGGATTTCCCATGCGAGGCGTACATTACGTTACGGCGTACCATGAAATATGCAACGCTATCTGCTGGCGCGGCCGCAACGCTACGACCCACCGGTCTGCCTCCTGTTTCCGTACGGACGATTTCCTCTGCATACGAGCACTTGCTCACGCCCCAACTAGATATCGAGGATCCATGATCGAGCCCGCATCGACCAAGATTGCCGCTGTTCTGTTCCGATACGGTATTTGACTCCGGATCAAAATTATCCGTAACGAGGTCCGCGTCGGTTTCGCGGTAGTCGACCAATTTTCTGATATTTCTCTGGCCGAGCCGCCGCCATTGTTCGCCTCGGTTGGTTTGACGCTCGAGTAGACACGAAACCATTCCTTTACAAGGGCATCTGCTCGTCCGTGTAACCGACCCGATGAAAGATTCCAATCGTTAATACGATTAACTAATTCTCCATTCAGGAATTACTGAAGCGTCTGACTTCAACGATCCGACGTCTCCGCAACGGGCATGTCTTTGGTTTCGTGGGGAGCTAATTGGGGTCCAATGTGCGCGTTCAATGTGCATTTAGATGCACAGTAATACAGTGGACGACATGATTGCCATTGCAGCAAAGGCAATGTCTATTTGGCAGTTTCTCTCGATAAGGAACGAATAAAGAAGCACACCTGTTTGGACAAGGAGAGGGGCTTTGAGGGTTATTTTGTAACAAGAACTTGACGATACGCATTGCTAGTCTGTCTACCTTTCATTTATAATCATTAGACTGCATTCATCATTACACTGCATTAGACTGCAATCATATTTATGCATTTATAGGAAAATTGAAGATGTCAATAGATGATTTCTCCTCTATTAAAATCATTAAGAGATGAAATATATTCAATTTAACAGCTCTCTGAATCTCGATCGACAATTGTTTAAACTACAATTAATGTTATCGGCGCTCTGGTTCGATCAATTGGAAAATAAGCAAATTTGCAAAAAAAAATCGCATGAAATTTAATTCGACGTTTCGGTCTCAATTTAGACCATTTTCAAGAATAGAAAATTTCAGTATTGCGTCTGTAAGAATTAATCAAAGACATTTTTAAATGGTTAGGTAAACGTGTTTTGTACACAAGCAGAAAGTAAAAGATCTCAAAAAGGTGTAAGAACTTACATGCTTATACATAAAGTATTACTTTAAATTCTTAAAGGTTATGGAACAAACTTTCTGCTTGTGTGAAAACACGTTTGCCTAACCATTTAAAAATGTCTTTGATTAATTCTTGCAGACGCAATACTGAAATTTTCTATTCTTGAAAGTGGTCTAAATTGAGACCAAAACGTCGAATTAAATTTCATGCGATTTGTTTGCAAATTTGCTTTTTTTCCAATTGATCGAACCAGAGCGCCAATAACATTAATTGTAGTATATTCAATTTACTTTTGATTTCTTTCAATCGATGCAGACAAGTTTTATTTTGCGTAATAATTCGCAGTCTGTTGATCATACATCTTCTGTGGAGTATTATTTGCAATATCGCTTGGCTGTATACAAAACGATTGACAGGTTTTACGATCGGTGGCTTCGAAGGGTTAATTATCGGAAAGTATAGTAACTTTGAGACTTTTTACTTTGTAACAAGATCTTGACGACGCGCATTGCTATTCTGTCTACCTTTCATCTACGAGTATAATCATTAGACTGCGGATATTTATGCATCTATAGTAAAATTGAGTAGATGAAATTCAAAATTGTTGGAAAACTTGAAAAATTGAAGATGTCAATGGATGATCTCTCCTGAGAAGAAATAACATTCGATTTAGTTTCTGTTTTTTACAATCGATGCAGACAATTTTTATTTTGTATAAAGATCCGCAGTCTAATAATCATACATCTTCTGTCGAGTATTGTTTGCAATATCGCTTGGCTGTATACAAAACGATTGACAGGCTTTATGCTCGGTGGCTTCGAAGAGTTAATTATCGTAAAATATAGTAATTTCGAGACTTTATTTCGTAACAAGACCTTGACGACGCGCATAGTCTTTTATTATTGCTTAGTCTGTCTACCTTCCATCCACTATCCTAATTGGTGTGCAGGTCTTATGATCGGCGGCTTCGAAGCGAAGTGGTTAATTATCGGAAAATCGGGACTTTTCGTAGCGCGATTGGCAAATACGGCAGCGTGCGCCGTGAAGATTCGGCCGCGAAGGTATGCCGGGGAAATCAGTTGGATTCCTTCAGGTAAGACGAGCCTTTTGATGGAGAATCGAGCGATATCCAATTTCGGCACGCATTCTGTCGTCGACGGGCCGCCGCGGCGGCCGACGATAGCTTGCTCCTGATAGGGCGAAGCTCGTTGAATTTACGGGCCGATCGTGCCCGCGTTTAATCTCGCCAATTGAATGTAATCTTGTAGCCTCTTTACAAGCGGTTCCCGGAGATTCGCCGAGCTGTAGTCGCCCCGAGGAAACGGGAGCGAGGGAACGTCGCTCCGGAGAAGACGACGACGATGACGCCATCTTCCCCAGGGGACAGACTTTTGCCTCGATATCAAATTGTAACGACGGATCCAAGGGAGAAAAGGGAACGGTAATGGATTTCTGAAAAGTTTCCGTCCACCGGCAGCCCTGGCTCTTTGTTCACGGCGGACCAAGTTTTGAGTCGCAGAATTAGTAGCCCTTTAATGGCTCGCGCCCAAGGTTTTCGGAACTTTTCTTCATTCACCGGAAAGGAAAAATCCGAGACTGAAAGTTTCACCGCGCTTCATTCAACAGTCAGCGTCGGGGATAAGGGGGATGATCCTTGACGTTGCCCGGGTACCAGTCCTGTGATTAGAGGTGGGAGATGAAGTCCGCTGGTACAGTGTTCGAATATTTAATGAACGAAAATTCGAACGTTCCATCGCATTCGAACTTGTACAAAATTGATCCCGTGTCTAGTAGCGAGACTCACGCGCTGAGGTGTCAAGTAGAACAACCCGGTTTTGGTCGGACAGCGAACGATTCTCGCTGAATCTGACTTTACACTTTTTCGAGTTTTTCTCGATTAAGTTTTTCGACAAATTACCGTTTTTCTCGCTTAAGAACATGAATCTAATCATTGTATTTACTATTTACTATTTTGGTAAACTGGTACGTATTGTTTCAATAATTTTTATTGTTTCCACACAAAGTTTGCATTTTTTAATGTACTTCCTTTTTTTGTAATTTCTCGTATATTTTAATTCCTTGTCTATTTTAATTCCTTGTATATTTTAATTCCTTGTATATTTTAATTCCTTGTCTATTTTAATTCCTTGTATATTTTAAGTCCTTGTATATTTTAAGTCCTTGTATATTTTAATTCCTTGTAAATTTTAATTCCTTGTATATTTTAATTCCTTGTATATTTTAATTCCTTGTCTATTTTAATTCCTTGTATATTTTAATTCCTTGTATATTTTAATTCCTTGTATAATTTAATTCCTTGTATATTTTAATTCCTTGTATATTTTAAGTCCTTGTATATTTTAATTCCTTGTATATTTTAATTCCTTGTATATTTTAATTTCTCGCGTATGTTTTAGCTCTTGAAAGTACTTAAATATATAATTTTCTTAGGTTTTCGTTGCGTATAAATTGAGTGTTAACTCTACACATTTCCACGCACTACTTTGCAATCTCGGTGCCACGTTTAATGAACTGCTTCAAAGAATATCGTTCCAATGCGTCCCGCAGTTTGAACGGACGAAAAAGTTTCGAAGGTGCTGCGAAATAAAAGTAAAAGAATGATAAACCGAGCGACGCAGACTTGTAAATGAAAAAAGTTTGACGGGAAAGCACACCAGACCGCAACTTATTAATTTGTTTGTACGAGGTACATCCTTTCGCGCGACAATACTGGAATATTTCCGAACTGGTTCTCTGCGTGTCTCGCTCGAAAGCGTCCATATTCTGAAATTTACATTGCGCGGCGGCATCCGACTCGTTTCTTCGTTACAAAGCGAACAATATCGCGCGGCATAAAGCCGACGCAATCGCAATCGTATTAATTGACCGTGCGGCTGCGCCATGTTGACGCAACGATGAAAGTTAATACGACAGTTAATTGCTCTTACGAATCCGTCGGCCGGAAAAATGAATTTCCGCGCGGACCGCACGGCCACGAGGACCCCCGGAGCTTCGTCGATAGTAACGCGAACATTCAAGAACGCAATCCCGGGCTCATTTATTTATCACCGCGAATTCCGAACGAAAACGCTCAAACCGTCGGAAAAATTCAATCTCGGACGAATGAATTTTTGAAATTTAATTTCCGTTAACATGCTCCCCGTTATCCCGTTCGCGTTCCCCGCGTATTTCTCGTACGACGATGCCTGAAATATTATTCCGAACACACGGCCGACCGACGTTATTATGAATCACTGCAAATATTATTTCACCAACTGCGATCGATTCCGACGTCTGTTTACCAGCGACGATGATAAAAAAGCGATGTTCTCGTGTTCATTGAAAAATAACGCAACACAAACAGGGTGAAAAAAGAAGTGTGTTCGTTCCAAATTATTTTCTATATTGAATGTGTATTAACGCTTCAGTGCACCGATCAAAAGTATCCATTTTCTCATTGGCGATAATTTCAAGAATATTAAAACAGTGCAGATTTAATTCGTGGATCTCCAGTCGCGACTAAAATGAAAAATCTTCGGTGATTATCGCAGTACTGTAAATTCTTATGTAACTATATCACGTGGAAGATGAATTATTTTATTTTCGTTTTTCTGTATTATATCAAATCTGATTGCGTAAACAAATAAAATTCAATAGTTAAATTGTAACGAATGCAGAGCTTTATCGATCAATTATTAGTAAAATTCTGCGGTTCAGTGAAATAAGAAATTTGATTGCAGATCGCCTCGAAGTGGCGAAATGAATAATCGGCAACGGCGTTTCGGTTCTCCCGCAAAACATACGATTGCAAATGGCGGGCGGATTGCGAGCGAGCTGTCGGCCCGACACGGTTATTACAACTATTATCGTTTCGCAGTTCGACAACGGTTTTAATCGGGTCGTTCGTTAACGAGCGTATCGGAACTTCGAACCGTTACCAGTTTTTGTTCGGAGCGTATAATCAAGTCCCGCGGCCGTGCTATGAAATGAGTTTCAAGGAACAAGGACTGTTCCGGCGCAACTGGAGGACGGAAAGTCGAGGAAATGGACCGAGGGAAGGGTGAAGGGCGAGAGTTATGCTAGGCGACCGAGAGTGCAATTTAAAATCATATTCTCGGACAGTCGAGAGTTCTCTCGATGCGATTTTCCGTCCACGTCAGAATAGACGCGTGTATACACAATATCTCTGCCGAGCTCCTGAACGTTTTAGTACGGAGTTTATTGTATCGAAGGCTGAATGCAATTTACCAACAGCTCCAGTTATGTTGTGGAGGCGTTATTCTCTTAATGCAGATATTGCGCTGATGGTTCCGAAACGATCTTGTCGTTCCTTAGGTGTAGCTTTTCCCGATCATTGTAAAAGTTTCTGTACTCGAAATAGTTGACGTCACTTGTTACATACCTCCATTTTCTACAACTGTCTCCTATCGTTTCACAAACTGAGGAAAGCAAAGTAATGAAAAACAGATTAGAGTGCACTGTATGTCCCCCAAAACCATGCAACTTTTATTCGATATATTTTTAACCGACTTCGAAAAAGGAGAAGGCTACTCAATTCGATCGGTATGTGCCTTTTTCTTTTCTTTTTTTCGCTTTTTCCTTCTATGTATGTTCATCGATTACGCCGAGATGAATGGACCAATCGGAACGAAACCTTTTGCATCTTGTAGAGTATGTTCCCGAGATAGTCCCGTGCAAGAAAAATTTTATATTTCTTTATTAATTACAATTTTATTTGCGAAAATGTAGGGTGGTGACGCGACGTCGTTACCGTCATCGATTGCGGCTTTCAGATATTTATAAATTACGATTTGCAATGTGACGACTGACAGAGATAAAAAAAACTGTGACATAAGACAAAACTTAAAAAAAAAAATTAAACCGACTTCACAAAAACGCACTAAAAAGTATAAAATAATTTCCATTTAATATATGTGTATACACACGAACTTAAATACAATACAATCTTTTCGGAGGCGGCGCAAAATTGAAAATTTTCGACACTGGAAATTACGAAAATCCTTAAATTCTTCTAAATACTAATATATTTACATTTAAATAATATATTTGTATTTAATTGTATTGTATTTAAGTTCGTGTGTATACACATATATTAAATGAAAATTATTTTATACTTTTTAGTGCGTTTTTTGAAGTCGGTTTAATTTTTTTTTCATAGATCAAATAATTTACAAGTTCTTTGAAATCGTCACGGTATGATACTCATCCTGTACTGATATTTCTATTGCAGTATGAAATACCCCATTCTGAATTTTGTATGTCAGGTCTCATATCAGCGACGTCAAAAACCCTTAATATTTGGGTTGGCAAGGAATTAATTTCTATTTTAATTTTTATTCCAGCAATAAACTTTAATGAGTAAGATATTTTCCCTTTTGTTCGATGATCTTTTGCCAAAAAGAATAAATAAGAAAATATTTTATTGATTAATGTTCATCGCTTGAATAAAGAAATTCGTTTTATTTTTCCTTAAAAAACAGCAATTGCTTTCTTGCCAACCCAATACATATTCTCTTAATGCGGATATTGCGCTGATGGTTCCGAAACGATCCCGTCTCGTTCCCTAGGTAAAGCTTCTTGATCATTGTAAAAGTTTCTGTACTCGAAACAGTTGTATTAGATCGTCACTTGGTATCACCATTTTCTACAACTTTCTTCTCCCATCGTTTTCCAAACTGAGGAATCTGCAAAATTCCTTCACGATTTTTATAAGAAATCCTAGCTGACTGCCCGTACATTTTTAACAATTTTCTATTGCGACTAAATCTACCTCCGAAATTAATTAATTTTTGTACTTTCGTTCTCTTCGCAGAGAAAAGTTACAAGCCATAGTACGTACGCTGCACAAGAACTTGTCTTAACAGTTTACGCAAAGACAAAAGTATTCTAGCGTTTTAACAAAATTTCAATGGTAATTTCTAGTCTGAAACATTCTTCGTATCACCAATAATATCCGAGTAAAGGAATTCCATCGAGAAAACTGGCGTTTCACCGCGCTGTGGTCCGCTGAAAAGTTCAGTATCCGTCAATAGTGACTACCGGCGGCAGTCAACGTGCTAATAAAACCTATCTCGATGGAGGCCCGCACGCATTTGAAGCTTGCAGCATCGCCAAAGCGCACAATCCCGCATGGAGCCGAGTTGCCGATCGGTCGCGAGAAGTTCGCGCGTTAAATCGACGTTGAATTTGATCGTGGAGCGCCCGCGCGAGTACCGGTTGAATAGAAACGAAATGCGAAGGTATGTGTGTGCGGAGAGGGGGGCAGATGAGCGAGGGAATATGCGAGGAAATTTTTATTCCTGTAAAAATCTCCAGTAAACTCGCGTCAGGGGGTCCTTTTCATTTGCAGTCGCCTCCCACTCTCTTTCTCTATCGTCTCTCGCAGGCCACCTCTATTTCGCTGTAAACGCGACGAGAGAAAACACGTTGAACGTTACTTTGCTCGCAATGCGCGTCGCAGTTGCAGAATTTGACAGCTCTTTCGCCGATTTGTTTTCATCGAGGCGGCGCTGCGAGGGCCAGGAGAGGCGGCGCAGCGGCGGCGACGGCTGCCAGTCAATTTTACAAAGCCTCCAGCACCCTTTCCCACACCTCCATCGTTTCGTTCTTCGCCGTCGGCCAGGCAAACCAGACGGTTCCCTTATCCAGCCAAGCAGAGCCGTGTCATTAAATTTATATTTGCCGCGATGGTTCCGCACAGAGCAGAACGAATGCAACTGTCCGGCGCCGTTTTCCGCGAATGAAACGGCCTCGCAGCCGATCCAGACGCGAGACGCCGGCCTCGTTCGCCAAATGAATTTGCGCGTATCGTGTGTTCCTCTTATTCCACGGATGCTGGTTTACTGGCCCACATTTTTTCGTCACGGATTCGTAATGTGAAAAGATTCGAAGAAACAGAGAATGTTGCCTCGTCACCTGACTAGGGCTGCTACTTTTACAAAGCTTCGAAGAGTTTTAGCAACGAAGGGAACTTCGAAGTGTCCGAAGTTCCGAAGTCTTTAAGCCTTCGTGGGTGGGGTGATCTCGCGTCCTTATTCGGGTGGGGTGGTGCACTCGGTGCGCCAGGCTGTTTTGGGTCAGTTTTACTCAGTTTTGACTTTATATCATCAGGTATTCAGACAAATCCATGTAGGTACATTACTAAATATAATTCAGACATTATCAAAAGAACGGTTTTATTGAAAATGAGCACAAAATAACTCTCGATCTTCTCGTTGAAATTCGATCGTTGGCGCACTCAGTGCACCAGGCCCACCCTCGAAGGGTTAAGGATGTTCTGCAGGTATATAAAAACGCAAGAAAATTTTTGAAAATTTGACAAGATATAATCCTTACTAAATTAATGCAATTACCAAAGTTCGGGTTCGATTCACTGCACCGTTTAAGAATTATAGGAACTTAAAGTTTGCACATTTTAACACGTCTTCTTATGGAGAATTCATCAAATTCCACTTCAAATCCTATTTAAACCTTGAATAAACGCAACTAGAAACTCCAGATTTTTTTTTATATGTAGTAAAAATTATGTAATTAATTATGTTCAAAATTTATTAGGATTCACTAAACAGTTACAGAGCAAAAAAATTATAAACTGTTACGAAACGTCAAATTTATCGTGTTGTCTCTCACTAGCATGGAAACGCGACAAGCGTAGACCACTGAATATAGCTACAGAGGGTACAGTATTCGCAAAAGTTTAAGGCAAAATATACTCATGAACGGCTTTCATTGCCATGTATTGATGGACTTCAAATTTCTTGTACTCTTGTCTCCCATTGTACCTCCAGAACATCCTTAAATCGTGTGAGGTTCTACTGGTATAAACGTTACGTGCCATAAAATATTGAGGTATTTGTTTAAAATGCCCAACTTCAATCTTTCAGCCGTGGTAGCGCATTTTTCTCGAAATGTCGAAGTGTCCAATCACATTTTACACTCGATAGAAGTGTATTAAATATAACTTCGCTGTGCGAAATTTCAAAGTTCAAAGCTTGGATACTCCGTTTCTTTTAATCTTGTAATAATTCACTACGGAGTTTCGAAATTAGAAATTTATAAATTTTTCCTGGATTCGGATTACGTAATTTGTATATTCGTCGCGTGTCTAAATCGAGTACAGTCTTGATCATTTAATGTTTTACAAAAACGAGATAGTATCAGCTGACTAAAATTCCATCAAATTCTCAATGTGAAATGGTAAACTATTAAAGCGTGAACATCACCGGGTTTCTGGAAATTGGACAATTTCGATTTCAATGATTAATGCCGCACAGAATAAATGAAGGATTTGACGTATCTATTTAATCGATCTAGCTGTTCATGAAACATTCATTCCAACTAACAGTTTCATTACCTTTATCTAGCAATTACATCTTTAATTTGCATCTAAATTCCGTGGAACATATTACTCTTGTGCCGCCATAGTTTTGTGTATCACGTGTATCTTACTGTTCCATCGTGCCGTTTCTATAACATTCTATGCGGAAAATGATCTGAGATTAAATGATCTATCGATTCATAAAGTATTGACAAGTAAATTGATTTTTATAAAGTAATGAAAAGTAGCTACTTATAAAAATAGCAAAAATGTGTCTATCCAAATTTTTAGCCATTTTGTTTATGATGAATGTCCAATGAGATATATTTGTCGATACATCTTTACAATCTCAATAATTGTGTAGATTGAAAATTTTAGGACTCATTATTGTAATAACGATTAAAGTACTTGTTTTCAGATCATATCTTTAATTGCTCGTATAATTACTTCTTTATCAAATTATTGCTAGCCTGCTAGACTTACTAAAAATTAGTAGTTGTAATTTAAAACAGTAAAAAGATTAGAGTAATTTAAGAGAGAAGGTAAGATAGAAAATAAATTCCTATTTCACTATAATTTATTGTAATTCACGTAGATATTTTTTATTTCGCATGAAGATCCGCAGTCTGTTATTACCAACGTGTTCGTGAAATTTTTCCGATTAAAACAACACCAAAAACGATACAATTTCACACATATCCGACTGACCTCGCTTATCCGAACGAGTCAAAGGAAACATGAATGTTCGGATGGACGAGTAGCCATGAGCCGTGCGATAACGCGTGCAGTTCGTGCGGCGTTGCGCTTCGTAAATAGGGGTGGGTGGCAGTGCGCGTCATTGAAACGAGTTCTGAGCATCGAATCGGCGAATGATCATTTGGCTAATGGACATTTTAGGCACGGTGATTCCGGTGAAAGGGCGAGAAAGGGCTGGCCGTAATGACGCGCGATTTTATCCTGGACTTTTGTTCGTTCTGGCGCGCGATGCGCCGGGAATTTCGGATTCAGAAACGGACAGCGTGCACGAGCCACGCACCTGCGAACCACTTTTGATACGCGGGTCGAAGGCAAAAAATGTAATTTGAAACATTCGGCTGATGAAACGGAACCGTTTCATGGACCCGAGACGCGTTGACTCGCTGTTTACTGGCCATGGGCAAGATCCTTATCTTTCCCTGATTCCAAAATATTTAATTATATTTGCTGAGTCTCGTAACTGGTTTATCGTTGCTGATTTTCTAGACTGTGGATTTGATGCATTTATGATAAAAATGGATACGTACAATCTAAAACAGTGGACATGTTAAAAATATTTAAGGACATCATTGTGTTAGTTTCAGCTTAATAGGTTAATTAAAAGAAGAATACAATTTTTATTATGCTCCTGTGTTCTGCAATCAATGCAAACATTTTTTATTACGCAAAAGAACTAAACGTCGTAATAATAAATGTAGCACCTTCCTTAGTAACGTTTATCCAAATACTAAATAGACATTTCACGTTGATAATTTTTACCATCTAACCGGGAACATGTTAACAAACATGGTCTTCCATCGCAAACAAAGTCGTGTTACAAACCACGTTGGGCGTATTTCCTAATAGAAGATTATTCATTTGAATTTGTCCCCGTAATTATTAATTTTAAGTCTTCAGAAAACATACTAGACATTCCATTTAAAAAACCGAAGGTAACCCTCATATCGCGTTAAAAAAGCGAAGTAATAAAAACAAAGATTAGAGCAGTGTATGTCCCCCAAAATCATGCAACTTTTATTCGATATATTTTTTTGTAGAACAAATAACTTACGAGTTATTTGAGATCGCCGCGTTACGAGACTCACCCTGTACCGATATTTTTATTGCAGTATTGAATACCCCATTTTGAATTTTGTATGTCAAAAACCCTTAATTGGGGTTGGCAAGAAAGTAATTTCAGTGAACTTTATATAGTGAATAAGATATTTTCCCTTTTGTTCGATGATCTTTTGCCAAAATGAAAAAATAAGAAAATATTTTATTGAATAAAGTTCGTCGCTTGAATAAAGAAATTCGATTTTATTTTACCTTCTAAAAACCGAAATTGCTTTCTTGCAAATCCAATGCATAGCAGCTTTCAGAGAGAGAGATACCCCGCAATTTTGAATTTCTGCCAATTTTTGCCAATTTTTGCCAGCACTGTGGCCCTGTGACGAAGTATAATAACCGCGATGACGTTGTTATTCCATCGGTCCGGGCCGTCTCGAGGCCCGATCGTAATTCGGCCAATAAATGCGATCACGAGATGAATATTCCGCGTGGTGTGTCGCGATTAAACCGTCCCCGACGATTCGCGTCCAATTGTCGACTTTCGCATGGTCCTGATACGCAATTAATTAATGCCGAGACTGACCGTCGCGTATAATAACGTTTGTTCGGTAAGCAGGTCCGATGGAATTCATACGATTTCCATTCCGTTTAATGGGGCGCGGGTATAAAATGTTCACAGCCAGTCGCTTCGGTCCCGTTAATCGCACGAGACCCGTTTTTTTTGTCTCCGGGGCCCTGATTAATTTCGCGCCCGAATAATTCATTGCGTGATTTATACGCTTAATTTCGTTGCGACGCGCTTCAAATAATTGAACGGCTCCAGTTTTATAGGGACCTGTGGAACGAGTGTCCCGGAAAAATGGACTACCCTTCGCAATGGTTTGTTTTGCACTGCCGCGCGATCAAACTTGGATTAATTCCGTGTGAACCGTAATTTTGACCGGTTTAGCACACTTATCGCGGAAGCACCGAATGCGACTGTTTTCGCTGGTTTTATTTCGGAGATTGTAACTTCGCTATATACTCCCGCGAAATCCACTCGTTCCCTGCTTTCCTAGGCGCCGTAAAATGTTTGAATTCGTTTTCATTGTTCCGTAATTCGACGGATCCGTTTCAAGCACGACATTATGAATGAGACGTGGTTCGACGGATTAAACGGGAAAGCGAACACGGATGGAAACATCAATGAAAAATCCTTCGCATTTCACTGGCGCGTTTCCAGGCAGATTAAAAATGTAGTGGCCGTATGCTCGCCAATTATACGAATATCAAAAATAATTTATATATTCACGAGCCGGGTATTCGCGTGCATGGCTCAGCGAACACCATCGCGTAATGCTACACTGAGAACAAAAGTAGTTACTTCAATAACACGCGTGTTATTGTAATTTTTTTACTTCGATGAATATCAATGTATTCATTTCAATAGTATGAAATTTAGAAGCAAATCGTGATGCATTTGAATTGTCTATCATGAAATGATTGAAAATAGTATTTGGTTCAATACCGTATATTATTATTCGTAATATTTCTTTTTTTCTTCAATCAGATATGTTGTTAAAAAAATTTGAGAAATGAATTGATTTATACTGGAATTGGTTTGAGGCCATATCTTATTTTTTTGAAAACATTGATGGTCAAGCTATTGGCTTATATGATTGGCGGAAGTGAGTTTTGCTATTGAAATTCAATAGTATTAAATATTAAAACAAGTTCATATGATATTGGCACTATTCAATAGTACATCTTATCGAATCAACATATATTTTTTTTTGTTCGACAGGATTTTTTTCTCAGTGTAGACGATGTACAATAACAATTTTGGAAAAAATGTTTGAGTTTGAAAATTTGAAAGTTGAATGTTTCATCGACATTGGTCGATTGGTTTACGAGTTCTAGCCGATTGGAAATTGTGAAAATATGGAAAAAAACTGTAATTTTCACCATTTTGAATCATTTATGACTCGTGGAGCATAGAATCAATTTCGATGAAATTTTCGGCGTGTGCATTATTTATACGAATCTGCGAATTACATTTAAAAAATTAAAAAAAAGAAGCTTTTTCAAATGTTTTCTTATCCAGACCAGACTCGCTTCTCCCAAAATGTTCATTAAAGTGTGTGCCATCAACTATGAGACTGTGTGTATACATTTTCCTTGCAGGATGAAAATGAAACAGAGTTTCTCAGAGTGTGCACGTACAATTTTTATTGCAGATAATACAACGTAGAGAGTGCCGATATAAAATGTAACGATGACAATTCTCTGTTGCGTCGAAGCGAAACATATTCGATATAAAAATGTTTTGTATCCCGTTTCGCTCGAAGTGCGAGAACACGCGACGCTTTTTAAATTACGCAGTGCTTTATTTACTTGTTCCCGCTGGGCTCTAACGATCTCTTATCGCGTCTCGTCTCGTTACACGGTGAAAATGCAGACATTCGCTCGTAAACACTGTTAATAGACCCGGCTACATAGAGCGGCATTTTTACGGTGTTGTAAAGAACGCCGCAATTTTTACGCGACGTGACGGCCACTGGGTGTACTGCGAAGGTTCAATGGCACTTTTTGTCGGCGACCGTTGCATCCGGTTGCACGTCGAAACAGGCGGACAAGGCCCGGGGAATTTTCGCCGGTCGTCTCTGCGCACCGTGTAATTGCATTCGCGATGCAGCGTAAGATGGACGGCGCGCTATACGCTGGTACGTACTCCGTCGAAACGGTGTCGGGCCGGGTAAGGAAAGCGAAATATGAGGTCGAGGGACCCGTTTCGGGATGTACGTACAGCATGATTTTACGCCGTGACTGCACTGTAGATCAACGGCGAGAGCTACGCGTCAAAAGGGACAACCAGGCGAGTCGCCGCTATTCCGCGTTTCAGTGAAATAGAGCGTCAAAGACTTTGATGCATTGATATCACATCGTCCACAGCCCAATGTTTCATGTCCCGGCAATAGTTGCTTATTATGATTATTGTCTGCTCGCCTGGACCAGATTCATGTCGAATCTGTAACGCGGTGGTGTCAAAAAAGTATTGTGCACGTCGTTACATTGAAAATGGGTATCACACGAAGATCAAGTGCGTACTTGAATTGTTTAAAGTAGTTTGAACAATTTCACATCGTTTCCAACACTTGTTTCCAAGTCAATCAACTTCAAATAAATTATTTATAAACATAAACATCTTCTTGGAAGATGGCAAGGTACATGTTGGAAAATTGAAGGTACCTGTCACACGAAAATCAAATGCGTACTTGAATTGTTTGAAGCAGTTTGAACAATTTCACATCGTTTCCAACACTTGTTTCCAAGTCAATCAACTTCAAATAAATGATTTCATTCAATAATTATGAACATAAACGTCTTCTTGGAAGACGGCAAGGTACATGTTGGAAAATTGAAGGTACCTGTCACACGAAAATCAAATGCGTACTTGAATTGTTTGAAGCAGTTTGAACAATTTTACATCATTTTTAACACTTGTTTCCAAGTCAATCAACGTCAAATAAATGATTTCATTCCATAATCATAAACATGCAAGAGGTTGACAAGGTACATGTTGAAAAGTTGAAGGTACCTGTCACGCAACCACCAAATACCTTATTTGAATTGTTTGAAACAGCCTGAA
This sequence comes from Lasioglossum oenotherae, assembly GCA_028455765.1. Lineage (NCBI taxonomy): Eukaryota > Metazoa > Arthropoda > Insecta > Hymenoptera > Halictidae > Lasioglossum > Lasioglossum oenotherae. The sequence goes on along the minus strand of CM052282.1, from coordinate 5,886,369 downwards.
AAATTTTCCATTATATTCAACACTTGTTTTCAAGTCAATTGATTTCTTCCTAAATGGTTGTATTTAATAATTATGAACATACAAGAGGCGGACAAGGTACATGTTGAAAAATTGAAGGCATCTATCACACGAAGATCAAATACGTACTTGAATTGTTTGAAGCAAACCGAACAATTTCACATGATTTTCAACACTTGTTTACAAGTCAATCAACTTCAAATAAATAAGTTCATTCAATAATTACGAATAGATGCCGGATTTCCATGGAAAATAAAAAATGTTTGAATTGATTTCAGGACACAGGAGCCAAATAAAAATTGCATTCTTCTTTTAATTATCCTATTCAGTTAAAACTAATATATTGATGCCCTTAAATATTTTTAACATGTCCACGGCTTTAAATTGTATGTACCCATTCTTGTGATAAATGCATGAAATCCGCAGTCTAATTATGAACATGCAAGTCACGCAAAGATCAAATGACATACTTCCACTGTTTGAGGCCACTGATCCGACAAATTGTAAATATTCGCACAGGTTTCTGCTCTCTTTCGGAGCAGCTTGGACATTGAAGGAGGTGCGGTCTGCCAAGATGAAGAAAGCGAATGATGGGAGTATATCAATAATGTTCGTTTAATATCCCATTCGACGTATAGATCAGCGGGCGCGCACGCAATGAAACACAGCGCCGTCGTCGACGGCAACGTCGGGACAATACCGTGGCACGGTTTAAGCGCGAAAAATGATATTCCTCCGACGCCGTAAGTCAAGGTATCCGTGGGAAACGCGAACCGTAATTTCGCCCGGTAAATCTGCGACGCTCGTAAATCGCTTTATGGGGGAACTGCCGGCCCCCCGTTTCCCACCGAAGGATCTACGATCCTGTGAGAAACCAGCCTGATATACGGATACTTAATATACCCGATCTTACGACAAACTATACGTTCACGTCGATAGACACACGGTCGTTATTAAGTTCGATGAAAGGAGCCGGTTGCCAGGAGAATAAACCTGTCTACCGTCTCTAATATCTGACAGCGATCGTTCACCGACTGACCGTTCGACGTTGCCAGAAAAAAACTGGTCGTTCCTCTCTTTCCCCGGTATAAAATAGAGAACTTCAACCCCCTGAAACGTTGAATTACATCGGGCAGAATCTCTTTGCTGCTTTTATATCGCTTCCCTGAAATTGCATCCGGAATAAAAATGTTTTATTCCGTAGCTACAGTAAACAAGCGTAATGCAGTTAACGTTTTGCAATCCGTGTTGATTAGTATCGCTTGGTTCCTCTTTTTATCACGGTTCCAAGTCCTGAATGCTGATTAAAAAGCTGTTAAGGTGCATCAACGTAAAAATTAATCATCACTTTCATCGATTTTACCACGCTTATATTAGCTTGCCGAGTTGTCGTCGTTGTTGTATGCGTCAAATCTTGAAATCGAATTTTAAACCACTTCCCAATGAGCTAGAGACTTGAAACTTTGAACATAGCTCAGAACTGAGTGACAATGCAATATTAAAAAAACAAATTTTAAAAAAAACTATGCGATTAGGAGATATAAACTATTAAAAATTTAACCATTACACCTCCCCGCGCTTCGTTCGGTAGTACGTCATCGCGGACAGCGATCCCCACTCCGCGCGCAAGCGCTTACCTACTCCACTACGTGTTCCCACTACGACTCATCCCCACTCCACTGGCCCACTTCGCATCGAAGGAGCTCAGTTTATTTACTGAGGTGGTTAGGATTAGGTCGAGGTGCAGGGCGACCAGGACAGGCGATTCTGCTCGGTAAGCGGCTCACGGGCGTCACTACAAACCAATATGGCGGCGCCCTTACCTGTCAAACACACTGCAATAACTCCTGAACGATTGATCCTACGGAATGGAAACTTCGATTTGCAGCCGCCATGACACAATATTTTTCCTTTTACGAAAGATGGTTGAATTTACTGGTTGAAGTGGTAATTGAAATCGATTACAAGATATGTAAAGACTAAAAAGTAGAAGATAAAAAAATATATAAAAAAACTTTTTAAAAACCACGCTTATATTAAAATGCACAAAACGGAGAAAATAATTTTTTTAGACATTAGTGACTATAAATAAATTGCACTAAAGGAGAAAATAATTTTTTTAGACATTAGCGACAATAAATAAAAGCGTGGAGCGCTAAACTATATTGACGCAATCTTCGTGGGCGCTCCACGCTTTTATTTATTGTCGCTAATGTCTAAAAAAATTATTTTCTCC
>CM052282.1:5859783-5879348 GCA_028455765.1 Lasioglossum oenotherae | reverse complement strand
TTAAAATTGTTATTGTATTGCGACGCATTCAGTGATGCTCGCAAAAAGTCGCTAGCAAAGTACACATTGACGTGAAAAAGAGTATGAGCATCATTAAATACGCACACTGAGAAAAAAAAGTAGTTACTTCAATAACACGCGTGTTATTGTAATTTTTTACTTCGATGAATATCAATGTATTCTTTTCAATAGTATGAAATTTAGAAGCAAATCGTGATGTATTTGAATTGTCTATCATGAAATGATTGAAAATATTATTTGATTCAATACCGTATATTATTATTCGTAATAGTTCTTTTTTTCCTTCAATCAGATATGTTGTTAAAAAAATTTGGGAAATGTATTGATTTATACTGGAATTGGTTTGAGGCCATATCTTATTTTTTTGAAAACATTGATGGTCAAGCTATTGGCTTATATGATTGGCGGAAGTGAGTTTTGCTATTGAAATTCAATAGCAAAATATAACAATAAATAAATATTAAATATTAATTAAATAAATATTAAATAAATATTAAAATAAGTTCATATGATATTGGCACTATTCAATAGTACATCTTATCGAATCAACATATATTCTTTTTTGTTTCGACAGGATTTTTTTCTCAGTGTAGGAATTGGAATCGAATGAAAATTCGTCCACCGAGGAGTTCAAAAATATTATTTAGCTTGCCGCGACACTTCAACGTGTCGAGGATAAAACACACTCCGAATGCATAAAATTTGCAGCGTAATGTCCGCGAGCGTGCATACGCAGCGCCGTAAACAGAAATAAGTGAATGTGTAATTCGCGGAACGCGTTTATCTCTTTTTCCTCGGTTGTTGAGGACCGCAATAAATTGAGAGGAAAAGGGAACAATTAGCAGAAAAACTAACCGGCGCCTGTACCCCGGTGCCGCAATATAATTTTCCAGCTACTTTACCGCCAGACGAACGAACACAGTGTTTCCTTCGCAGCGATATTTCCCCCCCCCCCGGCCGGAACCTCGCGAATTTTGCGGACGATAAATGCCGATGGTCGAGCAGAATGTAAATCGCGCGATGAAACTTTACGGGATTAAACGGCGCTTTGTATCGTTTCGCTTTCTGTCCGCTCGGCCATCGCGCTTTTTAAACGACGCATCGGTCCCGCTATCTCTCACTCTCCCTCTCTGTCTCTTTTCTTTTCTCTTTGCTCTCTCTCTCCGGCCGTTTCAGAGTTCATTTAGCCGTTTCAGACAGCGCGGCTTTCGCGCGCGCCTCGCTGGAATTTTATAATCGTCCATTTACGATTCATGAGCAAGCCGGAAACAGAGAATACAGTTTTAAATTCACCGACCGGAATTTCTGCGATGCAGAACTCCAAACTCCCCGCTGCGTTTAAATGCGAAAATTTACCCGCGCCCACGTGAGCGTGATTGATAAACACAGGAAATGCGTGACACTCGGCGAAAATGAAAATAAAAAAACCTCGATTCCACGCTTACTTTTCGACCATAACATGCTTTAGTTCGAACACTTGTGAATCTTGCTGGAATATTCGCGTTTTGGGCTTTCAGGCATGAATATGAAAGCCGAATGATCATTTTATCGGTGAGCATTAGGAACGTTGCAGAGAGAAAAACTATTTTCACAGAAAATTCGTTTCGTTAGTTCGCCTGTTTTTTAGAATAATAATTTTATCTGAAATCTTTGTAGACTTATCGATCGAAAAATATGTGTCAATATTTTTCAACAAACTATTAGGTCGGTTAAGTATGACACTTGACAAATAAAACACAAATTTCAAACACGTTTGTGAAGTTTCATACTTAAAGACCTCATAGATCCTGTATAAATTTCATTAAGGATGTTCTGGAGGTACAATGGGAGACAAGAGTGCAAGAAATTTGAAGTCCATCAATACATGGCAATGAAAGCCGTTCATGAGTATATTTTGCCTTAAACTTTTGCGAATACTGTAGCCTCTGTAGCTATATTCAGTGGTATACGCTTGTCGCGTTTCCATGCTAGTGAGAGACAACACGATAAATTTGACGTTTTCTAACAGTTTATAATTTTTTTGCTCTGTAACTGTTTAGTGAATCCTAATAAATTTTGAACATAATTAATTACATAATTTTTACTACATATAAAGAAAAACTGGAGTTTCCAGTTGCGTTTATTCAAGGTTTAAATAGGATTTGAAGTGGAATTTTATGAATTCTCCATAAGAAGACGCGTTAAAATGTGCAAACTTTAAGTTCCTATAATTCTTAAACGGTGCAGTGAATCGAACCCGAACTTTGGTAATTGCATTAATTTAGTAAGGATTATGTCTTGTCAAATTTTCAAAAATTTTGTTGCGTTTTTATATACCTGCAGAATATCCTTAAGCGGGCTGGCCTTTTTAAATTGAAAACTTGAATTTTTGTCGGATTTTCGTGCAACTTTCAATGTTTGTAGACAAATCTTAAAAAAGAGGAGTCATGTAAAATGTTATTTTCAGTGATAGTAGCCTCTCTCTTTGTAAATATGAAATAAATAGGAACCTTACTAAACTCTGTGGAATTTTTGAAAACTTTTAAAGCCATTATATGGCTTATGCATTTATAATGCATAAAGATCCGCAGTCTATTGATCACTACTGCTTTGCCATCGATTAAATTGCATTAATGTTTGAGCCTTTACTATAAACTTCAATTACTGCATAAACTGTGACATGCGGCCTTTTTCCTGGCAACCACAGAAATATCCACAGGCAATCTCGAAACAATCGCGTAAAAATGAAACATCGGGACAGAAACTGTCACCACCGACGCTTCGCGACGCGCATAGTGGACCAGTTCGCGAGACGTTAGCCGCCCGCAAGTCGTTGAACGACGAACGGCGTGGTCTTGAGCGTCGCGATCATCGCCGAAAGTTCCCAATTTAACTTTCGGCGTGGTCGATTCAACTTTCCATCGCAGTCGGGTAACGAACGCTGCGCGAGTAGACGGTGTTGGTGGTCGTCCCTGGCGTGGGTGGGACTGCGTGGGCGGTGGAGCAGCAAGAAAGAAGCACGGAAAAGCTGACGGGGGTGCGGAAATCCGTTCTCGCGCCTCGAGTTTGTTGCAGGCGAGCGGAATTAAGAGCCTGAGGCGAAACAAACCCCGCTACCCTCCGCTCACGTCTCCTCTAACCATCCGATTAAATACGTTAATTTCTTATCCTTCGCCTTTGGCGTGCTTTGTCTCGGAACGGGCGAATCGTTTCAGAGAGGTGGCGGTCCGAAAATCATCGTATTACCACACCTTAATTATGGCTGCTGGGTCTCTTAGACAAAATGGAGGGATGCGGAGGGGGTGAGAGGATAGGAATAAGATACAAAGGAAACCGGAACGCACGACGAAGAGAGGGACCAGCAGACAGGGAGACGAGCCGCTCCTGGAGCTCGGTTAATTAGCAAGGAAATCATTTCTCGGCCATTAACCAAGCGGTCGCGTCGGTCCAACGGTGAAGGAGGTGCGAGATCGTAGATTGTCTACGGGAAGACAATGGCCCGGGTGTCGTTCGCTCCGACATATGGCGAGCGACGAAGAGGGAAAGAAAGGGAGGACACACAATGAGGGAGAACGGCCGACCGCTCTCGTCCAGGATCGATCCCTTCCCCGACGACTCTTCGTCCTGCTGATGCGTTTCGCTCCTTGAGATCCGACAGGTATTAATGCCGATGTCCGCGCGACGCGTTCTTGTCACGCTGGACGTTCGACTTGTAATTGCACCGGGCTGGCACGACGCAACCGTGGACGCCTGCTGGCTGCTGGATTGATTGCATCACCGCTGTCCCCCGGACACCGATGCATTGTTGCGAGATTGCGAGGAGGGTGAAGAATTGCGCGACGAGTTTTCGGGGACCAGCAAGTTCCTGAGAGGGAGACCAGCTGCCCCCGGGGTTTTTGGTCGAGTCAATTTGCTCCTGCGGTCACGGCCAGTTCAGCTCAACGGATAATTGAAAGTCTTCATACAACGAGAACCCCGTGGAATTTATTGCTTTATTACTAGTGTGGTGTCGGATGTCGGGCGTCGGGACCGTGTCGAAACGTCGAGACGAAAACGACACCCCGTCGAGTGATTTCGGCGCCGTCGAGGACCGATACTCTTCGGCTGTTTAGGTTAAGATACAGCATTGGACTGTTTAGCCTTAAGGAACTGTGTGTATGTGTGTGTGTGTGTGTTTGTGCGTGTGTGCGTAGAGTGCGAGCTTGACGCGTTTTCTTCAAACGAAGACGAGGCAGTCGAGAGAAAAGCGCACGTGAGAGAACTTCGACCTGCTAGTTGCGGTCGGAGCTACGAGTACATAGAGAATATTGCGTTGAGTTTTGACTTGCGAGGTGCGGTCAATCGCGTTGTGTGTGTCTGTTTTGTCTTTTTCTTTATTTTTAAATATATATATACTGTTTTATTCATTTTCCTGCACGTAGTCAGTTATTTTTTCCCACACTAGACTGCGGGTTTTATGTGTTTATGATAAAAATGGCTATGTACAATTCAAAACAGTGGTCTTATTAACCCTTCATGGGTGGGGTGACCTCGCGTCCTTATTCGGGTGGGGCGGTGCACTCGGTGCGCCAGGCTGTTTTGGGTCAGTTTTACTCAGTTTTGACTTTTTATCATCAGGTATTCAGACAAATCCATGTAGGTACATTACTAAATATAATTCAGACATTATCAAAAGAACGGTTTTATTGAAAATGAGCACAAACTAACTCTCGATCTTCTCGTTAAAATTCGATCGTTGGCGCACTCAGTGCACCAGCCCCACCCTCGAAGGGTTAAAAAGATTTAAGGACATCGGTGTATTAGTTTCAATTTAATAAGATGATTACATGATGTGAAACATCATGATGTGAAACAAACTTCAGTAATTATAAGTAATTGCCATTTCCATCCCGACAGGGGAAAGTAATTACACATCTTGCCGACGTCGACCGGAAGACTCTAAAATAATGTTACATCGTGATTTTTTTACGTAAGCCGGATTCACGAAGTAGAAAATTATGCATGAACTCTGGGTCGCTTTCGCTCCTCGTGCACTTGGCTGCAATTTTCAGGGTATCAGAAGCGAACTACTCTCCGCCAAGTACGTTTTACTCGGACGGTATTTAGAAGTTTCTTTCGAACGGGGGAAGAATCGTGAACTTTAAAAACCGCTTTCACCATTCATACCGATCGCGTACTTCAAACGCGTTACTGGCGAAATTGAAGTTCTACATCTACTGGAGCGAATCACAGGCTTTTCTGTCTAGGCTTTGAAGGCTCTAAGAGTCTCATGTTACCGATAGTTCATGGATTTAGGAGAGTTAGTAAGAACTGAATATTCTACATTGTCTAAGATTGTATTTTGTTCTACAGCATAGTCGCGATATAGCTCCTCTTCCTTTTCCTATCCAACAAAACAACCAAGAGCCGCCAAAGTACTGTCACATATTGTATAACATATTTTATATACATATTGTAACATATTGTATATGTTTCAGGGCAAGATGGAAAGATCAGCCCCGCGACGGTACAGAGGCAAGAGGAGTTTATCATCAGGAACGATTATCCACACCTCTAACGGTTAGAGACAACAATGCTGGTCGAGCGAGGCATCCCAATTCCACTCCGACACAATCAGCTGCTCATTCGTACCTACTTCATTCACCGCATTCCACAGCCAGGGACCTCTTCATCGCAACACAATACACGTTTAATATTGTAATCTTTTTAGCGAAAAATAAAGAATATTACTTACAACAGTTAATGTGTTCTTCTTTCTCAACCCTGTACAAAAATTTGCGTTCGGCTGGCTTGTCGTTGCGTTGCACTACTGAACTTCGTGCCACCTCTTTTGCTAAAATATTCGCGTAATACAAATTCAATTTTCGAAAATTTTCGCCCGTCTGACTTGTCGTTGAGTTGTACTACTGAATTTTCGAAAATTTTTCGTGGTCTGACTTATCGTTGACTTGTACTACTTTCTCCATTTTCAATTTCGAAACTTGAGAAAGTAGTACAAGTCAACGATAAGTCAGACCATGAAAAATTTTCGAAAATTCAGTAGTACAACTCAACAACAAGTCAGACGGTCGAAAATTTTTCGAGGGCTGACTTATCGTTGACTTATACTACTTTCTCCATTTTCAATTTCGAAACTTGAGAAAGTAGTACAAGTCAGCGATAAGTCGGACTACGAAAAATTTTCGAAAATTCAGTAGTACAGCTCAACGACAAGTCAGACGGTCGAAAATTTTTCGTGGGCTGATTTATCGTTGACTTGTACTACTTTCTCCATTTTCGAAATTGAAAACGGAGAAAGTAGTACAAGTCAACGATAAGTCAGACCACGAAAAATTTTCGAAAATTCAGTAGTACAGCTCAACGACAAGTCAGACGGTCGAAAATTCAGTAGTACAACTCAACGGCAAGTCAGACGGCCGAAAATTGGCAAAAATTTTCGAAAATTGAGAAAGTAGTACGAGTCAGCGATAAGTCAGACCACGAAAAATTTTCGAAAATTCAGTAGTACAACTCAACGACAAGTCAGACGGTCGAAAATTTTTCTTGGTCTGACTTATCGTTGACTTGTACTACTTTCTCCATTTTCAATTTCGAAACTTGAGAAAGTAGTACAAGTCAACGATAAGTCAGATCCCGAAAAATTTTCGAAAATTCAGTAGTACAGCTCAACGACAAGTCAGACGGTCGAAAATTCAGTAGTACAACTCAACGGCAAGTCAGACGGCCGAAAATTGGCGACAATTTTCGAAAATTGAGAATGTAGTACGAGTCAGCGATAAGTCAGACCACGAAAAATTTTCGAAAATTCAGTAGTACAACTCAACCACAAGTCGGACAGTCAAAAATTTGTGAAATCCTTGAAAATTGAATTTTGTATTAGGAGAATATGAAATCGGAAGAGATGGCACGAAATGCAGTAGTACAACTCAACGACAAGCCAGACGGGCGTATATTTTTGCTGGAATCAGTAGTGTAACTCGAAGAAAAGTCGCAGATGTGGGAAAATTTGGTGTTTCAATAAATATAAACGCATGTATGCTTTTCCATGACATTTCCTTTATTTATTCATTGTAGATTTATACATAAAATGTTTATATTGTACATATATATATAACTCACATAACAATATCGCCTTCCCCATTTTAATTCGCGCTGGGTCACTCCGGAATTTTAATTATCATGTTCAGTTATATTATACATCCGGCTCATCGAGCCGTATTAATCGCTGCCAGCATGATTACTCATTAAAATGATGAAAAGCTCAGCGGGGGTACCATTCTAGGTGGCACGTGCGCCACGTGTGTCGCGTTTAAGTATGAAAATGGTGACAGTAGGAAGGAAGGAAGAGATCGCGCGTCTCTTCAGACTCGGGGGTCGAATTGTGCAAATCACGATTTTTAAGTGGGCCATCGGATTAGGACCTTATTTACAATGCAAGCATTGTAGGTTGTATACGGCCACTATTTGAAGTATTTGTAACGCTACGTGTCTGGAGATTCCTTCACCTCTTTTGTGGCTTCGACCCGAGACGGTGGAGAAAATACGCGACTGTCCGCCGAAAAATACTGCAAATGGCGATCATGGTGGCCGGTGGATTGCTTCTGCGGCTGCGGTATCCGATGGTGTTAAGGGTCAATGGCCTGCCAGACGCTTTGCGGACGTTCGTCTTTTAAAAGGCTGGCTTAAGACTCAGCGGACAGACACCAATATTCCCCGGGAATATAAGTATGCCTCCGAGACTCGGGAATTCGAGTGGACAACAGAAGCGAACGGTGGGGGACAAAGAACCCCTAGGAAGGTTATGCGAACTCCTTTTTCGGGCTTTCCGGAAATTGCTTTCGCCCGAGATTTGAAAACTTCTCCCGGTGCTAGGGTCTAACGAGATCAACATTTCCGAACCGTAACGCTAACTGCGATACTCTAAGCCCGCAAGAGTTCGGATCGCAAGCAGACGGGGTCACGGAAAATATTAGAAATTGTGTTGCTTGAATCAAATTGAAAAACAGAAAAAATGTATTCACCGGAAGCCTTCTAATATGCTTCTCAATGACTGTTCTAGATAAAAAAGAAGCTCGGAAATCTTTTAGAAAATAATCCTGAATGATACAATTGTAACCAGAAACCCCAAAACCACTCTGTTTGTAAATAATAATTAATTATATGGCTTCTGAAATTTTTGGAAAAATGCCAGACTATAAAATTCCACAGAATTTAGTACGATTTTCATTTATCTCAGAACTATAAAGGCTATTGAAAATTACACTGACGATTTTGCATGGTACCACTTTTAAAATTTGTCTACAAAAATTGAAAATTGCATAAACATCCGCAGTCTAATGTTCAGACCGAGTATCTTTATGCAAAATGTTTTGCACTGGTTGTGGGAAGCAGGAATAACTTTGTTACATTAAAAGCAACATTACAATATTCTTGAATTGTTTAAATTTCTTACGAATTTCTTCATAATTGCATAAAGATCCGCAGTCTAATATGTAATTAACCCGTCGAAAATTCGTTTTATCAGAATGTTCAGTTTACTCGTTGCTCGTGTCATCGTTAAAATAAAATTTCTCCTTTCCCGTACACGATTCGGTGTACGTATTAACAGAGACATGAATTCTGTCCAGCTTTTTGCAATCCCGACCCACCGTGGCGTCGGTCGGCGTAAATCCGCGAATTGAAAACCGTCCATTATCCGGAACTGCCGTGCAGCTTCATAAAAGACAGATGATCAAAAGTGGGAGATCGCGCGCGCGGTAGTCGGTGGCAGGCTGCGCGTGTAGATCAATCGAGCGGATGAGACAAGGGAAGACGAGAGAGACCGTTTAATGGGAGCGAGAGAGGTTTCGCTCGGGATTCTCGAGGGCATTGGATTTTTTTTTCGGGAGTCGCGTAATTCCTCAAATACCGGCGGTGTTTCGTCGAGAAGGGACGAGAGCGGAGAGGACCATAGAAAGTGCAATCGCGGGCACGTTTTCGACCCGCTACTCAAACGAGATCCATTGAGAACCGCACTCGAATACACACAGAGAGAGAGAGCCTTCTTCATGAAACTGTGCTGCATTGAAGGTCTTATTCAGTACGCCCGAAAAGAAACGCGTCCGACCTCTACGAACAACTATTTACGTTTCGTCGTGGAACCATGCGGAACGGAACGGGAATCAGCGAAGCAAAGTCGGGGGAAGTTCCACGTACTATTAATTATGAATGGACAGCGGATTTGATGCATTTATGACGAAAATGAACAGGTGCAGTTTCAGACAGTGAAAATATTACAAGAATTGAAAAATACTATTACATTATTTTCGACCAATTAACTATATTAAGGAAGAAAATCAATTTCTATTTCATTCCAGTTTTTGTTGCAATTGCAGTAGAACATTTTTATTTTGCATAAAGATCCGCTGTCTAATTATCAATTAATGTCAGCGTTGATCAGAGGTGTGTGAGAACCCGAAATATCGGATCGGGAACACGAAATTTTTTCGGGATTCTCTTATATATTTAATATATTAGGTGAAGTAAAAAGTTCTGAGCGTTCTTCGCTTTATTCACAATGAACTTTTACTTCAGAACTTTTTACTTCACCTAATAATATAAATATTTCATTATTCTACAAAATTCTTTTCATCGAAAGAATGCTGTCTATCCTGAATTCTATTCAGTACTCAATATTAAAATCAAAATACGTTCTAAATTGATGATTTCGTGCCATAAGTGGCTCAGCACTTTAATGTAGAGATAAACGAGCAGCATCGAGTAGCCCATTGAAAAATGTACGATTACATTAAAAAAAAACAATGCGCCCTGATACCGTTAAACTTTTGTCTGAAACATTTTTTAATATCATCAACAGTTTCGGAGATGTTCGACAGAATCGTTTTAAATGGGACACCCTGTGCAATTCACGTGTAATGTGTCTTATCTGATATGCTAAGCCATTACGAGCGAATGTTAAGGGAACCTGTAACATGAGAATCAATCTTTCTGCTCGAGCAACCGTAGAGGCCAGGAGATACATCTGAACAGATGCGTGTTACCAGTCGGTGCTTCCCCCGCGGATAAAGGTTCTAGGTTTGGGGTTGAGATAGGGAATAACCCTGGAATGCGCTGTTCCAGCCGCTTCGTACTTGAGCAGAAGTTTAGGGGAACGTCCGCGATCCCAGAAAGAGGTCGTTATGGACAAGAGGGGCCTAGAGATATCGTTACTCCTGATAACGGCGTTCCTAGACCGCGTAAACTACTTGTAAGAAGCTACAGCGAAACAAACTAAGGAAAAAGGGGAGCATATTGGTGCTTGATCGCAGCTGTGCCGAAAATTGAACACCATTTGGCTTGGGAATGAGATTACGATCTAGAGATCTTTAGCTCTTGACCCTGTATTAAATCTACCTTAAATACAAACGTGATTTAAGCTCGTCCGATCTAACAAGGAGAACCCCCGCTCTGTCCCTCACGGATTTTGTTCAGACTTTACAGAGTTATAGATCTCGTTCCCCTGATTACGAAAATACCCCATTATAGGGGCAGACACTCAATAGTTTTCGAGATATTTGCAATTAAAGTTTCATTACCGTAAAATATCAGTTTGGTTCATATTATTTTAATATTATTATTGTTTTATAATTATTATCTTTTATGTAGTAATAGATCTAGTATTTCTTTTATAAAGTAATAAGTATCTGTATCTATAAAGTATATAAGTATAAGTATCATTTTCAATTAGTCCTTTAGCGAATAGAAATATTTTATTTAAAATTTATTTAACATTGACAATGCATTTTCCATGAAAAAAAAACAATAAAAATTAATTTACCACGAAGGGATTCGAACTCGACCTGCGGCGTAACAGTTCAGCTCGCTGCTGTGACGCCACACCATTGCTTGGTAAAAATCTGAACCAAACTGATATTTTACGGTTATGAAACTTTCATTGCAAATATGTCAAAAACTATTGAGTGTCTGCGCCTATAATGGGGTATTTTCGTAATCGGGGGAACGAGATCTATAACTCTGTAAAGTCTGAACAAAATCCGTGAGGGACAGAGCGGGGGTTTTCCTTGTAAGTTTTAATGAGAATTGCGTTAGCTTCAGTTAGACACGAATCAATTTTGGTTCGACCTCGTCCAAAGGTGCTGATTCAATAATAAATAGGTTCAACTCACTAGTGCGAGTCAACAATGCCTACTTGTAAGCAGCAACAGCAAAAAAGTGGAGCATATTGGTGCTTGATCGCAGCTGTGCCGAAAATTGAACACCATTTGGCTTGGAAATGAGATTATGATCTAGAAATCTTTAGGTCTTGACTATTCTTTTTTATTGATTAAGTTATATATTTATTTTAAGCTTGATTCATTTAAGCTCGTCCGATCTAAGTTTGAATCAGGATTGCGTTAGCTTCAGTTAGACACGAATCAATTTTGGTTCGACCTCGTCCAAAGGTGCTGAATCAATAATAGATAGGTTTAAATCAGCAGTGCGAGTCAACAAAGTCTACTATAAACAAACAATGGCTATCGAAAATAGCTGGACCTAAGTCAACACAAACCAGATATGACGTCCGTCAGGTCTCAATCAAAACTCGCTAATTAGAATTAGCCCAATTAGTCATGTTTGAATCAAGACATGCTAATTCCGTCTCCGCACACGCCAGGTTCGAATCAATGCATGCTGGGTTTCCGCCATAATCAAGTGATCGTATTCTCGGTATCGCGGGAACACGAGTCGATATGATCAATTATAGAATCGTATGTAGATATTTATGCATTTATAGCTTGTGAAAGCTTTCAAGAAATGCTAGAATATTAAATTCTACGAAATTTAATACGATTTTGATTTATTTTTTATCTAGAAAGGCTACTGCCACTGAAAATAAGATTTTAGTTGTTCCCACTTTCTTGAAATTTACCTGCAGAAATTAAAAATTGCATAAACATCCGCAGTCTACTAATAATATATTAACCCTTAGCGCTCGAGTGTTGACCCAGAAAGAGTCGCCACTAAAAATTGCTGTACCGATATTCAAAAAACAGCTATTGTTTAGATTATATTTAAAACTACAATTTTTATATATTATATTAAAATTTGTTTAGATAAAATGAAAAAAATCATATAGAATCGAGTTATTCTAGGTCGGAAGAAGTTTCATTTTCGAGTTAAAATAGCTCCGAATGCAAAGGGTTTTAACCCTCAACCATACCTCGTGTAAATTTAACACGGTTTCCCCGAAATTAGTTACACTGTTCTGTTATTTCTGGGTAAATTGGCCCGAAACTTCGTGAATTTATTTTTGAATACGAAACGCACATATAAATGTTAACTCTACGACTTGAATAACCAAACATCTTTTACCACTCTGTTAATTAGACACCGAGAGACAGATTCAGTTCGTGAAATGAGAACGGATGCTTGTTACAGTTTATTACTAAAGAAGACATGTGTCAATAAAACGACAACTAACGTATTAAATTTAGCAAGTTCTATTTGTAAAGATATCCACATGTCCAATAAAATCGGATACGTCAAATTCCAAATTACTGCTCAAAGTGCGGACAGGAAGCAGAATGAGACGCTTAGAGAACGTTCAAGAAAGAGCACGATCGATCGTCGAAACATCTCAGATTTCTGCTTTCTTTAAGATTACATTTATTCGCCGCTTTGAAATGTGTCCTATAACTGTCGACGGTGGGCGTTTCGACGCGCGGAATGCAATTGGCATCGAAGAAAATGCAACTGCGACCTTCCGGCAAGAGAGAAGCGAGGAGCAAAACACTCCACGATAAATATTACGGAATCAAATGGCTCTGGTTCGGTGGGATCGAACGCGTTTCCCGAAAACATAACTTTGCGATCCCGAGGCGACGGATTCACAATAGGAAAAACTTGACAGAAATGAATTGCTGGTCGCGAAACACGGAATATCCGAAACTGTGTAGCTGGCTCCGAGCATTCATTACAATTACGCGTTAAGATTATAATTAGAAGAAGCATTTAAACATGAACATTTTGCGAATAGTATTCGAGATCGAAAAAGATACTAATTTTCTTTTGCGAACCCTGCCGAACCTACTTAACATTCCTACAAAATTTTATTTTTTAAATAAAGAGCATTCTTTTATCTTGACAATGCATACCTCAAATTTAGAATCACACTTTGTCATTTATTAAACAAGCAATTCTTAATGGACTAATGAAAGTTGTCAAGTTATTTGCCTTTGGCATGGAATATCTTGACTTCCAAATTGTTCTTCTTCAGGAATTATTATTTTTTAAAGTGTCACAGATACTTCAGTAGATACTGATGCTTATCAGTGTCCATCACCTTCAAAAACGATTAGCTTAATCAAATTTATTAAAAATACAATACAAGCATTTAAGAATCAATATTTTATGAATTATGAATTATTGTCTATTTTTTAAACTGAACATATGATTTTTCAGGCAGTTCCGATAATGAGACAAAAAAATGTTTTAAACAGAAGTTAATCAACATTTAGCGGTCTACAAATTTCAATACGAAAATTTTTTTACATGTGTTTATCCTACAAAAGATCAAAGATCACTTTTAATTATCCAAGATCAATATATATCTTTGATTTCCTAATATTGTAGCTCATGTCAAAACAAATCCAACGAACTACCGTTTTGTTTTACCTTTGAACTTCCAAATAGTGCTAAAATCTTCATCAACTGTAAATCGGCCACTCGGATAATTCGTAAACCGTGTGCCGCGCGGATCCATTTTTATTCGCGCGCTTGCCATTGATACGGTGAACCGCATTCAGCGCTGCGCGTCGAAAATACGTGGCTCGGGGTTAAATGACAGATAAATCCGGCATCGGTGTACCGGTGTCAGTATTCGGAATAACCCGGCTACGAGAAATTAATACCGTGCGGCGTACATTAATCGTGACCGGTGCGTTGCAGCTGCTACAGAACCGATACCGGACACTGGAATCGGTTACAGTCCGTTCGAACGTCATATCCGCCGCGATCCTAATCTTTTTCGGCCCTAACGAGGCGTAAGAGGCGAATCTTGTTGAGAAACACCGTGAAACTGCACGCTGGAACAATTGCGTTGCATTTATTATGTTCGACGCTTGTAACAAGGTCAGCCGATCGTTCTCCTAACGAAGTGAACGGAATGGAGAGATCGGGAGGATTACCTTCGATCCATCCGATATTCGAATATGTAATTATGACCGCGATTCGATTAGTCATTCGCAATGCTCGAAACATTTTCTAACAGTCCCGATGGAATCAATTTGGTAAGGTGCTGCAGCAATGTTGCAGTAAATGTTTATATTCAACTTGCATAAATCCTCACTTTAAGACTATAAATTAACACTGACAAGGAGAACCCCCGCTCTGTCCCTCACGGATTTTGTTCAGACTTTACAGAGTTATAGATCTCGTTCCCCCGATTACGAAAATACCTCATTATAGGGGCAGACACTCAATAGTTTTTGACATATTTGCAATGAAAGTTTCATAACCGTAAAATATCAGTTTGGTTCAGATTTTTACCAAGCAATGGTGTGGCGTCACAGCAGCGAGCTGAATTGTTACGCCGCAGGTCGAGTTCGAATCCTTTCGTGGTAAATTATTTTTTATTGTTTTTTTTCATGGAAAATGCATTGTCAATGTTAAATAAATTTTAAATAAAATATTTTTATTCGCTAAAGGACTAATTGAAAATGATACTTATACTTATATACTTTATAGATACAGATACTTATTACTTTATAGAAGAAATACTAGATCTATTGCTACATAAAAGATAATAATTATAAAACAATAATAATATTAAAATAATCTGAACCAAACTGATATTTTACGGTAATGAAACTTTAATTGCAAATATCTCGAAAACTATTGAGTGTCTGCCCCTATAATGGGGTATTTTCGTAATCAGGGGAACGAGATCTATAACTCTGTAAAGTCTGAACAAAATCCGTGAGGGACAGAGGGGGGGTTCTCCTTGTAAGCCTACCATAAGTGACTGATGTATAGTGATTTATTTAGATTCTTCACAATTTTTATAATAACACATGGTCGAATAAAGAAATTTATTGAATATCTTTATAATTTCAATAATTAAGATATAAATAATGTGAAAGCGGTCATTTGAACGGTCGTGGTACACGGTTAGTGTTACGACAGAGTAAACATTATTTGATAGCGAAGAGGTTACTAAAGCTGAGTATTTCACATTTGCACTGCTAAATTAATCAATGCATTAATGCATTAGCGAGCAAAGAATGGACATTCAGAGACATATTGCACTCCCTCTGTCCCATAATAATAGTAGCAAGTGAATATTTAAACAGGAATTGCAGCAAAATTGCGAAGCCTTCAATCAAAGTCAATGTTTTATGACATCTGTCATTTGTTGTGACGCATATTTCAATTTTTAGATTAACCTAATTTACCTAATTCCATCCGCTGATCGGAATCAACTGTTTTATTTCAGTTGAATATCGACCCATTGTAAAAGTAAGATGAAAAAAAAACAAGTTATGCTGGAAGCAATGAAGAACGATGGCTCCAATAATTTTAATTAATTAATTGTAGGGATCCTACCAACAAGTTTAAAATGCAGTAACGACATTATTGAAAAATCCAGAAACTATGTAAAAACTCAAAATAAAAATAAGGAGTAATATTTTTAATTTATTCTTTAATGTAATCTAGTCTTTTGGTAATAAATCTATATATTTATTTTCTTCTGATACTATTATTATGGGACAAATTAAACTCATCAACTGCTACTATTATTATGGGACAGAGGGAGTGACATTTTTAGAGGAACATTGATGACAAGTTAATGAAAGAAACGCGGTAAATCGGTACCCGGGTGCCTGGTTGGCTACACAAGGGATATTTTGATGTATTTTTCAATCAACGCTTCGAACCTCGTCGACCTCGTCCGCCGAAAGTCAGCGAATAAACGTCCCCGTATGTCTCGTTGCGGTGGCGTGCCGTTTCGCTTCGCGCGGTCCCATCTCGCGTGTCGAAATTTCTTGTGCCGCAATTACCAGACAATCGTCGGCCTTTCGAGTCCCCAGGATTACGATTAATCCCAGCCGACAGCTTCGACTTTCTCCGTTCCGCGGACACGCTATCGCCGCGTCGCCTTGCAGTTAGTCACGGTGCAAGCGCAATTTCCCTTAATCGTCCGCCGCTTCCGTTGCACTGCGCTAGCCGCGCCGCGTTACACACCGCGCACTGAGTGCTGCTTAATTAAATACTTCGGGTTTAATTAAACGACTGCGACGTATGAAAACGAGGCAGCGGCGGCGCCGACGGGACGGGCCGACAGGATCCGGCCAGCTTCGGCCAATACAATTCCAGTAAATATACACAGTTCACGTACACGTCGCGAACGATGCTCACTCCTTTGGTCAGCTAAACATTTGCTTGCAATAAACCGAACCGAACTGCTCGTCGTTAAGGGGTTAGGACATTGTAACATTTTCACAAAATCGAAAATTTTTTTTATAGAGAAATTACATTTACAAACTTTAAACGCGTTTTTCTCAGAGTTGCGTTTATCAAAACGCAAGCTTGTACACTGAGAAAAAAATCCTGTCGGAACAAAAAAAATATATGTTGATTCAATAAGATGTACTATTGAATAGTGCCAATATCATATGAACTTGTTTTAATATTTAATACTATTGAATTTCAATAGCAAAACTCACTTCCGCCAATCATATAAGCCAATAGCTTGACCATCAATGTTTTCAAAAAAATAAGATATGGCCTCGAACCAATTCCAGTATATATCAATACATTTCTCAAATTTTTTTAACAACATATCTGATTGAAGGAAAAAAAGAAATATTACGAATAATAATATACGGTATTGAATCAAATACTATTTTCAATCATTTCATGACAGGCAATTCAAATACATCACGATTTGCTTCTAAATTTCATACTATTGAAAAGAATTCATTGATATTCATCGAAGTAAAAAAATACAATAACACGCGTGTTATTGAAGTAACTACTTTTTTTTCTCAGTATACAAGATATCTCGAGTGCTGCCTTAGCAATTACATACAAATTCTACAGTTATCTTCATTATAATATCTATTAGGCATTGACTATCGATTTTTTCTTATTTTCCCACTATTTTGTTAAATATGAATAAAAAATTAATAAATTTTCTACAGAAATTCAGTCATTAAATTTAAAATATCTGCCGTCATGTTAATTTTCACAAAAATTGAAATGTGGGATCGTCGATGGCTAGAGAATATATCACAGTTTATGGCATTTTTGATATAGTTCATTCGATTTGTGACAAACACTATTTGGCCATCTGGAAGAAAATGTATTCCGAGCAAGGACGACGAAAGGTATAGGAATCTTTTGTTGTTTAAAAATTTTACATTTTTCCCACTTGTTACAGTGTCCTAAGTCCTTAATTCGCGATCGCGATTATGCTCGCGCGAACCTTGTCCTCCGACGAACGTTTGATGACAGAGAGAGTTGCCTAATTGCCGCGGGTTACCTAATTCAAAACTCGCGAATTTTCTTTGTCGCCCGTGTGAACCCGCCCGTTCATCTCGTTGCCCCGTGATTTTCAGTTAGCCTTGATACTGTAAAATTGGACGAGGTTTAGCTGTTAGTGGTCGCTTAAATCACGCTGACGTCAATGATTTTACGAGACGACTATTCCAAGATTGGTCCTCTGCTGGTAAACCTGCCGTTATTATTAGATTGCGGATTTCCATGCAAAATTGACAGTTCTTGCATCTGTTGCGGCGAACAGGAGCCATTCAGGATGATTTACCTTTCCCAAACAATTCTAGGTCTATTCTATTTGAATTTTACTATTGGAAAATCTCTTGCGACTTTATTGTGAATCATGTATGTAAATTTTCTTGCAGATGTTGCAGACATTTAAATTTTGAAGACGTTATGCACGTGGAAAATAAATTTATGGAATTCATAAGTAAACTGCGAATTTTATGCATCAATGACAAAACTGAGCACGTACAATTTAAAGAAGTGGACATGTTAAAGATATTTGAGGACAAATAGAATAATTAAAAGAAGAATATACAATTTTTATTTTGATCCTGTGTTTTACGACATTGAAGTAAATTTACTGAAATAAATATTCTTCAATTTGAAGATTTTATTTTACGCTCATGAATACTGAATTACAGCCTGTCTCCTGCTGTAAAATTACGAAAAATATAAATCTTGCGAGTCCGAACGTACAAGAAATCATAAAGTCAGGAAGCAAAGTATTCCTTACTTGTATTAATCAGGCTCCTGTGTCCTGCAATCCATGCGAACATCTTTTAATTCGCAGTCTATTGACAAGCTGCGCAAACAAGGAATTTCTAGGAAACTCCGACAAAAGAGAAACGCTTAAAAATCCTTTTGTTCGATGCTTCTGGATTTTAGTACTCTGGCGACAGTGTCTTAGTTTCTTTGAAAACGGAAGCTGAGTAAAGAAACTCCAATTTACTGTAGATCAAAGCTTGGACAACGTTGTCCTGAGAAACGTTATCGCGCTGGAAATCCACTTGCACGAATATCTAGAAAATTGCGCGCCGCATAATTGTACGTTCTTACTGCATCGGCGAGCACGCGATACAATGAAGAAATGAAAAACCGAAATTAGGTTAAGAAAAGAACGTTCCGCTCGAATGTTTCTTAAAATGTGTACTAAACAGATCGAGACGCATCGAAGTGTTGTAATATAAACAATTCAATAAACTAAAGCCGACAACGAACCCGCACTTTCTATCTACACGTTGTTATTACTGGATTTTTTTTCCCCTCGGTCAAACGAAATGTTGTAGAGATCGAAAATGGAACGCGGGCAGAGAGCATCTATATTTGTCATTCTTCGCCCCCTCGCGAATTTGTTGCACCGTTTCTGCAATCCAGTCAACAATTTTTTACGCCGTCCGAAATGAAAAGAGAAAAAAAAGATGTAGATTGGAACGAGTTGCCAGGGAACTGAAAACATTGCATCCACCCAGCTGCAGCACGAAACGTTTTTTCCTCTCTGATTCCGTTTGTTATTGCGCGTAATTGAGCGATCTACAACCTGATTTTGATTGAATTTCTGTTGCACACTGTCTGACCGTTACCGGTGGCTTCTACTCCAAGCGCAGTTTTATAAATGGCAATTTTTATACCGTCCTGAACGATGGTGTATCAATCTTCCTCGCGATATAAACCTGGTATTAAACCCTTTGCACTCGGAGCTATTTTAACTGCAAAATTAAACTTTCTTTTCGATCTAGAATATTTCCATTCTTTGCGATTTTTAACATTTTGTAGATACGAAATTGGTATAGTACCTCATACACAACAACTAAATGTTTAATAATTCATTAGATACCGATATATTTAATAGTGTAAACAATATTTTGAATAATGGTACAGCAATTTTTAGTGGTGCCTCAGGGGGGACAACCGAATGCAAAGGGTTAAAACAGATGAACAGTGTCTGACCATTTCCAAGTACTTCTACTTGAAGTATACTTTTTTAATGACACGTATTTTATTTATTTTGCCGAACAATATCAGTC
>CM052282.1:5752296-5859683 GCA_028455765.1 Lasioglossum oenotherae | reverse complement strand
GACTGATTTATTGAAAATAATTGTAGATAAGATTTCATCAAAACGTGGGAATGGTTGTTTTGTTAAAAATTTTAGTAGATCTCGGCTTGTTTATTCATGATTGATAAAAGTCCTGAATGCATAAAATTTGCAGTTTACATAATTAGCGTATTAAATATTTTCTATTATGGTACAAGGTGGTACATATTTATTAATAACGCAACACTTAGAATGTTCACAGTAACATGTGTTGCTTTCTCGATTCAGCTAACGAGAGAATGTGTTATAGATACGGGCCACTGGTTCATTATGAGCGAAGTTCTGATCGCCTGGAAGGTATACTTACGTTAGTTTGATACTCTACCAGTTAGCCGCATACCGTCCTCCGAATATAGCAAACCCGATCCAGTTTCCTACTTATCGATTGGAATTTAGAATATTTCGGGGTACTAGATGGCTTATGCTTTAGATTATGAGAGTTTACATAAATATGAAAATATTCCCAATCCCAATTCGACCTATTTTCGGTATCTCAAAATATTTCGAATCCGGTCCAGTTTAATATTAAATTATATTCTCAGCATTCCAGAATAGAGTTTAGAATAGTTTAGGAAGCCCCAAACAATTTTCAAACTGCGGATTTTATGCATTTATAAAAAAAATTGAGTAGATAAAATTTCAATTGTATGAAAATGTAAAATATTTGAAGATGTCATATTACTTTCCATCTATTAAAATTATTAGGGAAGATATGACATTTGACTTGGTTTCTATTTATTGTAGTCAATGCAGGCAATTTTGATTTTGCAGAAACATCCGCGGTCTAATTATCCTTGGACATTAAGTTTCAACTTCATTAATCTCAGCTGGCTGCTGGAGCGTGTAATTAATTATAAAATCGCTTTCAAAGTCTCAGTCATTGGATAAAAGTTTCTGTCTTTTATCTATTCTCACATTCTTAATTTCATGCAGAATGCAAGTCTCAAACGTCCTGGAGTATTTTGAGAAGATGCAAAGACTTAATCAATTTTAGCTAACTGCTGGAGTGTGAAATTAATTGAAAATGATCTTCAACTTCTTCAACGTCTCTACCCTTTTGGGTTTGAAATAGTTCGAGCCCTAAATATTTTAACCATTAAATATTTTAACGCGAACATTAACTGTCTCCGTTGAATGAACCATAATGCTGCGAGGAATGTAATTAACGCGGCCGATTTCTATAGCTATTGTTGGGAACATTAGACACGTTGTGAGACACTAGCATCCAAGACACCTGAATTCGAGTGTAAACAGGAATTTTCGAGATTCCGTTTACTATCGATCCAAGTACTTTCGGTTCCACGCGCAATGTCTACTAATTTATGGCTTCTCTAGGCATCCAAGTGTTTCTGGCGTAATGCATACCTACCACGGATAGATATGAAATATCTGCTTACTAAATCTTATTACTAGAAAGGCGTAAACAATCCCAAGATAATTTTTCATGTTTTAGTGCTTCATATATTTCGATTTTCATGACTGTTTAAACGGTTGCCTACCGTCGCTTTAATTATGTTGCAGGGAATCATAATGCTTGCTAATTACCGATAAAATTTCGAACAGAGATATTTTATTTGACCAGTCAAAGACCGGAATTTATATGTGCATGCTGCGCGCACCCTTGAGAGTTATTTCCGAATACAAATAATTCTTGAATGCCCAATTGCAATGTGATGTCCAATAATTAGGAAAATATTTCAATATTCTACACAATTTGTTACAGTTCATATGAAATTAATATACAAAGATACGACAATTAAGAAAATTAACAATGAACAGCGTGGGAAATAATGTTTCATCTATTCATATATTATTCATTCATATTATTCATCTACTTATATATTATTCATTCATATTATTCATCTAATCATATATTACTTTATTACTCTGCAAGTGTGAGTGTCCATAAAAAACTCGGTTTCTTATAATGCAAATTTTAATATGCATTATTTTAGCTTGTAGTTTGAAATCTCCATTTTAAAAAAGTAGGAAACGAGTTCAATTTGTTAAAATAATCAAAGCCAAAAGAGAAAGTATTCGTTTCTTACACTTCTATCTACACATTCTATTTCTTATAAGATAAAACCAAGTCTGCCAATTATGATAATTGCTTGATCAGAAATTAATTTAATGGATGAATAACCGTATCGAATTATGTGCCTAAAACAAAGCGTTCAAGGAACAAATACCCTGGAGAAGCCAAGACATCTCACCGATACGCTCGAATCATTAAGAATCACCGAGCGAATTACCGTGCGTATTACTACCGCACAATCACGAAATATTGATTGGTCAATTTAATTAAGCGGGAGTGTACTTCAAACAGAAACACGCGGCAAACTAATTAAGCTAGTGCACCATCTACTTAAATTAATTATAATAAATTAATATCGACTCTTTCCTAAATGCATAGACTAATTCCAATAAATAATACGGTTACGTTGCATGATATGCGCCTCGGCCCAATTATTGGAAATCTCGAACGATAAATGAATCAAGAGCTTCCGAAATGATATCCTGACCTATACTTTCTATTTCGCCGTACGTGTCGGGATTGCTTCATTTCGTTAAAACTACTAAAAACGGCAAACCCATCTATTCTATTCGGTCCCAATATTTTTAGACGTTGTTACACTGGTTCATCCTCATTCATTCCGAAATATTTTTAGATGCTTCCAAATCTTCCTCGATATGTTTGAAAGGCGATAAAGCTGTTTTCGAATCGTACATAAATAATATGAAAGTCTATATTCAGCAAATATGCTGCCAATCTTTATGCAAAATAAAAACTGTTTGCATTAATTACAGTGTAGTTTTATTAAGCTGCAAACAATGTGTTGGTACTATCAAAGAAAAAAATAAAAGTCTATATTTAGCAAATATACTACCAATCTTTATGCATAATAAAAATTGTTTGCATTAATTACAGTGTAGTTTTATTAAGTTGCAAACAATGTACTATTAAAAAAAAATTCTTTTCGTTTTTCTATTCTTTCATAAAATCGTAGTACATACATGTCGTTTGTTTATGGGTCACTTCAAGTAATGAACTCACACAAAATTACAGCGAAATGCAGGTTCATTAACACGTCAGTAATGAAATTTACATATGCACTCATGTTATCGTAAGCACGTTATGCTCGTGTATTAATGATAACCACATTATGCACGTGTAACATTACAGGACGTAGGTGCCTTCAACAAACTACTGATCTATATTGCAAAATATTTGTCATCTAAGAAAGGCCCACCAAATATTGTATAACGAGACCATTAAAAAATTTGTAATAACAAAGAAAATGCGAAAATGCGCGAAGAAAATATTTTTATAATTTTTTGCAATTAAACTCACAGGATGGTGCAGCCCCTCGAGTGTTCATTACTGGACAAGCGACTCCATCGAGTTTTTCCAAATAATTTTTTGATCGCGTTACAAAGTTCGCTGCAGTGCACCGGCGAAATTCCGAACGCGACGATCGCGTGGTAAAGTTTTTCCCGGCACGAACGCCGGAAGGACAATTAAGAAGACAACGTGCGTCGGCAGCTGGAAGTTTGATTCGACGGCAGCGGTGGGAACCGTGGCCAAAATCTGTTGCTAATTCGACGCGGTAGACAACTCGTTAAGGTCTGCAGACCTTACCTTCGTTAACGCGACCTTTTATCCCTCTCGCAGCGAACTTCGATCGGGTTATTAATGACGAGCCTTCGCCGCGAATGAAGGGTATATATACCGAGCAGCAACCCGGTAATCACTTTCGCGGCAGACTTTAAGCTTTCAGACACGATCGCCCGTTATCCCGTCAATTTAACCCGTCTCACGACGTGATCCGACGTGTCTGCCCCGGCGAAATCCTTTACCCTTCTTCTCCGTTTCCTTCCGCCCTCGCTCCGAGATACCGACCGACCCCGGAAAAGGATGTACGGAAGGATATTATACCCATCACCACCGGCGATGTCCTTATCCCGAGGATTTCGGATGGACTTAGCCGCGAACCGTTGTCGATCACGACGATCACCGATGGGTTTATTAATTTCCTCAACCTGAAGGGAAGCTTTCCATCCTTCCAGGAGCTGGAAGGATTTCACCTCCTGTCTTACAGGACACTCGCGAAAATTATGTCTTTGACGTTCAACGTCTTACGAAAGTATTAAATACGTTTAGTCGTGCACTTGGTTCTTCAAACTGAAGAGCCATTTTCCATTCTTCCGGCAGGTGGAAGGATTTCACTTCCTGTCCCACAGGACATTCGCGAAAATCACATGTGTTCGACGTGCAACGTCTCACGAATCTATTAGATGTGTTTAAACGTGCACTTGGTTCTTCAACCTGAAGGGAAGCTTTCTTTCTTCTGGCAACTGGAAGGATTTCAGCTCCTGTCTCACAGGACACTCACGTAAAATTATGTGTCTTTGACGTACAACGTCTCACGAAAATATTAAATGTGTGTAGTCGTGCACTTGTTTCTTCAACCTGAAGAGGCACTTTCCATTCTTCCGGCAGCTGGAAGGATTTCACTTCCTGTCCCACAGGACACTCGCGAAAATTATGTCTTTGACGTTCAACGTCTCACGAAAGTATTAGATGTGTTTAGTCGTGCACTTGTTCCTTCAACCTGAAGGGTAGTTTTCTTTCTTCTGGCAACTGGAAGGATTTCAGCTCCTGTCCCACAGGACACTCGCGAAAAATTATGTGTCTTTGACGTACAATGTCTCACGAAAATATTAAATGTGTTTAGTCGTGCACTTGTTTCTTCAACCTGAAGAGGCACTTTCCATTCTTCCGGCAGCTGGAAGGATTTCACTTCCTGTCTCACAGGACACTCGCGGATACTCTTGTGCGTATCGGTTTGCACTTTCGACACAGACTTAAGCGTACTTGGTAAACTAACTCTTCTTGCCAGTGTCTGTTTGCGACTAACCTCGCTGAGGGTGGGGGTAAGAATCTCTGTGTCCTAATTGGTTGACTCACGCTTTTGTCATCACCAACGAACTGACACCCTTGGGTATGGGACGGATTTCGAGGTGACGCGTGGTCCCCCATTAGGTGGGCCCGGTGAGGTGTTGTAAACTTTAATTGATTTATTGCTTCCTTATTTACTAGTGCGATTAGGAAACTGGCATACCACATGTTCGCATTTACCAGAACATCTGTTCCGTCTTGGGACGGGACAAGACAATTGCGAAAATGAATGAATATGATTTTCAAAAATTGTTCATTCTATTAAATGTTAAGACTAGACGGCGGATGTTTATGCAATTTTCAATTTTTGCAGACGAATTTTAAGAAAGCGGAATAAAATAGAATCTTATTTTCCGCGGTTGTAGCGTTTTTATACGAGAAGAAAAAGATTGTATTAAATTCAGTGGAATTTGCAATTTTTGTAGACGAATTTTCAGAAACTTGAATCAAATAGAATCTTATTTTCCGTAATAGAGTAGCCTTTTTACATCTAAAATAAATGAAAATCGTACTAAATTCTGTCATACTTTATATCCCAGCATTTTTGGAAATTTTCAAAAGCCATTATTGCATAAAGATCCGACTACATAGTTACAAAATTAATTTCAGCGATATTTCAAAATAACAACCCGCGCGTATCTCAACAAACCTCCAGCGGTCCACAAAATGTTGGCTCGTTCCGTTCCAGCGCATAAAAATAAAACAAACTTCATTGATTAACACAACCGATAAAGGGAACAGTTTTTTCAATACCGGACACAAAAGGATAATCCTTTAACAAGTGTTACGAAACAATGGAGCGATGAAAAATACACGTTAACTGCGGAACGGCCAGTGATTAGTTCACTTCCGCGGCGGGGATGAAAAATTCCATTAAAACTGGCGTGCAATACCAGCACGGTCAAATTTTTCCGAACCAACAAAATTCCGCTTCTCTATACGAATTATCGTATGTTATTTCCAAAGCGCGACAAACGGGAAAGCTTTGAATTCGCGGAAATATTTTCAAATATCCACTTCCGACGCGTGCGTTCGCCTCGCACACACACACGGACACACACTTCCTCTCTCCCTCTTTTTTTTGACATATTTTTATATTGATTTCATGGTCGTTTGAGTGCGCGGCTCGCGTCCGACCATAAATTATACGTCTATCTATCGAGCCGTGACAGAGATTTATCACAGTTATCCCGGGGCGAAATTTACTCGATGTAACAACAATCCATCAGGGTCGGGAATAATTAATTAAAGCAAGAAACGCGTGTGCTGTCCGGTCCACCGTGTCTCCGGCAAATAATGCGATTACCGCTTAATGGTTACTAGATGTACTCGGGGAAGTTTATAAATATTTATCGCCGTCGGTGGTCGGTGGGCGATCGTTCCTCGGACCTGTTGTAACATGGCCAAATTTAACATGTAATTAGCCATTTATGACAGCCTCGATTATACAGGTGAACTGACACCGTTATTCTCTTTCCTGCCGGTCGACAATTAACGAGAGATAATGTTTTCTTCATTCAACAATCTTCGTTAAATGAACTCCCGTAATTTCGTGTAAAAGAACGTTGTGCAAACGACTCTTCCTCTTTGAAAGACGAATGTACTTTTAAAATACTTACTTTATGAAAACTTCATCATATTAATTTATTTTTCATTTATATTCATGTTCACTTCTTTGCAATTCCTGCTACTATATTCTCGCTATGATATTTCAGTCGAACAAAGGAACTTATTCGTGCGGACACGTTTAAAATGTTTATACAATCTATTGCCGACTTTCTTCAAGCTATAAAATATTGTTCCGTAGAACTGAATTCACTATAAATTCCAACACTCCCCTAAAATGTGAGTTTAATTCCGTTTTACAAGACGAACAGAAGGAAATCAATTAAGAGAGAACAGGTATTTTATATAATATTCATCCTGAGGAACGTGTGAATATTCAGAAATATCTCCGAATGCATTTAGTGAAAATCACTAATTGCCGAATAAATATTGAAGAGTGTCTGAACGTTAAATCATCAGGTGCACCAATCAGGTAATTTTTGAATTTCGAAGAAATCCATTCTGCAACACACAGGGAAAAATCAAGCGTTCTCGCAATATGTAAAAAGCGAAAATATCAGCCGGAACAACACAAGGGGATTGCAAAATACGTTGTGCAGGGTGTTTTTAGCAAAAATCATTAATTGCCGAGTAAACATGTATTACGGAATCACCGATCGAGAAGATACCGAATGTTGAATATCCAGGCGCGCCAAACAGAAAATTAAATGGCGAGCGTAGGATATAATTTCGCGCATAATGAAGCTCCATTTCCACGAGCCATCGAACGGGGCTCCGCTAAAACGTTGTTCATTATTCACGGTTTCCACTTACAGGGAGCGCAATAGCGCTCGCCGTGTCGGAACAAGTTCCAAATCCCACTTTCTCGGCAGAAAATTAGGCTCATCGCGTTGTTGTACATTTTCTAGCCGCTGCGTCCTGGCGGCCGATCTAGCGGTTCATCAAGATTTTAGCACTATTATGAAGTTCAAGGGCGTAACAATGTAATAAAATCTTATTAATTCAAAAATTTGGAAGGTGATGGACATTTAGAAAGCAATATACATTCGTTATAAACATCAATATCCACTAAAGTATCTGTGACACTTTAAACAATAATCATCCCTGAAGAAGGACGAAGCTGGGAATGATTGTTGATATTCTTGATACCAGAAAAAAGATACTGTGAAAAAATTCCAACTTAAAAAACTGCGAATATTTGGAAGTCGAAAGAAATTCCATGTGAAAGGGAAATATAATTTCGACAACTTTCATTAGGGTGGATTTATAGTGGAGCAGCGAGGTGAGCTGTGCGGTGAAAAAAAAGAAAAACAAAGAAAATAGGTATGTACTTTTTCATTAGTATGTGTCAAAATGTTGTCACGAACGTTGGTTTCTTTTCACCGCACCGCTATCATAGATGCTCGCAGCTCCACTATAAATCCACACTAAGAAAACAATGAGCATTGTAAGATGTAAAATTCTTTGAGAGAGAGAGAGAGAGTCTAGATTTCATGAAACTTTCATGGAAACCTTGATCGATTTCGATGAAACTTTGTACATTTATGTAACTTACTTAGATCTATCAGAGGCACCTTCTAAATTTTCATTACAGGCACAGATAAATTATACAACCATTATAATTGCTTGCCAAGTTTCTAGATAGGCGGATCTACATACAAAAGGAAACTGAAACAAATTGTTATAATCGAGTGAAGATTCTTGCGACTATCAGCGCAAGGATGTTCGAAGAAGGAATATTGGAACAGTTCGGTCATTCGCAGCTCGCAGTTCCACTATAAATCCACACTTAGACCGTTAAGAATTACTTATTTAATAAATGACGAACTGTAATTCTAAATTGGAGGTGTGCATTTTCAAGGTAAAAGAATGCTCTATATTAAGAAACAAACATTTCTTAGAAGTATTAAATATGTTCGGCGGGGTTCACGCAAACAAAAATGAATAATTTTATTCACAAAATGATCATTTTTAAATAAACTGTTAGATCGGCCGCCCGGACCTCTGTGCAGTGGGTCGAACAGCTCGTGTTCTCCACAAAATTACTTGAAAACTGTAGCTGACGCGAAGAAATGTTTCAGGCGAAGCTTGTACCGGTATGAGATAAGTAATTTATTACCAAACGAACAGCTGCTAGATCGTCCGCCACGGCCCATGTGCGCTGTTGCGCGAGCGTTCGCCTTCGCATCACCGTTTCGTGTACACCCTGTATACGCGGAGTAATTGTAACCTTTTCCGAGAGATCCAGAGGAGTAAGAGGGAGAGAGAGAGAGAGAGAAGAGGGTACTGTCGAGCTGGGAACAGACGTTGCAGAAGGAGGCTCTCGAGGCAGCGAATCAACGTGAGTGCAATATTGCCGTCGAGCTCCTCGCGATCCGTCAAGCCGACGGGCCAGGCATATTTTCACGATGATATAGGAACGGTAGACGTTAATATCTTTTCAGCCGGCAAAAAGGCGGCGCCGCGGAGGAATTATGACCAGTTTATCTACGGCTAATCCAGATTAATCTGCGGCAACTTTTTCTGCTCTCCGGTCTCCCTACTCTTTTTTCTTTTTATCGGCAGCACCGTTCCTCTCTCTCTCTCTCTTTCATTCTCTCGTTCCATCTCTCTTTCTCCCCGGACGGGTGTGCAACTGCATCGTGTTCGCACGAGTCGCTGGTGCATTCGTTGGAGCTTAGGCGCGAAATTTATGGAGCCGTGCTCTCCCAGGTACACTCACCCCCGACACAACCCCGCAAAGGAATATTCGTCTTTTCCTGGTGTTCGTGTCTCCGAACATGTGGATGTGGAGCCTGTACAAGGATCGAGGAACCAGCCGGCCGCCCGATAATATAATATGCAGAGGCGCGCACCTACACCACTGCACGGCTCGCCGACCACGAAGATGCGGTGCACCGATGTGTCAGTGCAACCCGGCAATAGATCTGCCGACCCTGCGCGAATTCGGCGCCGGAATACGGATGAAGATGGCCAATAGACGCGCTCTAACCGACCCAATCGCGGCCATTCCCATTAACGAGCCACCTTATCGCCTGTGCTCAGTACTAATTCTCCTTCCACGCCAACTCATTCTAGCGTGTCTTCATCCCACGATTTTTTTCACACGGATTCAGGTGCGGATTAACGTTGCAACTACCTGACGGTCTTCGTCTTGTCCGCCTAAACATCACAATTTTTGTTCGAGCAGTGGTTGGAATTATCAATGTTTACAATCGAACGATATATTTATCGAAACATATTAGATGCGACACAAACGATGGTCAATTAACGACTGCCGAATTTTCATTTCTTTATCTCGTTCGACTCACTCATCGTGTTTCTTTCTCATTCTCACCAGACATATCCACACAATTTTAGCATAATATCTTAGTAAACTCAACTCGTTAATTCTACACTGAGAAAAAAATCCTGTCGAGACAAAAAAAATATATGTTGATTCAATAAGATGTACTATTGAACAGTGCCAATATCATATGAACTTGTTTTAATATTTAATACTATTGAATTTCAATAGCAAAACTCACTTCCGCCAATCATATAAGCCAATAGCTTGACCATCAATGTTTTCAAAAAAAATAAGATATGGCCTCGAACCAATTCCAGTATAAATCAACACATTTCTCAATTTTTTTTAACAACATATCTGATTGAAGGAAAAAAAGAAATATTACGAATAATAATATACGGTATTGAATCAAATAATATTTTCAATCATTTCATGATAGACAATTCAAATACATCACGATTTGCTTCTCAATTTCATACTACTGAAAAGAATACATTTATATTCATCGAAGTAAAAAAATTACAATGACACGCGTGTTATTGAAGCAACTACTTTTTTTTCTCGGTATACTCTTGGAGAAGTTACACTATTGCAAATGGTGTACAAGTTACGAGTCAAAGTCCCAGAGACGAATAACGCAGATCAATATTTATCAAAATTAATTTTCTATCTGATCGAGTAGATTATTTCGATGCGATGTTGTTGTCTTGGATAATGCGCCAGCTAGGTTGCAAGCAAGGGCTTGAATAACAGCATCTCTTCGACGGGGGAGTTCAGTGGCCCCTGAATTCGGGACACTTTCTGGCCCACATCCACGAGGTTTACGAGCGCCTTCATTGGCCCAGAAAAATAACGATGCCGCCGGAGAGGAGAGCGTTAAACGAAAAAGGAGAAAGGGGCCACCGTTAACCGGTCAAACGGGAGAGAGTTGACGTCACCGTGCGCCTCGAAACATCGCGGTGATGGACCGCGATAGAAATGTGAAAGCGGAGCAAGGAATGCGGATTTCGCGTTGACTCGAGGCCCCCGCAAGGTCGGTGCCGGGTGTCGATCATCCCGGAGGCGAGCCATCGCATCGGGGAAAATGAAAGTCCCCCGGAAAACAGTCTTTTAAACGACTTCGTAGAAAGCTGCCCGAGGCGAGAGCGAGGGCGAGCGGGAAGCGTTCCACGACCCAGAAACGCGGCGGAACGTGTGTAATTCAAATGCGAGAATTAAGTCGACTCCTCGGCTCGCTCGTTCCCGGGTTTCGCTGCGGGCACGACGACTATTTGCAGCCGGTGTACACTATTTAATATGCGAAACGGTATTTCTTTCAGCGGCGCACGCATTCAACGCCGTTCATGAATGATAAACCGTCAGAGGACCTAGCGGCGCACATACCCCCGCGGCTCGTTCTTACAAATGAACGCAGCACGGCCGCGGTAATTGCACTGTGTCCTGCTGCCTTGCGAAGAAAAAATCCACTCTTACAACAATATCGTATTTTTCATAATTAACTCGGATGCCCTCGTCAAGCGGGTAATGTTTCATTTTCGTACTCGTTACCGTGTCCTCTTGTTTGCCGCGTTCAACTTCTAAATGCTCGCGGAAATGCAGCAGAAGGTGGCACTTTCGAGCAAGTCTCTCCTCAAACGAGCCGCGCCAGTTTTTCCCGCGACGTTTCATTGCGCTACATCTACTCCAAATGATGATTTTATTTGACGTCTATGTTATATCCTCTTTACTGATCATTGTGTCCAATGGATATAAAACTTCGCGCAACAGAAATATTTCGTTGAACAAACACAATTAGTGAAATTACAGTGTAAAACAAAAAACAAACAAACAGACCGACAAGAAATCGAGCTAATAAAAACCTGGTGAAATGAATGATTTTATTTAACGTCAACGTTATATCCTCCTTACTGCTCATTCTATTGTATGAGTATTTCGATACGAACTACAGAACACTGTACGCAACAAAAATATTTCGTTGAGCAAACACAATTAGTGAAATTAGAGTGTAAAACAGAAATGAATGATTTTATTTAATGTCAATGTTATATCCTCCCTACTGTTCATTCTGTTGTATGAGCATTTGAATACGAACTACATAAAACTGTACGCAACAAAAATATTTCCTTGAGCAAACACAATTAGTGAAATTAGTGTGTAAAACAGAAATGAATGATTTTATTTAATGTCAATGTTATATCCTTCTTACTGTTCATTGTGTTCAATGGATATAAAACTTCGTGCAACAGAAATATTTCGTTGAACAAACACAATTAGTGAAATTACAGTGTAAAACAAAAAACAAACAAACAGACAGACAAGAAATCGAGCTAATAAAAACCTGGTAAAATGAATGATTTTATTTAACGTCAACGTTATATCCTCCTTACTGCTCATTCTATTGTATGAGTATTTCGATACGAACTACAGAAAACTGTACGCAACAAAAATATTTCCTTGAGCAAACACAATTAGTGAAATTAGAGTGTAAAACAGAAATGAATGATTTTATTTAATGTCAATGTTATATCCTCCCTACTGTTCATTCTGTTGTATGAGCATTTCCATACGAACTAGTACATAAAACTGTATGCAACAAAAACATTTCGTTGAACAAACACAATTTTCATGAATATAATTGAGCAAAACATAAATGAACAATCGGGGATCCATAGAACAACATCTGACAAAACAGGTGCAATAATTCAGGAGATAATAATTCCATATTGGCACAGCGACATGGTTCGAGATGTTGCCCGAGAAAGCGCGAGACAACAACGAGTCCTCGATAAACAACGTGGAACAGTACGCGTATCATCGGCTCCGAGAGCATGCTCTCCCGGACTGGTAGCATAAACTGTTCCTGCTCGTAAAACCGCGAAAGTTAGAAGCCGCTCGGTGTTCCCGATGTTTTCCACCGACCGACTGCAAACTGTGGAACTTTCGAGGAACTTCCCTCGCGGCCCGACACTGGCCCACTGTTTAACGAAGGGAAAGTGTCCAGTCACCGTAAGATACGCGCTGGAAGGCAAACCGTGTGTACCAACTGCGAGGAGCTGACTTCCGGCAGTTTCGGATAAGCGGCCGTGTAAACACTTCGGCCCACGAAGCCCCCCCCCCCCCCCCCCCCCCCCCCCACGAATAGCAGAAACACGTTTCCGTGGCGCGCGCGCGCGCGCGGGGCAACGTCGATCATTTACCGCTTGATTTGCCCTGTTGTGCTCGAAACCGGAGTCTTTGATGTTAGGTCAATTTCGGTGCCTACCCACGCCACGACCCCGGCAAATAGATGCGCGGTGGAATAACTTGGGGCAACGGTCACCCCGAATGGACCAATTTGTTTGCCACGGGAATATCAACTATGACGATTGAACCCATCGCCGATCCCATCGATCACGTTCGACGGTGCAAAATTAAATTTTCGACTCATTCGAAATCAATGAAATTTAACCCGTTGCAGTCGGGGCTGTTTTAAGTTATCTTCTATATAAATAAAAATCAAATGCTGTTCGTTGGTAAGCGCATCACTTGAGAACGGCTCGACCGATTTGGCTAATTCTTTTTTTAAAATGTTCGTATTAGACCGAACTAGGTTATACGATAAGAAAAATTGGAATAGCATCACGGAAAAATGGAAAATTCGGGAAAAACTAAATTTTATGCAGGTATAGAAAGTGCTTTTAGAATCATATTTCAATACAACAAAAAAACGAACGTCGTAGCTTTTAATCAATATTTCAATAGAAATTTAGATTATCGACATCTGTTTGCATTATCGACATTATCAAATAAGATGCGTACCACTAACCCTCTCGCGAGCTCGCAAAGCGAGCGAGCAACAGCTCCCCTCTAGTTGTAGATATAAAAATGATAGAAGAAGAAGAATACGTTATATAATACTTATCCTTCACTTTGTGTACATGTATTAACTCTGTACCGGGGTGTAATCACTAGATTGCGGATCTTTATGCATTTATGAAGAAATTGGCTGGGTGAAATATAAAACACTAACAGATTAGAAAAATTCAAGAATGTTCTAACGTTGTTTTTAATGCAACAAAATCATTAAGGGATGAAATCAAGTTTTATTTTACCCCTGCTATATACCCACGATCAATGCAAAACATTTTGATTTTGCATAAAGATTTGTAGTCTAGTAATCACATAATGTAAAGAAAATCTTTGTGAAGTTTTATTTATTTGTATGACGGTACGTATGAAAAGATTAGAAAGTTTAATACGATATAGAAAAATTCTCTATAAATAAAAATTATTATTTTTTTCGTGAAATATGTCGGACAGCATTTCTAACATAAGAGGACTTTGGAAATTTTCCATTCGGTAACTTTTCATGTACGTTTCTATCAGTCTGTATACGCGGAGAGTATAGGTTAAAGGTATATCAATTGATTAGATATCAACATATTTAATGATGTACACAATATTGTGAATAATGGTACAGCAATTTTTAGTGGCGACTCTGAGCCACCCCTCGACTAAGGGTGAAGTTTTCATTACATTACATGTGGTGTGAAGATGAGGTACCATAGATTACCCAGAATTTTTTGGGGTAATGAAAGCAACAGAATGATTAACAACGTTAATTTTAACTTCAAAATTGAACACTTCTTTCGACCTAGGATAATAATTCCATTGTATATATGATTTTGTTCATTTTAAATATAAAATTGAAGAATTCCTGATACAATACTTAAATGTGTAGCAATTGATTAGATACCAACATATTTAATAACGTAAACAATATTGTGAATAATGGTACAGCAATTTTTAGTGGCGACTCTGAGCCACCCCTCGACTAAGGGTGAAGTTTTCATTACATTACATGTGGTGTGAAAAGATGAGGTACCATAGATTACCCAGAATTTTTTGGGGTAATGGGAGCAACAGAATGATTAATAACGTTAATTACACTGTGCAGACAATTACACGTATAAGTACACATGCAATTTTAACTTCAAAATTGAACATTTCTTTCGACCTAGGATAATAATTCCATTGTATATATGATTTTGTTCATTTTAAATATAAAATTGATATAATACCTGATACAATACTTAAATGTGTAGTAATTAATGATATACCAACATATTCAATAACGTAAACAATATTGTGAATAATGGTACAGCAATTTTTAGACTCTGAACTACCCCTCGACTTCTAAGAGTGAAGTTTTCGTTACATCCCCAAATGTTGGGGTCACATTTTGGCGTGAAGATAAGTTGCCATAGGGTACCCAGAATTTTTTGGGGTAATGGGAGCAACAGGACGATTAATAACGTTAATTACATTGTGCAGAAAATTACACGTATATGTACATACACATGTAATGGTAGTATGTTTCAGCTTCGATTTCGTCAGTCGCTCCGTAGTCATTAAGATAGTAAGACGTGTTATTTAGATATCATATTTCTATGTACTCTATATTCATTTTTAAACAATTATTACATATACAACGCATTGAATTATTGAACAAACTTAATGAGCTTCCTGATTGAGTGTGGTGAATAGTAAATGGTTCCTTGTCCGAGCAACCACACGATTACAGATAACAGTGGAACTGAACAGGGCGACTGTAATTGTTCCCAAGCATGTGGAACAGCTGAAGATCAGCATAATGCAAAACTAATTGCGAGACCGGAACAAAGTCTGGACACGCTCACGTGAAGTGCAGGGGAGAAAGCAGCATGATAATCCGTTTAAAACTCGGTTACATGAAGTTCGCGATGACAGCTTTGCTAATACGAAGTAAAATCTTCGTGTTTAATTTCTGCCTCCCGCCGTAATCCTTTCAGCTGCTTAAAGTGTGTTTCGGAAACGAGATGAGGGAAGTTGCCGACCGATCCGCCGCGATACTGACACAAATTACAGGGCGACAGGGGGATTTAGGATATCAGGATATTCCAATTTTAATGGAATGCAGGAACTTCGACGCCGCCTCTGTCAGGAGGAACCTTGGGGGAACTTGCGTTAACTAGAATGGGGATTACCATCGACCTAAGTAGTTAAACAGCTAATACTTCTCCGGAAAATGTCAGCCTACGTCGCGGCTAATCCCCCGAATCTGCTCTTCTATTATTTGCAGGCTAATAACAATATAAAACCCCTTTCGAACCATTCGTCCCCGAAAATTTCCAAAGTACAACGCTAAGTACATGTTTATAAAAAAACTCAAAAGCATTGCGCAACTTCTAAAACAAATTCTCGAGATCCTAATTAAATTATATTTACGATCTAGTATGTTGTTAATTGCGTTTTAATGACAATTGATAATTATTAGAGTGATAATGATTAGTAAAACCATTAGACAAATTTCAAGATATCATTTTGAATATATTAAAATATATTTTAAGAAAGAAATTACAAATAGAAAGTTCTTATTTTGCATTCAGATCCGCAGTCTAATAATGATGTTCGATGATAGTTATGTTATTCAGCAGAGTGATTGCTAAAATTGCAGGAAGTTTGGCGAGATCGAAAAGGTACGATGATCGAAATTGGTTAGAACGTACACCGCGGCTCCGAGGAAAATTATTTTGCTTCAATTTATGACTTAATAAGCTAAACCGGAAGAGACTTCAATATTTACGCAGCGGCGTGAAGATTCGTCCACGTACACGGCGCCTGCGAAGTTATAATTGTTCCCGCGCTCATGTACTGTTATTCTCGAAGCGAGAACTTTAACTCCAGTCAAAGTTCTTCCTATACTAACAAGTATTCCACCGTAATCGTAACAAGTTTCTCTGTTAGTATGCTACCCTAGGCAACACCTGCCTATACATATTTTCACTTATAATTGCAACGAGTAATTAATTAATCGTGTTCGTACGTTAACAGACAACGAAAGTAAAGCGAACGCGAAGTTAAATACACTTTTACAACACTGTCGTTTACTACGAATAGACTGCGGATTTTATGCATTTATGACGAAAATGGACACGTACAATTTAAAGCAATGGACGAATTAAGAAGATTTAAGGTCCTCAGTGTATTAATTTCAGCTTGATAGAATAATTAAAAGAAGAATACAATTTTTATTTGGCTCCTGTGTCCTGCAGTCGATGCAAACATTTTTTAGTTTGCATGAAGATCCGCAGTCTAACTATGAACAACAAAATTGATTGGAACAATGAAAAAGAAAAAGTACTTGCAGAAACTACTTTCACTTGTACAGTTTTATAGCGAGAAATCTCACAGTTGTACCCTTTGTTTATTGTTACACGGATGATCGTATGCTATTTATAAGAATTTAGCGACGCTTTAATTGGCATATAGCCTATCATTTTTCCACCGACTCATCGCTACTTTCTCCTTTCGCTTTCACACTGTCATTAAAGTATGAAAGTGAGGAAGACTCACGCTTGATTACAAATACACCGGGTGCCTCGGGACGCATCAGAACATTTTGTATATAGAAATAACCGAATAGAAATCGTTCGACGCGTCTGTCCATGACAGACACCAATTCTACCTTTTTTTAAACTCGATTGTGAAAGAAACAATTTCAGTCTGTTCCATTCCTTTTGTCTTGCAAGTAGGCGACTCCTTTGTGCTATTTCTCTGAAGAAGACACAGCTTGTGCAGGAAGCATAATCGTACAGAGAAATGTATCAATCTCTCCTTGCTTATCTCCATTTATCTCCGCTTTCCTTTCCCGCGCACTTCGAACAATCCTAAAACACCGAGCTCCATGAGTTTCCTCGGAATCTCGGCCACCAATCAACCAATACCGAGCAGCAGAAAAATTCGCATGCGCATCGATTAGCGTGCCGACCTGGCGCACGGTGCAACGCCGGGATCCGGGTCGGAGAATTTAGTGGCATTTTGATATGACCTTCCAACCACGAGAAATATCGACGAGGAATTTTCACTGAAAAATGTTCGAAAAACAACCGCCTGCGACCGTGCACTATTTTCCTTCCGACTTTTCACTTAAAGTGCAATCAATCAGCGACGAAAAATCGCAAATCAACTTTCATCGACAAGGGAGCACGGAGAAAAATTGTTCCCTCTCTGTGGAGTCGTTCGAGATTGTTAAATTGCAAAGGAAACAAAGCAACTTCGGTTTCCTCAATTTCCTCTTCCTTCTACCGACTTCTCATTGAAAGTGCAATCAATCCGTGACAAAAAATTGCAGATTGTTTCCACTCTGTGCAGTCACTCGAAATTGTTAAATTGCAAAAGAAAAAGAGCAACCTCGATTTCTCACTCTGTTTTATAACGACATTGAAACAGACTAGTCCCGGGACGGTATCGCTTACATGAAGCTGCAAGAGTTGAAAGGTAAATTGCTCGGCTGCAATTCGAGTGTTCCGTTAATTTTATTGGGTGCAGCAAAACGAAAGGAATTTTATTGTGATTCGCACGGCAGAACAGTTTCAGGGCTACGGATTCGCTATAGCGGATATCGATTTGAAACAGTAGACTTCTCGACAAAACTTGAATAAACTGTTCGACCCGGATCATTGTGGCGGAGGGAGGATTTTACCCGGCATGGCAGCTTGCCGCCGCAAGATCGTTCGGAATCGCTGCGGGTAAATATTTCAAGTGGCGGCGCCGTGTAGCTGGAATTTTGAGAGGGACTCGGGGATTCTAGAGGAAAAAGGGAGTACCGGTACGAGGGCTGTTAATTATTTCGCGCGAGTTCCACTGTCACCGAAGATGCCTACTTCGCTCGAGAAAGGCAGCGCAGCCGGAACGATGAAGAGGAGAGAGAGAGAGAGAGAGAGAGTGAGGAGAAAATTGCGAACACGAAACTGCGGCACACACATGGAGCCGAGGGTAAGAGGTTCGGGTACTTGGACGCATCGAAATACACCGAATTCCGCGGAGCGGTTTTCGATGCATCGCTGATCAAAGAAAACCAACCAGGCCCCACGGGCGACCCTTGCCTCTTTTTTTTCCTGTTTACCGTGCCGGCAACGGGCATGTGTCGTTTGCGACCGCGTGCGTGTGCAACCATGCGTTCTGCAACGCATCGGTTGCAACCCGAGTCGAGACTGACGTGTCTGGAACGCTGTCGAACCGTGTGCACGATGGTCGTTCTTCCGGAGAATCTGCTACCGTATGCTATTCCTTTTCAACGACCTCGCTTTGTCGACCTCCTTACAGCCGCGCTGCCCCCTCCACTCGGGCGCTGGTGGGCGGGGATTATGTTAAATCGCGGAGTGGGGGAACCGTGTCGACCAATGATCGCAACGTCACCATCGATGGTAATCTTAGCTTGTTCATAAATAGTCTGTAGATTTAGTATCCCTGTGACAAATTGTGTAGATGACAACACTGTCTGTTCCACGTGGTTGCTAGTGGGAGAAATAAAACTGAATTTCTTTATTCAAGCGATCAACTTTAACCCTTTGCACTCGGAGCTATTTTAACTTGAAAATTAAACATTTCTTCCGATCTAGAATATTCCCATTCCGTATGATTTTAAAAATTTTATGGATATGTTTAGTAATTGATTAGATACCAATATATTTAAGAATATAAACAATAGTTTGAATAATGGTACAGCAATATTTAGTGGTGCCTCAGAAGGGACAACCGAGTGCAAAGGGTTAATCAATAAAATATTTTCTTATTTATTCTTTTTGGCAAAAGATCGTCGAACAAAAATAAAAGAGAGAATATCTTATTCATTAAAATTCATTACATGAGTAAAGAAATTAAGCTCTATTTCACCTTAAAATACGGATATTACTTTCTTGCCAAACCAATAGTATTAAATCGAGGAGTGGGGGAAGTATGTCGACCAATGATAGCAACGTCACCATCGAAAACCTTTACATTGGCTTGTTCTTAAATAGCCTGTAGTTTTAATATGCCTGTGACGACACAGTCTGTACCACGTGGTTGCTAGTCGGAGAATCTAGTATTAAATTGAGGAGTGGGGAAACAATGGGACAATGGACATCGTGGCACAAATAGAACAGATCCAACAATAAGTGCTTGAAGCGGGCCCAAGGATTCGCCAAACTTGTTTGTCGGCCAAACCTTGGGTTTTCAAAAAATAGCCCACACCAGGCCCGTTGCACCATAGCGATATCCTCGCCATGAAACGTCGCCGCGTATCCATAAAACTTGAAGTTTTCCTATAATTTGCATAAACATTTCCTTCCGCATTGTTTCGCAAAACCGCAAGAGACGCGCCTCTGGATGAGCATTTAAACGGGTTTGAAGGAAATAAAATGCTACGCGACGCAAGTGAAGTTTCCTCTTTTAGACGAGAGAGTTAAAGAGTCTTCATATTCGTTTAACTAAGACGTTCCTCTCTGCCCGTAATGCAACAGCACTCTTCTACAAGAGGTTATTCAAAACGACAAAAAGCCTGTGGTCTCACGTTCCTCTAAAAAACGAATTTCATAAGAGAACAGTCTCAAAACAATGCTGTGCTCCATCGTCGACGCGGAACTTGCTGGAATAATGAATTTCGAGTGCATATTCCAACGTATCGTTTCGCATCCGTTTCCATTAGCGTTCAGAAAAATAGTGCATGTCATCGAAACTGAATATGCAGGATCGATGCGACGAATGTTTAATGCTTTGAAACATGTGCCTCGAGTACAACGTGCACCGGAACGAGTTTCCAGTTACCGAAAGGATTATCTTCTGAATTTTTATGCGCTTCCGGTTCCGTGAACCATTCACCCATGCGTGTTCTGCGAACATGCACTTGAATAAGCACATCGAAGTGAAAATGTAACTAACATGGTTAAAAGGTACAAAGATAGCGAAGATGGGGTTTCTCAGTAGGCAAAAGGGCTAGATAAAATATGAATCTGGGCCGCAATCGCCCTCAAAAGTCCTATTTATTAAAGCATAAAGCTTCGACAGCTACCTCGTAAATGTAAAAATGGGACTTCCCTTTTGTCTAGCCCTTTCGACTACCGAAAAGCCCCATCTTTGCATCAGCAAAAAAATGAGAAGTCGCATCCCGCACCCTTGCAATCCCAGAAGCGAGTCTACGCCATTAAGCTGAAGACGGAAGGAGCCACGTGTTTTCGAGCACCGAACAATATTGAACACGTGCTTGCCAAATGTGAAGGCAACAAGACAAGATCGCCCGTTGGACCCACAGCCCCGAAAATCGGAGCGATACGTCTAACAGCAATCGAAAGGTTAGCTCGAGGAACAATAGCCGGGAAGCTGGGGACAAACGGGAGGTGAGCACAGAGCTGAAAGTAAACGCAATCGATGTTCTATTTACCGGTATTCAATTTCGGCGCACGTCGTTCGGTCGCGTTACACAAAACGTGAACGACACGTGAAGAACACAAGCACCGAGGCGACTCGCAGCGTAGGTGGGCTTGGATAGGTGCAGAGAGTCATCGAGTCGCGTCGCGTCGACGGAATCGAGGACGGCCATTTCCTCCGTTTTACCGAATTATTCACGTTCGAACGCTCGGCACGCGGAAAAGAAGCGCGAAGGAGGTAACAATTTCCAAATCGAATCTTCAGCTGACCGTTAGAATTGGACATCGTTCGCATACGTAAGAAACGCTCGAGCGGATCGATGAGTTGCACGAGCAGATCGCATTATAGACCGACACGAGCGGGGATGGCGCGGCCGGCGGCAGCCTGATATCTCGTGGGAGCAAACTCAGCGGGTCTCTCGGCTATTTTTCCTTCCTTAACCCAAACCGGCGTTATCCTGGCATTACCCCTCCGCCACCTTGGCCTCCGTCTGCTAGCTAAACTCTCCCTCTGATCTCTACGACCGATTCCTGCTGCCCTTGCATCCTGCATCGCTTCTAATTCCTCTCGAAAGCGGTGCATCGTTACAGGTTCGCCGGGGAACGTGAAAAATTGCGGAGACCATACTCGATCACTTCAGGGCACAGCTTCGAGCTCGGCGCGTTCCTACCACCGGTTAACTACCCTTCAATACTGATCTACTTCTTGCTTTATCTATCTATCGATCTATCTCTCTCTCTCGCGGACGCTTCGTTACGCGAAGCAGAAGCAACCGGGGAGGAATTGGCCGAAATAATCGCAGTCGATCGATGCAGGGCAAGACGCGCGCGCGACCTGTTTCGAACCCGAGGCCGAAGTTGCTCCGGCAATCCAATTTTAATGCTGCCCGTGACTCCGGCGGAACTGTAACGCCCGGAATTAATGATGAACCGGCTGACAAGTGAGAGCACCGCGTCGACGCAACGTGAATTTAACAGGAGACGCGACACTACCGACCGCAAAGATCGACTCTTCCGCAGATGAATGCAGATTGAATGTCACTCGGTCTGAGGCGGCTACACTGTTCCGTCAGGATTTACGTCTTGCACTTATGTTCGTGCTCTACATTGTTATAAACATGTGTTATTGCTATTTGTGTCCTGACTCTGTATTTAGATGAGACGAGAAACACTACCAGTCTACTAGCGTACCATATAATTGTGGCATTATTAATGAATGTAACGAGTGGACAGCGGATCTTTATGCAAAATAAAAATTTTCTACCTGAATTACAACAAACTTGAGCGAAATAGAAATCTATTTTGTTAAACCCCTTACCGTACTTCGACGAGCCAGACTCGTGATGGAGGTTTTTAACAACGTCTGACAAATATGAATGTTGCGCGTTTCATTTTAGATGAAATAAAATTGATTCGTTCGTAATCAATATTTAAGCATTAAAATAAATGTAGCCATACGAAAAATATATTTTTTCTTTTCCCGAAGGGAAAACGACAATTGTAGGAGCGAGATTTTGAAGGTATTCTGTATGCGTGTAATTATATTTGTGAGAGTGTATTATGTGTGTATGTGCGTGAGTCAATCGATGCGATACATATGGACCGTTTATTTTGAAAGTGGTGTAAGTCCATTTTTGAAGAAAATGAGATATCACATAATTCATGCTTAATTTGATGTAAATTTTTTATGTATAACTAGTCCGTGTTTAATTTCTTAAAAAATTCCCATGTTTTGTACAATTTAAAATTGGTCGGTAAATGAAATTGCATAATTATCGATTATGAAAGTGGAGTAAGTCCAATGGACAGAGTTGGCTTAGCAGATA
This sequence comes from Lasioglossum oenotherae, assembly GCA_028455765.1. Classification (NCBI taxonomy): domain Eukaryota; kingdom Metazoa; phylum Arthropoda; class Insecta; order Hymenoptera; family Halictidae; genus Lasioglossum; species Lasioglossum oenotherae. The sequence goes on along the minus strand of CM052282.1, from coordinate 5,836,817 downwards.
GTTGCCGATCAGATCAGTAGCCTGTTATTCTACATTTGTTTTATATTACGTGTCAAGAGTTACTAGTTTAGGTTACTTATTCTATTTTTTCCTGAACTGGATAACTTCATATTAACATCAGACAGTGATATAGGTAAGAACAAATGGTAAATCAATATTATTTTATGACAATTGAAAATATTTATTTTATTTAATTTTAAATAAATTCACACAGAAATAAAGCCCATGAATTTAAACAGAAGAATAATCTTAGATCCAGAGGATGAAGATAATTCCGCATATGAACAACAAATTAACAAATAGTAAAAAGAGAGAAAGAATAATAGAGGTAGAATCTTCTTCTATTTTATGTCGTGTCATTATTTGAAAATAAAATTGAATTAATATGAAGTATATTTTAAGTGATATTTGATTTTTCAAAATTGAAATTAAACGATTCTTACAATTGTCTAATTTTGAAAGTGATGTAAGTCCATTTGCAGCCCGTAAGTATACATCAGTTTAGTAAAATACGCCTAAAACAAATTTATATAACCAAATTACATATTGATAAAACAGTAGAAACATTGCCAGACTTCATATAATTTGGCTAAATTTTTTAATTAACATATTATGTTAACCTTTAATTTTCTCGAAACAAGAGAAAATGGGCTTACACCGCTTTCAAAATAAACGGTCCATATATTGTTATGCTCAGTTGTGTGCTACTTTTCGTTCAATAAATATTTAGAGTTTAACATCTTTACTCTTACACAGTTTTGTGCATAAAGACGTTCTAATCACTGTAACTGTAAAAGACAAGGTACGCAAGGGATCAATAGGTTGAAAATAATCATTTTTGTCATAAATTCAATCAATAAACCGTTGGTGGAAAAAGTCAATATCGATCTGGCTCGACATAGGAGCGGAAAGAGTTAACAAATGATACGAGGAACCTTGTGAAAGTGGTCCAGGAACAAAGTCCCGGCAAGGTCGGAGTGCAGATGAAGAAGAATCAAAGAAAGCTGTGTGAAGCATGGCCCCGGGTGACGCGACGTCTGCCGTCCCGTCAGGAGATGGGTGGTAGCTAGCTCGAGCAACACGTCGCAATGTGTCCCGAATTGCTTTACTGCGAGCCATCTCGTTCGGTAGCTAAGAGGCGCGCCATGTGGCGGGATCCTTCGAGAGAGGATCGACCGCGAGAGCCTTAAAGTTTAATCGTGCTGGCCGCATACGTGTCGCACACTGGCGCCTAAAGTCGCTGCGACATCTGCTTTACGCGAGACGAGCACGAGAGAGCAGCCGAGAGACGGAGGAACGGGAAACGGAAACCATCGAGAACACCGGGAGAATAAGGGACGGAATGCAGAGAGAAAGAGAGAGAGAGTGAGGAGAACTCGTCCTTTGCCACCCAACGAAGACCAGACTGAATCTTTTATTCGCGCACCACTCCACTTTGTCGCGCACTCTGTTCGCCATCCCACCAGCAAGAAGCAGAAGGTCACGAAGCTTCTTACACAGGCGGACCACCCCTAATCGACTCAATAGCGATCTCATCGTTGCCGCCGCGATTCGATTATCCCTATTCCACGAATCAGAATTTTGCCGTTCGCAATCGATATGAGCAACTCTTCCGCGAATTTGAAATCAACGTCGATCAGAATGTCCAAGTTAACACCTGGCAGTTCGAAGACTTCTGCACCGATTAAATAAAATTCTAGTGTTTCTTGTCTGCTCTAAATACCACCTAGCAGATGTCCTCGTTAAACGACAACAAGATTCTCCCTCTCTCCTTATGCAAATCAATTTTTACGCACCTGAACGTGCTTTGAGATCTCGAGCAGGTTTTCAAACACTTAAATGCAAATCCACATATGGATTAAGAAATCCTATAAATCAAATTATTGCGAACTCCAACACTCTATACAATAGTATTATTTTAATGGGTCGTTTCACACTTTCAAAAAAAAATTACGCATGATTAACTTATAATATCAGTATCTCTATACCAACAGTTTTTCTTTTTTTTGTTTTTTTATGCACCTCCTTTCTTAGTAATTTATGTTAAGTCTTTGTTATATTGTAAACATTTGTGTAAATGGACCTTGGTCCGTTCATAATAAATAAATAATAAAAAACGGTAAAAATCGCTGAACTTTAAACACGCGTATCTTTTGAACCAGCGGATTCCTAAGATTGAAACTTGGATTTTCAGCATCTTATCGTCAAACTCTACGAGATTCTTGAAGAAAGTTAAAAATTTCTGGTTTCCTCGGGTAAAATTTAACCAAACACTCAACTATCACGTTGAAGATTCTTCGTTCTGATCGTATTTTCTAACATCAATATATAATTATGTATGCTAGAACACCCTACCTTTCAATCTGGCTTTCAGTGACATTTTTCTGTTCTCAAAGCTAACTGAAATTTTGACGATCACGCTATAGAACGGTTCTCAACATTTTTTGGAAAGACGTATTTTCAGAGCCTCAACAAGGAGATGCGAACCAGTTTTATGATTTCGACAACTTTACCGTCGGATTCCGCGTTCAGGTGGCACGAGGGTTGGTTCTGTTGGTTGCGTTTGAATGGGCTCGACCAGAGATAAATGTCCGAACCGATTTATTCGCAGGCTGACCGACGATCCCCGTTTTTAGAGGACCCTGGGAAACGTCGACTGATACGTGGAAACGTTATCTTACTCAATGAAACGACTGGAGGGTCGATATGGGCCACGGATGTTGGACTTGAAGTATTACTCCTGCTATCGCGAATTTTTGCTAGGTGGAACAATGGTCGGTTGTCTGTTTGATTGGTCCCGGTGACTTTTCAAGATTCAAGATACAATAATGGCAGCTAGACTTCGGCTTTTTATTCGCAATCAAATCTCCTGGGTGTAATTTACGAAGACTGAAAGCGAGCAGGAGTTACGTCTATTTATTCAAATCTGTATCAGATGATTGTATGAGTTCGTGACTGATCTGAAAATAAAATTCAATGGTCAAATTTTAAAGATTTGGTTAAAGATTGATTAAATTAAAATTAAAATATCATTAAATTTTCTACAATTAGAGAAGAATGGTGACTATATGTACAATTGATTAATAAAGTTGTATTCTTGAAAATTTAATCATTGAATTAATTTATGCAATCATCTATAATTTCGTGCCAAAACTGGAGTTGATTGAATTTGAAAAAATTCGAAAGGAAAACAAGTGTATTTACTTCACAGATTAATTTCATCGCGTTCGCGCCGCCGGATATCTGCTAGAGGATCTAAGACGGCCCACGTCCGCGATCAAAGTGAAATTTGCGATTTACGAGGAAAAGAGCGTCTCGGTCTGAGGGTTGCGAAAACGTTTCAGAGAGTACTTCGACGAACGGTGCTCATAACGCCTCCCACGCGACCAGTAAAGTTTCCCGGCCGGGGAAAGAACAAGTCCGGATGATGAGGTCACGTTGCATCCCTAGACCTTCGTCCTGCATATCAAGAATCGTGGATACACACCTAACTGCGACGGACACGCGTCCGCGCCGGGTTCATACCATTCAGCACACGACATGACTGGTTTTTATTTCTGCCAGAGCATCCGGGGATATCGCTATGAATCATGATCCGGACAGGATACGCTTGGATCTTTGCCCCAAACCGACGCCTCCTCAACGAATTTTCCAATACCGCGACGGAAATGAACCTAACCAAGTTTTGGTTTGCACGGTCTATAGCGAAGTTTTGCGACTTGATATCACGCGACGACACGAGCATTAAAACTGCAACGTCAGTCAAGAGGATTTCGCTACTGGGAAGTAATCTGTTACTCCCTTTTGCAGGATATGTAAAGCTGAATTACTAGCAGAGTTGGGCAAACATTTTATTTACATGAAAATGTCGAATAAAGTCGGTTTCAAGCACACTTCATTCGAAATTTTTAATTAAATAACATGTTTGTCCAACTCTGATTACTAGACCGCGGACCTTCGCGCAAAATAAAAATATTCTGCATCAATTTGGAGGAAGTAGTAGTCAGATAAAAATTCATTTCATCCCTTCGTAGACCTTCTACGTTGGAAACAACATGACAATATTCTTAGATTTTTTATATTTTTCACTGATTTATATTTCACCCAGTTGATTTCATAAATGCATACAAATCTATTAAGTCTATTAACCCTTTCGCTACCGTGGACGAGATATCTCGTCGTTATGATGTCGTGCGCAAGATGCTTTGGCCTTTGGACAAGATTCACGAAGATTTCGTCGTACAATGGACGAGATATCTCGTGTATCTTTATTATTGTCACAAGTAATCGAGTTTTGATACATGTCATCGTTGGTGGAGGGTGCTTGAGCACGATAAATGTAAAATAAAATATAAAAATGAGACTGAAAGTAACTGGAACATGTTCCCTTATAAAAATGACAAGATTGCTTTTATTTAGACTTATTTAGACTATCTATACATAGATTTCTAATAAAATCATTTTTATTATTTCAATAATTGTAAAATAAAAAATCTGGAACCGGTCATTTTGACCGGTGGTGGTAGGTTCAGTGTTAATGTCGAAAACGGAGTAAATTATTATAAAATGTACGTTCTTATTTAGCAAGATATTCCGTCCGACCGAGTACGGTTCACACTGTATAGCAGCTCCGTTGAAACTCGGCTCGAGTCCATCTCCGGAGTCTCGGAAACGGTTCGGCCGAGCGCAGGTGTTTCGCCTAAGCGAAACTGGCAGGCAGCGACACTTTCGCCGAGCACCGGGGGGGTCATCGCAACCGAGATATCGAGAGTTTCCGCGGGGAGACTTTCGAACGGGCCCCACAAATCAGGCTCTCGCGTGTCCGCCGGTATATCGCTGCGTCGGGATCGCATAAATTTCGCGAAGCAAACGGTCGCGTCGCAGGAGAAAGCGAGGCACTGACGGTGAGGTACTCGCCGTCTGCGGGACACGCGCGGATACATCTTTCAATTAAGCCGCATTGTCTGTGACAGAGCGGCCCGCGTTTCCACCATTCAACAAGTCCTCGAGGTTCTTGAGCCGAGACATATTTCCACCGGTCCGTGTCTCCCGACGCCAATTTACACCCTCCGGCCGTCGCGCGTCGGTTTCGTCCGTCCACGGCACCACCCAGACCAAATCCACCCTCCCCTCCCCCGCAAACGTGTTAGCTTTCCGAAGAGGGGATGGCGGCGTCTCGACACTCTTGAGGCTAATTTACCCGCCTTAACGCGACACCTCCCGTCGCGGCTAGACAGACTGACGCGATTAATGCTCACCCCCTTCGCCACTCCGCCACGGATGATCTATACTCATTAGCGGCAACCTCGTTGCACAGTGTTCCGCCGAACCCAGACGTTGAGCGACACTTCGCCTTTCTTAGGGCACGTCTACATCGCGGCTGTTACACAGCCTGGGTCTTAGCTATGCCTAATTTGCTCGCGCAATTTCCTACACGATGCCCTCTTACGGATCACTCTCGTGTGAAACAGGAAAGTCATTTTCCAGGAAGAATAATTTACTGAGAAAAAAATCCTGTCGAAACAAAAAGAAATATATGTTGATTCGATAAGATGTACTATTGAATAGTGCCAATATCATATGAACTTATTTTAATATTTAATACTATTGAATTTCAATAGCAAAACTCACTTCCGCCAATCATATAAGCCAATAGCTTGCCCATCAATGTTTTCAAAAAAATTAGATATGGCCTCGAACCAATTCCAGTATAAATCAATACATTTCTCAAATTTTTTTAACAACATATCTGATTGAAGGACAGAAGGAAATATTACGAATAATAATATACGGTATTGAATCAAATACTATTTTCAATCGTTTCATGATAGACAATTCAAATACATCACGATTTGCTTCTAAATTTCATACTATTGAAAAGAATACATTGATATTCATCGAAGTAAAAAAATCACAATAACACGCGTGTTATTGAAGTAACTACTTTTTTTTCTCAGTGCAGTAACAGTAGAAATACATTTTTATATAACTCCTGTCTCTCGAAATTGATTTAGACAATTTTTATTATGTAGAAAGATGCGTGGTCTAATTGCAAGTAAAAATTACTTAAATATGCGCTAACGAGATCAGTGAGAAAATTAGACCCAAACCATTTGAATCTGCTTCACACAATTTATACAACCGCGACCGCGCCATGAATCGTCACTCGTTTGGACTGATTAAAAATTATAATTTGATGAATTAATTATGATGATTGAATTATAATCATTGAGAGAATCAGTCCCAAACTATTTCAATCCGTTTTATAGAATTCATACGACCGGGCCATGAATCGTCACTCGTGTAGATCGATTAAAAGTTAAAATTTTGCTTATCAAATCACAGATTCGCTTACTTGGTCATTGGGAAAATCGCTCTCAAACCATTTGAATCTGCTTCACACCGGTTAAACCAATTAAAAACTAATATTTGGACTATCGAATCAAAGATTCGCTGTCGAGAACGGTTAGAGGAAAATCGATGGAAAGGCAACGCAACTCGAATGACAGGGCTGTGAATCGGCAATTCCGCGATTCGTCCGCGTGGTGGATGAAAGAAACCGCCGCACAGTGGTCGGAAATCGCCAAAACGTGCCCAAAATAGGAAAGAGTACTCCAATTTAGTTCAACATTGATACTCATAGGTTTTTAGGGTCGCTGATTATAAATCTGATGTCAAAATTACAAATAACTTCAAATCGTTCCGCTATACACTAACAGCAGAATAATCTAAGAGATAGAATCTATTACAGGCATGGCCAGAAGTAGCACGCGTGATAGGGATTCTCAAGGAATACCCGTGGAATGCCCCCACTTCTCCGTATTTGCAGCAACTATGGCCGCCAAGGGGATTGAATACGGACATGCACTCCGTATTACAAAAATAGTCATAATAACTAAACTGGCATCTAGGGGTGTCCAATCTTCGTTGATTCTACTAGGTGATACTTTATATACTATAATCTAAAAGTGTGTACAAGTCCCATGCCCACAATCCCTCACAATCCCTATTCCTATCCCTATCCCTCACACTAATTCCCTAGTTGTTTGAAATTTTTGTATGAAATTCTTATACATTCCGTATAATAGATTATCCATAATTATTTGCACCTTATACAATACATAAGTATGATTTACTTGCCTCCAGGGATACCCACCATACTATAGAATGAAAATTAGCACAATATAATGCAAACGTAGCGAGTTATGCACACTTTGCTGACGCGATAATTCGCAGTACGTAGCTGCGCTCTCAAAGAATGTCACTTTCATACTGAATTTCCCGGTCTTGCAGAAGGGCCAGACACTTTCTTCAATAACCATAAAACAGCCCAAACATAAGTACAACCAAGGATCCAAAACTCTCGATTTGAAAGTTCATTTTTTCGATTTTTGGGCACGTTTTCGAGTAAATCGGCCACTGTGCGCTGTTTATGACGCGTGAAATTCTATCGGACGGGAAAAGGACACGCCATGTCCGATTCGCAGTTCGATCGGGTAGGCATCCGCGTCTGAGAGGCCGACACACGATGAAGTTGTTATGCTAATGGTGAAATTCGATCGATCGATCGGCGAACAAGCTGCCTCGAACGGTAACGACCCCTCGTGCCGAACAGCTTTATTACGCGTATAATTAATTAATTAACTTACGCAGAGTCGGGGGCCAGGTGTGCGTTAATTAACGTCCATGCGTAATGAGCCGGGTAAACAGCTAACGATGTAAAACTGACGAAAGAATGGGAAAGCTAGCGGTGGACCGGGCGCAAGTTCATGCGCGGGGAGAATGATATCCTAGTAATTAAAACAGGCACGGAGTGGGTGGGGCGGCAGGGGGGGGGGTGGAGGGGGAATGACGCGCTCCTTGATGGAGAGGATCCGGTGTGCTGTTTGCGATGCAATTTGTTTGAGTCCGAAGCCTTCAAGACGCTCCGTGCCTCGGTCGGTTTTTAATCTTGCTGGAAACGATTTATGAAGCTACGTGGCGAGAAACGGGTACAGGGTGCTCCAAAGTTGAGCGATTAACACGTTCTCATCTTCCACGCGTGGCTCGTGATTAAACTCTTCCTGAAATTTATAGAATGACGCGATATAATCTACTCGAGCGAAGCTTGCCCGCTATTGCTTCAGAAAGGCCATTGTCTTTAATACGTATGTCACGTGCAATTAACCGCTTCTCGCACAACATCGAGTCACGATCGCGATGGACGTTCCAAACGCTATCTTTAAATATGAATGTCATGCATGTCTTTTAGATCGAAATGAAATTCTGCTCCTCTGATATTGGCATTTCAGCGTTAAAATAGATGTGGACATGTAGCGAACACAAATTTTCTTTTGCATGCACATAGTTTTAACATTAAACCTGCCACGAGCGGTCAAATGAACCATTTTAGATTTTTTATTCGACAATTATTGAAATTGTAAAGATGTTTTCATGGGAATTTATTTATTAAATATCTGTTAAATCGCACAAAATATAAATAAATTCAAACATGCCACGAGCGGTCAAATGAACCATTTTAGATTTTTTATTCGACAATTATTGAAATTGTAAAGATGCTTTCATGGGAATTTATTAAATATCTATTAAATCGCACAAAATATAAATTAATTCAATTTTGTTATTTTTATAATACTATACGCATCAGTCACTTTTGATTTTCGGTAGGTAGATGGCATGCATTGCATCGAAAATTTTTAATGAAAGAAGAAAAGTACGCAGACGGTGTTTTAAAGTATTTTTCCGTCTATATAATAAAAATCAAATGCTGCTCGTTGGTCACGACATCACGGGAGAACGGCTGGACCGATTTGGCTAATTTTTTTTAAATGTTCGTTGTAGTCCGAATTAGGTTTTTAGACTAAAGAAAATTGGGAAAGTTGCCCGGAAACATGAAAATTCGGGAGAAACTAAAAGTGCTTTTAGAATCATATTTCAATACAACAAAAAAACGAACGTCGTAGCTTTTAATCAATATTTCAATAGAAATTTACATTATCGACGTCTGTTTGCATTATCGACATTATAAACATTCGCCAGTTAATTAATTTCGAAAAATGCGTACCACGCTACCCCTCACGCGAGCTCGCAAAGCGAGCGAGCTACAACAACCCTACTCGTTAAAAATATGTATAGTAGTTGTTTAAAAAGACTGAATATACTATGCATTGCATGTTGCAGTAAATATAAGACGACTGTACATTTACTACCACAGAAGATATAGATGCACAGTAATTTTAAACAATTCTTCCATCGCGTTATATGGGAGTCTACTGTATTAGCCCAATAAATTCGTTACTCGACAGCACATGAACAAAAAAACAATATATCAGCTGGTCCGCGTTCGTGTCCTCGTAAAACAGGCTAAACCAGTAGTCACGGCCTTAACCGCGAAAGATAGTCTCGTAAAAGCGGTAAATTATTGCGTGTTTAATTCGTAGCTGTGACCCTTGTTCACGTTTAATTAACATTGAATTCGACCGTCTCGCGGGAACGAGTTTTTAAGCGTCGCCCAAAGAGTCGTTCCGCCGAAACAACAACGATCGACCTGGCGCGGCTCTTTTTCGGCCAATTAAACGTGCTCTTATCCGTCAGCGCGGGCGATGAAAATTGAGTGTGCGACTCTACTTCCCATTGTACAGTGCGTTTCATAAATACACTGTCACGATATTCAATCTATTTGTAGGGCTTCGTAAAAGAAATTTATTGTGCGCGTTCAGCTTGCAGTCAACGAGGTACTGTCTTCCGTCTTCAATGTCTTGGCAACAGCCATAGATTAGAAACTATTGCAATCCGGAACTGAAAAATGTTTCAAAGAAAAGTGCATTGGTTTGGAACGAAAAGGCTTGTTTAAAAAGCCTAAAAAATGACTAGACAATGGATTTTATGCATTTATAACAAAAATGAGTATAGTTGTAATTTAAAATAATATACCCGTTAAAAGAATTTAAGAATATTGTCATATTATTTTCAACCCAGTTTGTTGCAGTTCAGCTAGAACATTTTTATTTTGCATAAAGATCCGCAGTCCAATAATGACTAATAATATAAAGTTGAAAAATTCTATGGCTGTTCAAGATACGTATATTAGCTCCATTTGTCTCAGTATCGTAAAAATTGGAGTGCACTCCTATTTTTCAGCGACGAAAAGGGTTTAGTTATTTTACTGAAATATTCACGATGCAATTTCTTCGTCGCAAAGATTCCGATGGAAATTCAACTCACCGAGAAGTCCGCGTGCAGAGAAATGCTCTTTGAAGTACTCACCTGAAACAACGGAAACAAAACAATTAATTGATGAATTCTCGTTTCAGTAGATAGAATAATAACGCAGCAATATAATCAACATCCAGGAATAAATAGAATCCGTGTCCTACCCGTTTTATGTGTATCCCGGAGAAAGGGTAGATTATTGTCTCTTAGTGTACCCATCTAGCAGTCGTTCCGCAACGACAAGAGAAACAACTTGGAGATGCTTGGAAACAAAGTGAAGGGAGTTCAAAGGAGACTCCATTCGAGTGAAATGACCTATCCGCCCATCTACGGGGTTCTTCGTCCTTCGTCTAGTACTCGAGCTACGACCCAAGTTATTTTCTCTTCCGGTTCACTTACAAATTGCATGCACTGCTGCGACCGCAACTACGAGACCGTTATTAAACACTAACAATTATTTTCACGGAACAGAATATGAAAAATTAATGCACCACATTTTATTAGAATTGAGGCTATTCTATTTTCTAGTAGGATGGATTCATTTTTCCAGAACTCGTTTTAACTAGTTTTATAGTGAACCGCTATAAAAGAAAGAACCGAGAAATTGGAAATGGAGAAAATTCTGTTCGAACTTCAAGGAAACGAGTGGCACGCGTGTTCATTGAACTGGGCTCGAAATTAACCGCGTCAACCCGTCTCGATATTGTTACGAAGGGGTGGAGCACGCCGGCCATTCGATGGATCGTCCGCAAACAACAAATCGCCGGGTCCACGTCAGGATTACGCGGTCAGAGCAAAGCTCCCGGAGCTCTCATTCGCCAGTTAATTTGCGTTTTATACGGTTTTCATTAAGACCGGTTGCACACGGGCGCGACAAGGGAGTGGGCGCCACAGCACACTCGAAACGCTCGTTCGCTTCTTGTCTCCTCTCATTCTCCCGCTGTTGGACGGTGGTGGCCCGACAACCCTTTTAGGCGAGCTACCCCATGAGGAAAAACATTTGCCATCGCTCATACCGTCCGACCGTTTCGTCCCATCCTGTTTCCCCTATCCTTCCACCTCCCCATCTCTTTCCATCGGCATTCACGCCTTCCATACCGCTTCGCCGGTTTCTTTTCTTTCCGGGACCATCTTCTTCCACCGACTTTTTCATTCGCCGAGATAGAGGACGAAGGGCCGAGCCACGGTACTAATTAAATCCAGCACTGTTCCGCGGCGAAACGAGCCAACATTCCGGTAGTTTTCTAACGACGCCGCTCCGTAAGGCTTGTTTCTTAATTAAAAATATCGCCGGACGGAGAACCTTCGATTACACCTCCGATACAACGGATTCCCGCTTATTGCGCTCCCGATCAAATGTCCATTCCTTACGCGAACCTCGTTCGGTGCAGTTTGCTCACGCGAGGTGGGAAACGGGGGTCGCAATTAGCGGAAATGGCGATTTAAGACCTCGAAAGATCCAACAGCGATCTAACAGAGCTAGAAAATATACATTTCTTACTTCTGCTGAACTTTATTTTTTCCTAGTCTATAGTTCTATAGATTGTAATGAGAAAGTGTCAAAAAATTAAGTGTTCATGGGTTCGAAAATTAGTTTTCGACATGTTAGACCGTCGCCCTAGCTGTAACTATTGTAACCGCGAAGAAGATTACCCGGCAAGGCGTTACTAAGATACTTTTCTCGGCGAATCCAACGGGACCTCGAGGTTTCGGGACACTTCGTTCAAACCCCCGTTGAACGAGGTTCATCTTTGAGGTTTCGGCGATTTGGGGCGCGCCGGCAGCTGCGGGAGCGTTGGCTGTGCCCTTATAATCGTGGTCTAGGCCGGCTCAGTTTATCTCGCTGCTCTGAATGAATAATACAGCGGCCAGAAATGTAATTGGACGAGCTGTATAAAGGCGGAATGGCTGGAAGTAGGGACGGACACGCAAAGGAAACAAGCCGCGACGGTGAAAGTACGCGGGGATGGTGGAGAGCTGGTGGTAGAGATGAAGGGCTGGCAAGTCGAGCGGCGTAGGATGTATAGTTCCTAATTATTTTGCGAGCGGCGCGCGCTCGCGCGTTTCCTGCCCTCCCTCTTTCCACGGTTGAAATAGATTTCAATGTAAAATGAAGGGAAAAAGAGAGGGAGTGGAGGGTCGAAATAATGAAACGAAAGAAACGAAAAAAAAAGGAGAGGAGAAAGAGAGAAGACAGGTGGAAGAAGAGACGGTGGCAAACGAGGCGCGGAGGCAACCGGAGCAGCCTACGGAATATTTCCGCGTGCGGGGAGGAAAAAGTGGCACCGGGCAGCGCGCGGTTACGGGGAATGAAATACTGGAACAGTTTTACGGGGGCTCGTAGCCTCCTCTGCCGGTGCGAGAGGGCCTGGACCGGTGCCTCCTGTTTATGGGTGAGCCTGTGCAGTTTACACTCGGTATCGAGGCCGGCCCCGAGTATTTTCCAACGCCGTTAATAACGGAAAAAGCACTTGGCCGGGAGCGTCTACCCAGCGGACTGAATGCTACAACGGACGTTTATAATCTCGCCGGAGGAAAATTGCGATGAGCTCGAGCATGCCCGGAAATGCAACACGCCGCGCTCCCCAAAATCGTACGCACCGCTTTCCCGACCAGGCCGTTGATTAAACGGCATCCGCGATCGAGCTCGCAACCATGAACCGGATTATGCTCTCGGCGACGCGAACTTCTTGTCTGCTTCCGTTCACTTCTCATACTTTCGTGCGCGGTTTCATGCTGCAGCTCCGGTTTGATTCTAATTTATTAACGCTAGAACCGTTTTCCCCCCCACTAAATGTGGCTCGATTCTCCTCATAGTTTTTCTGGTAACGCAGACTCTAAGATGCAGTACACATTTCAAGGAATTAATGCTCTGTACACCGACTTTAGTTACAAATCATTCCCGAAGCATCTTTTCTTCCCGCGCGAAGAACAAGTGGAATTTATGATACTCTTACTACTACGTAAACATCGTATAACATATCAAAAGGAAATCATGCACCAGCGAGTGAGCATTGTAAACGAAGTTTTTCGCTGGATGAACAAACATTGTAGGCTGCGTTTAGCGCAGGTGAAGATCTACAATTCATACTAACGGGACTGTATCGTAATATCACGTCCACACTTCCGCTTACAAATTGGCTCTTTAAGCCAATACTGTGCAATTGCCGTCTGAATAACGTCGCCCGTGATTATTCCACGACAATTAGAAACTATAACGCGTCTTATCGCCGGCGGAACTTCTACAAATTCTGGGGCCACGGACAACTTTATGGCCCGGCGAATTACAAAACAGCTTGTTCGCTGCCGTACTCGGATTATCGCGGTAAATAAATTGTTTCCAAGCCGCCCACTGCGCACGGTCTCGAGATTAACGCTTGGGTGTTCTACAGAAATCACAATGATTTCTTCAATCAACTGAATACACTGATGTATACATATACATATGAGGTATACATATATCAATTTAAATATCTTGAAAAAAAAATAAAAAATGATTCGTTCAATCTTTTTAGGATGAAATATAATGTCTTCAGAATTTAAAGAGTAGATCAAAAATGATTAGTTCAATCATTTTAGGATGAAATATAACGTCTTCGGAATAAAGAGTAGACTTCAGAATTACTTCTTGAATAAATGTCGGTTTTCCGAATATTTTCGTTGGTTGCTCGTTCGAGCATTGCATCCGCAGACACAGTGTGCAGAAGACGGCTATAAAACTCTTCCGCGACCACAAATTCCGATCGGTGTCGTGCGGTTCCTGGACCCGCTCGGTATTGAAGGCGCTCCGCGTAAAAGGAGGCGAATTATGCGACGGCGAAAAATGCACCGGCGAACCCGGTGACAACGAGCCAAACTGTATCTACCCACGGGAAAGATTAATACAACCCCTACTTGTCGAAACCGTCTGAGCCGAACTGCATTCCACCATGCGCGCTACTTGATTCTTCACGGTTTTCTCGAGTGCAGCCGCATTGTGCATTTACAATCAAATATCGAGGAATATTTTGGCAACATGGACTGGCGTTTCTGCTCGAAACTTGACAGGATAGACACTGTCCTGATCACAAGCTTTCTAATCGATATAATAAATTGTATCCAACTTGTAAAAGCTGCGCCAAGGAAAAACTTATTCGGTGGAGTATAAAATTCCTCGTGGTAGAAATAACAATCTCTCGTATTTAATAATTAGTCAGCGGATCTTGCAAAACAAAGATTTTTCTACCTGAATTGCAACAAAACGGAGTAACAAAGACTATTATTTTCTCTCTTGATATGTTCAATAGGTTGTAAACGATATAAAAGTATTTTGAAATTCTTCTACCATTTTTACTGGTTCAAATTACACCTACTCATTTTTGTCATGAATGCATAAAATCCGCTGTCCATTAATAATGAACCTATTCAACATTTTTAAGACCGTTTGTTATGGATAGACTGTTGAAAAATGAATGTATGAAACAGGAAGCAAGATCAGAAGAATCTAAGAAAGTTGAATAAATTCCAGTCTAATTATGAGATGGTTCTCTCGAATGATCGTAGAATATTGCATTATTTTGCCACGATGGGTGGGCGGGAACTTCGCAATAGTAAGTTCGGTTGGATCTTATTAATACATTTTGGGAATTCCATGAACACGATGAATTTGCATCTATAATTCTGGAAACAGCAGGTACGCGCGTGTAGGTGGCAATCATTTTCATCGAGCGTGGAAGTAATTCGAGCATGCGATAACGGTTCCCATCTGGATACATACACCGAGCTGTCGTTCGGCGCAGTTCAGTTTCTACCTGTCAATCAGACATGAATTTCAATTAACTGATCCATACGTTAAGGACGAACTACGCGATAACATGTCAACCGTCTTTGTCGCGAGCATCGTTCACTCGGATCGTAACGTCAACTTAATTAAACGTTTCGTTCGTCGCACGCATTTAAGGTAAATTATGTCGACCTATTGCCAAACTGCAGTGAATAATTCCAGTGCACGTTATTTATTCGCATAATTATTGATACGAACTTCAGTCGGATTTCAATTGCAACGATGAATCAATTTTCCTGTGACGTGTGGGCGAATGAAAAATATTGCCTGTCTTCTCATCGATAGGCAATTTAATCCCTCTTGTTAATCGACGCGTGATTTTTATGTATGCATAGTGCATAGCCGATCAAAAGCTTCGAAAGAGAATGAAACCGAAGCATTCATAGAACCTCAATTCGAGAAGATTCCATTGACAAATTATTTTCTACATAGAATTCTCGGGAGGAATTCGATTTCGTTCCGATTTTCCGATAATTGACAATAAAAGTGCTGATTTTTCTCTGTTTGAAATCTACGGAAGACATTTATACCCTGAACGTGTTTTATTTCAACAATTCGCGTGCCGATCTGAAATGAAAAAAAAAAACATGTACACGGCGATTCTGGGAGCTGGAACAAGTTGCTCTTTTTTAAGCAGAGATAGAACAAAATCATAGAGGAGCGTATCAAAACGCTTTGTTCGATTGTCAATGCAAATCAACTAAAACAGTGTTAAAAAATGTAAAAAAAAAACGCGTTAGAAAACGTTTAGAATGCAATGGTGGAATATTCGAACACTTTTTGTAACAAAGTATGCTTCTGACACAAAATGTTGAATATCTCGTGAAATATTGACATCATTCCGATGACCTTGGGTTAGTACTTTTATACGTAGGAGTTTAACAAAAAGATTAGATTGCATAAAAGAATGAAGTGCAATTACACCCGACGGTCGCATCGATGCATCCACATGATGACATATGAATTTCACTTTAAAGGAGCAGCAACTTGTCCCAGTTCCCAGAATCGCCCTGTACATCCCTACCGCGAATAAAAAAAATGAGGAGAAAAGGCAGCAATGAAAAACAAGAACGGCACACAATGCAGGACACAGAGGGTTAAATTTGCGGTTCGAATGCCAGTCGGTATATGTATACATATGTGGAACGCGGTAGAGGAAGGTTCGAGGGAAACGTCGCGTCGCGTCGTCGGCGTGCACACATTTTGCAGTGTAATTAGGGGACAGTGGTCCGCGACCGAGTCTTTTTGTCGATCGGTCGGTCCTCCGAGACCGGGCAACAGCCTCGCAATTAATTTCCCGGTTGCTTACGATGCCAACGTCATGCAAGAGCTAATTGTCCTTCTATCAACATAATAGAGTAGGCAGTAAACCACGAGGCCATCAGTAAGTACGATCATCAGAATATTCTACGAGGCGGGCGGCAGCTATGTACTTTACGACGTGTACTCTCCACCCGGTCCAGGGATCTGAGCATGACAAGATAATTACCGCACCGTCAAATCTATTTACCTAATTCGAGGAATTGAAACTTTCGGACGAAACCAGGCCTAACGTATCTGCGGGGTTAATCGCCGCGAGCTACCACTCAAATGAGCAATTGCGTCCCACCTCGTAACGGTTCTCAGTCGATGAAAAACGAACGGCAATTATGTTAATTATCGTTGAAAATGTGTACGGGCTACACACATGCAAAACTGCAATCTACATACTCATAGATGGTGAACATCACATGGCAGAAGTAGATTTAATCCTTTCACAAGGATGAATTCATTCATCATACAATAATTACTATAATACACAGCGGATCTTCATGCAAACTAAAAATTTTCTACCTGAATTGCAACATAATAGGTGGCAAATAATATAACAATACTTTCAAATTCGTACATGTTTTTACTTTTCCAAGTTACACCTACTCATTTTCATTATAAATGCGTCAAATCTGCTGTCTAATAATTACAATAAATACCAAGCAATTGGAACACAGTAAAGAAGTATCATGTGAGGAAACTACTCAATTTTCATATCACAAAAATCTGCATTCTGGAGAAAAATACGGTCACCGCGCGCAGCCCTTTAAAACCGCAGCAACACCTTCGCGGCAATTACTAAATACCACTGAAACAGCTCGTCGATGTTGTATTCGAATGTAAAGACTTAACGATCGGCAGTAGTGACCAAGAAAGTTTAATAACAGTAATCGTTTCGTGCGGAGCGCACTCTTATTTCCTGAACAGCGTCAAGAAGGGAGCAAGCTGGCCAGCCCGGCTAAAAAGCAACCCTTCATTCCTGAAGGCGCGATAAATTCCAACGGTGGTACCGCCGGAAGAGGCAACTCTAGCTCCTCGGAAAAAAAGGAGGGAACGATAAAAGTGAAGGAGAAGAGAGTGGAATCGAGGATCCTCTTCGAAATTCTCCCGAAGAGAGGATCGTTCGACGAGGGATACCTACACGGCCAGTCAAGAAGATAAAGCATGTGTGCTATCTTTAATTTTTATGACGCGTGCACAATTGTGGACGTGTAGCAAAAACGATACCCCAAGTTCCCGAGCACAAGATATGTGTATAACAAAAACTGGTAGACGAACATGAACGAAATGATAGTACAATTGGTCTGTATATTCACAATTTTTAGCATTGATGAGGCAGTGTGTATAAACAATTTCATTCAATTTATAATTAATAGAGTTTTGAATTAAATTCAACATTGTTGAAAAATTTTTAAAATGGAAGATGTCAATATATGACTTAATTAAAATCATTAAGGTATGAAATAACATTCAATTTAGTTTCTATTTCTTGTGTGTGCAATCGATGCAGACAATTTTTATTTTGCATAAAGATCCGCAGTCTAATAATTAAGAAATAGAAAGTATTATAAATTTAATGTTATTTCTTCCTTTAATGATTTTCATTCAATTTATAAGATTTACCAACAATTTTGTATTTCATCTACTCAATTTTGCTATAAACACATAAAGATCCGTAGCCTCGTCATCATTGTCTCACTCGAGTGATATTTCTTTACCTTTACTGACTCGTCTTGCAATGGCTATGTCAGAATGGCTCTTCAATGAGGTATTATATCAATTTCATGTTCATAAAATGAAAAAAATGATATAATATGGAATTATTCTAGACAATAGCTCCCAGTGCAAGGGGTTAAAACTCCGTATTTTTAAAAAATCCAATGAAAAACAATTTTTCGACCAGCTACACAAGAATCCTTCCTTAACTCCTTGCCGTAGCTTTTCTTTTACAGTTACAGTGATTAGTACGTCTTTATGCACAAAAATGTCGTAGAAGGGCAAAGAAAATGTATATTTCTTGTATGGCTACATTTATTTGTATGCTTAACCCTTTGCACTCGAGTGGCGACTCAGAGACGCCGCCAATAATTCTTACACCATTATTTAAAATATTTGTTGTATTATTAAACTTGTATTCAATTAATTACTAAACGTATTGAATATTTTAAGAAACTGCTCAAAGTATTGTACGAGGTATTATATCTGTTTTATATCGATCAAATTAAGAAAATCATGTAAAATGAAAATATTTCAGGGTGGAAGAAAAATTCGGTTTTCGAGTGCAAAGGGTTAAATATTGATTAGAAACGAATCAAATTTTATTTCATCTGAAATGGAACGCGTAACATTCATATTTGTTATAAAACCTGTTTAAAACCTTTACCACGAGTCTAGCTCGTCAAAATACGGCGAGGGGTTGGGGCGTATTTATGTAAATGGAAATGGATCCGACGGAGGAACAGAAGATTCTGAAAAATCTATCCTTTGAACCGGGGGTGTACGACCAGTTACAAGTTCCGGAGGTGTATCGGCACGTGGTCGGTGATCGATGCTGGTCTTCGACCAGAGGAAGGCGTGCAGGACGAGATAACGGTGGCAGTAGCACCGGCACACATCGTCGTCGAGAGTCCACGCCGTCGACGACGTAGGTACGCCAAGAACGATAACGTTATCGTGCCTCGACTTCTCGTTATCGGCCCTTCGAGCCTGCGCCCCCTCCGTCCGAATGAACTTTCAAGGTAATCGACTGCGGGGGCGGGAGGCGCAGGGCTCGTGGTCTGCACGCTAAACACCCTACGCGCTCGCGCTTTGCCCCCCCAACACCCCTCGGAACACGCTGTTGCTTCGGTTACGACGCGGTTAGGACAAACATGAGAAAATTATGGGCTTGAGTCGGCCAACTTGCTCACGCGCGAATAATTGATCTCGTGAATGGGAGCGGGCTTACGTGCGTCGGTTTCCCGATGCGCGCCGCTCCGACAAACCCACGCGCGATTCGGTTACTTTTATTGCCGACGGAGATCGAACCCTCTGCAACCCCCCTGCAACTTTGAAACCGTTCGTTTGTTATCTGCATTTTTTATCCAGGCTTTTCGCCAATTTTTCTCCGAACCACTCCTTGTACATTTTAAGTTGGTTTATCTAAAATACGTTTTCGGAAGACTGCTGCTTGGTTACATGATTAAATATATCGGTATCTAATCAATTATATTAAACAGTTAGGTATTCTATGAGGTATTATACCAATTTCATTTCCATAAAATTTAGAAAATCGTGGGGAATGGAAATATTCAAGGTCGGAAGGGACGTTTAATCTTCGAGTTAAATAGCTCCGAGTGCAAAGGGTCAATTTTGAACTATTCTTTTTACTAGTTGCGTTGGAAATAACTGAATACTAGAGGCGTGCGAGAACCCGAAAATATCTCACGATATTATAACAAATTATTGAACGACGAAATACATTTTCATCTATTGTGCATTGTTCGAGATTGATCTAGATAATTTTTATTCCGTATAAAGTCTACTCATGATTTCTTCTCGAGTCTCTTTTTGGAGAATTATTCATCGAACCGTTCATTGTACATACATAATCAATATTTTATACCCTTCGGAGTGTCCAGTGTTAAAATGATTTTGCACGAATAATTTACGAAACATTAACTTCTCTTGGTCCTCTCATGAATAAATTACAGCGCACGTGCTTGAACATCGAAATCGACTGAAAACGAAGTTATCTCTGATATCGCTATTATTATTCACTCGAATTAGCGTTTTCAAAGGAAACGGGGAGTCTATAAAAATGAGCTTTTGTACGAGATTCGATCGACAATAACAATGTCCGAGGAAGTGGCATGACTACAATGAAACCATCAGCAAAGGAAGCGTCGACGTTTTCATAAATACCTTTCCGAACAATATCATTCTGACGAGTAAACCAGAGTTGCTCGCAATGAAACAATTAATGAGTTGCTCGCAATGAAACAATTAATGAGTTGCTCGCAATGAAACAATTAATCTTCACCCATGATTGACCAATGAATGAATTCGAAAGTAGCAAATTGTCCTATTAGGGAAAGATCTTTATCGAGTATATTCGACTATATCGAGCGATCATGCTGTTTGTTCGCGTGCGTAATAACAATGTTCCTCGGTCTGATTGATGGTTAATATTTCAGTAAATCCAGGCTGTATACTTTGCGGTGTTTGCTGGATCGCTTTATTAGCTAAAAGCATGCTCGAAACAGAAAAGTGCAGCGAACCACTAAGTTCGCATGCCTGAGCGTACCCGAACGGATTTACTTTCCGCGCATAAATCACATAACAATAACTGTTCCGGTCTGCGTGTCAGTTCCCCATCATCGAAGTATCGATTGCGCCTCAACTTGTAAACACTTCGCTACTTTAGTTCGCGGAACGGATTATAAGTAACCCGGAATTAGGGGATCGCTGTGTGTACTCAACTCTTGTCGATATCGATCTTGCGCGAATTTATTTAATTTGCCTCGGAATTTCGTTCTTATCTAATTCTTTTTACTACATTAAACTGTGATAAATTCAATTCCTGCTTATTATTATCTCTTCCTACCCCTAACTAGATCAATTTCATTTAAAACCGAACCGTTTGTGTTAATTATACATCTTTTTCGACAGAACAAATCTAGTTTTTTCGGATGAAGAAGAAATTCGAGATGAAAGCGGCACGAAAATTTTACAACATCAACTGCAAATATTAATTCACCAAATACATCGTGTCATGTTGCAACATAGAGTGCAACAATACGTGACATCACAGTAATTTGTATATTGAGGTTGTTCAATGGCCCAATGATCAGTTTGTTCGTGTAATTATCATTCACGAAGGTGGCTCCGTCCATTCATCGATCATTTGGCTCAGTTCTCGTTTAATCGTATGCCTGAATTTCAATACAAGCTACAACCATCCCGACGATGACACAGTTTTCTTCCAGAAATAACACTCAGGAAATTAAGTAAACATGTGCTAACGCTAAATTCAACAGACACTGCAGTTTAAGTACACTGAGAAAAAAATCCTGTCGAAACGAAAAAAATATATGTTGATTCAATAAGATGTATGTACTATTGAATAGTGCCAATATCATGTGAACTTATTTTAATATTTAATACTATTGAATTTCAATAGCAAGTCCCACTTCCGCCAATCATATAAGCCAATAGCTTGACCATCATGTTTTCAAAAAAAAAAAAAAAAAAGATATAGCCTCAAACCAATTCCAGTATAAATCAATACATTTCTCAAATTTTTTTAACAACATATCTGATTGAAGGAAAAAAAGAAATATTACGAATAATAATTTTCATTCAATCCATACACTCAGGTTGCTATATATTACCCTTGTCCGTCCCCAGTTAGAATATGCTTCAACTATATGGTCTCCGAAAAGCGTTAAATATGAAATTATGCTTGAGAGAGTGCAGCATAAATTCCTCAGGTTTTGTGCATATAGGACAAACAACCCAATGTCATTCTTTGATCATAATTACTCGAAGATATTAAACACAGTCAACCTTGAAACATTATCCGATCGTAGAACAGTTTCCGACCAGAGCTTTATCTTCCATTTGATTAATAATAATATAGATTGTCCCTCACTCCTAAGGCAAATCAATTTCTATGTACCTGAACGTGTTTTGAGAACGAGAGCAGGATTTCAAACAATGAAATCCAAATCCTCATATGGAATAATAAATCCATTAAATCGCATTATTGCTTGCTCTAACAGCTTTTATAACAATATCGATTTTTTTAATGGCACGTTACAGGCATTCAAAACAAAATTGCGCAATACTATTTGTTAATCTTACCTGTACTTGTTTAGTTTCGCGCGGTCCATTTTTATGTAAATTTTAATTAAGACTTAGGTTAAGACTTTTTTTGTTATTTTTTTTTGTCATGTCTTCTTTCTGTTTATATCATTTATACTGTAAAAACTGTATACATTTGTATAAAAGGACCTCGGTCCGTATATATAATAATAATAATAATAATAATAATAATAATATACGGTATTGAATCAAATACTATTTTCAATCATTTCATGATAGACAATTCAAATACATCACGATTTGCTTCTAAATTTCATACTATTGAAAGGAATACATTGATATTCATCGAAGTAAAAAAATACAATAACACGCGTGTTATTGAAGTAACTACTTTTTTTTCTCAGTGTATTCATTCGCTGGATAGGTTAGTCTGCGCGTCGTCCGGTGCGAATTAAAATGTTAATGTAGAATTTGCGAATTTGTCGGAATGCTGCTCGCTCGGTACAACAACTGGCCGTCCGTCAATGATCGAGATAGTCTAATTTTGTCCGGGCGTATCTAACATGACGCGAATTCGCCGTATATTTTACGCCGCTGCGTGCGCCTGGTGAGAACGCGCGCTTGAGAGACAGCCAGAGCATGCAGAGCAGACGTATTCCGCATTAATTCCACCGGCGCCTTCGTTACATATCTTGTCTATTTAACTAAACAAGCCGCCGCATACCACCGGAAACTTCAACTTTCTCCGGCAAGGCCGTCCCGCAACGGTCGTAATTATTAGCGACGCCACGGAACGGAAACGACCGACCATGTAAACGTACCGTGTAAACGGAATTCGTAGTGCAACCGCTTCAACGAGAGTTGTTTGGAATGCGGTCCCCGAGATAAATTGGATCGATTGTACGCAAGGTGCGAAATATTTTCGACTCCGTTAGCGTATACTGTTTCAGGAAACTATTGCGAGCGACTGCTAAAAGCAATTATATATTTTATACGGGGTTTACAATGTTGGACTTCTATGAAAAAGGCGATTCCTGAAGTCATTTGGAGTCATTCCATACCAAATCAAAAACAGAATTCGTTCGCATTTTTCGACATCATCACGTTAATTATCGAGACTGAAAAAATTATTATATAATGGCCTAATCCTTTCTGAATAAAACAAAGAAAAATGTAGCTCAATCGGACGAACAGTTCCTGAGATAAAAATTCATAACTGAGGCCCGTTTTCGCCAAAATCGGAAAAAATTGCGAACTTCGAAGACCTGCAATTTCTAAACAAATTCTATATCAGCAAAATGATTACTCAAATCTCCGATAATTTCATATGGACTACAGAAAATGTTCTTGAAATTATTAACGAAAAATACGGACCAATCAGAGCGCGCGTACAGCAGACGGATTCTGTGTTCTGTGTCCCTGATTGGTCCGTCTTTTTCGGTAATAACGCCTTAACGAATCCGCGGAGAGTATTTTCGCAAAGGAGTAATCCTCATGCCACCTCGTGATCGCTGACAAATTAAAAAAAAAACCGACAAAAAGTGAGAAATGCTTCAGCTGCAGTTTCTAATCACTATCACGAAACCAAATGTTTAATTTCCATGTGAATCGTTCGATTACGCTTCGCGTGATATCAAATTCTGTTTACTCGGGATACAATCTGCGGTAACGATAGTGTCACCAGCAAACACGAGATAACGCTGCGTTTGTTGGAAAATATGTCACAACGTTTCGAGCGAGGTGCACGCCCGAGTATCCATAGAGAAATTAATTTACAAGATAGCGTATAGAGTAGATCACTTTTTTTCGATGGTTTTTATCGAAATGGATCTGCACAAAGGAGACAGTGTTACCCGCGAGGTTCTGAAATCACTACTTTTTCGCGATGTAATTGATCATCTTTTTGCAAGTGTCCTCCGGTACAAGTGTCCCCTTGCACATTGTACGGTATATTCGCTGGTGACTGACCGTAATGACCAAAGTTTCGCGGATGGAGCGACAACTCTCCGCAACAAATGATCGTTCTTTCCCGGTAGTTCGAGGGAGGAACTTCGAATATCCATTATAAATAGCACGCGAACTTCGGAGTCAATCGAAACCGGCGAAAAATCGACGGGCCAAGGTGTGACACGAATCCAACGCTCGCCTAACTATCCTCACGTTTTCCCCCGGTTATTACTTTCGCAACTTTCCCTCGTATAACTGTTCTTGTAGCATCCTGTGATACGATGAGCTGGCGATTTCAGAGTTCCGGAGTAACTGTGCGCGCGAAGCCCATGAATTTATAGAACGATCATCGTCATCGTCTTTGGTCAAATCAAAAGGATCATCACGATCTAAGTGTTTCATGAAAACCTTTCCGTTTACTTGTATATTGTAATATAGAATGTGAAATAATGTTTTTCATTAATAAAACTGCGTGGAACATTTTCGCAAAGGAAAGAGACTTATTTCAAGCGGCCCGGGGAATCTCGTTTTCAAGGAAGTGCAACATTTTTGCAACAGCCTGTACATTATTTCAATAAAAATATACTTTAGCATGTTCTTCTGGTTATTAGAATTATTAAGAATGACTTTTATCCTGAATATATTAGGACCTTGAATAAGTTCTCGCTGTTTATTTTACAAAGTAAAAGATTTATTTAAATTATAAGGAACAAAAACATTTCATTCAAAGTATATATAATATATATAGTATAGTATATTCGAGTAATTCCTCCAACTTTTCGTTTTGAAATTTTTTCGGTGCGCCAGAACGTTCTTTATCCTCAAGTTCAAATTCATTATTTTTGAAGCGTCGAAATCAGTCTCTGCGTGTCGTATCCGACAAAGCATTGTCACCATAAGTCTCAACAAGAATTCTATGTGCTTCAGCTGCAGATTTCTTTTGAATAAAGTAATGCAATAAAATTTCCCGCAAATACACTTTATTCGGCACAAAAGTAGACATTTTCAGAACTAAGAAAAAATTACTTTGTTTACACTAAAGTGAACTACCATACACTGAAATTTAAGGTTAGATAATACACTACTGCCTTGCATGTGTGTTACCATTCGAAATTCCACGAACGGGGTACTGCTACTACCATCTTTGAGGAAACAGCGAGAACTTATTCAAGGTCCTAATAATCCCTCTACAAGTACATTATGTCTTATAATTGATTTACGAAACTGTGATTCGGCATAAAAATCCGTGGTCTAGTAATTACACTGCTCGAGCCAGGCAGGAGTTAGGAATGATCTTTGGAGATCGTTCGGTAAATCCTCAGTGAACCATTACCTTTTAAAAGGCTCCCGAACGAGCGCCGTCGTCTAAAGTTTTAGAGCTAGAGTCTTATGGTACAGAAGGAGATCTAGACTCTAGACCCTAGATAGTTGGCTCGAACGTTATCTACAGTTTCTCAGAGAAACGATTCCTTCGAACCTGAGATACATGCTTGACCACGTTTCCCTGACAGAGAGTCTGAAGTGAGGCGGAGCTTTTAGTCGGCGGTGATGGTTCCCAGTGGCAGGGAGCGTTTTCGGTTGCATCCGAGTAGAGCCAAGAGCAAAGCCTTGAGCAAATTACGCCGTCGGCAGCGATCGAGGGCCGGGAGAACGGCGCGGCGCCAGGTTTGTGTGAGTGCAGTTTCGTATAGCGGATCCTCATCTTGTATAAAGCTTCTCGATGATTATTACAAGGATAAAGTTTCCGGGAGCTCTTAATCTCTGACGCGAGCTACTGCCAAGTATATGGATCGTGCAGTAACATCTCACCGCGTCTGATCATTCCGAATCGTTCGAAGATTTTGCACAGGAAGCGTACAACATTCGTGTCCTGAACATCGTTTCCTGACGAAAGCGATAGAACCTTCCGCATCAACTCATTAGTTTTCGATTCCGTGGTGGCGAAACGAGCCCGCGCGTGGTCCTATTAATCGAATCAGCGGGCACCGAAGAGGTTATCCTCGGCAGATTTCCTTCGGTAATTATTCGCAGCATGGTTCATTAATTTTCGAGCGGCGCGGCGAGTCCCTCGTGGACCGATCGACCGGTGGCCACGGGTTCGACAAATTCGCCGGGCGGTTTTACGCGAAATTGATACGTCTCATATCCGAACGGCGGTCAACCTTCATCGATCATGGCCGAATTTCTATGATCTACGGGCTGCCAATTGCAAGAATGAGTTATCTACGATGAACAGACGGGGACGATCAGAGTTCAGTTCCGCGCGGTATCTCTCTATTCGCGAAACCCGCTGATGGAATCGGATCTAATCTGTCGAATCGCACGGGGGCCCGATAGCCGTGCAAAAACTGAAATCAGATAATGCTCGTTGCGTAACGGAATAAGCCTGGAAACCGGCCGTTAATATCCGTCGCGATATCCTCGTTACGCGACGCCCGGCCACACAGATTCACTTGGTAAACACGTTTAAGCTGAAACTCGTTGGATCCGTGAAACACGACGAAATAATCGACTACATAAACGCGTATACGCAACCGGCGCCGAGCGACGATGTGTCGCGCAGAGAGCTTCGACCGATTCCAGCCTCGTAACCACGTTATTGGCGTAGGAATGCGACGACACACGCGACACGTAATCGGATAGAAATGTAATGTAACCCGAGCCCTTTTCTATTCAATTATTTTGCCCGCTGCCGACGTCCGCGCTATCGGATGTTCGAATTTTTCGGCGCGCCGCCGACACCAGCGCGATCCTATAGTCATATGGTGGACGTACAAGCGAACTTTCAGAGTTCAAATTTGAGAATCTGTGTAAATCATGGCGAAACGAAGGGGCGAATCAAAGGATGGCGAATCAAGTACGTATATGCTTTTAGTTGCTTTCCCGTCAGAAATTCAATTTAATGATGCGACTAATTCCATGATGCGTTCATTAATGCCAATGTGTACGGATTCTGGAGTATCGTGCGTATCAAAGGGATACGGAAACAACACGGCAATGATATTATGTATTCACTAAAGCCGTTTGATATCGTAGTGTCGGTTGAATGCAATTGCAAGGTATTATATGAGAATTAATGGAATACGAGGAAACGTGCAACATTGATTTTCCAAACAGTACGGAGCGAACCAATAAGGATTTTCATCTGAAACAGTTTGTCAGTAATTCTTTGTATTTTTATGATGATCTTCTCAAACATCCGTACTTGTAATTATAACGACAATTCCACAACGATTCCGACTGTATTAGCTTCAGGTCCAAATGGGTTAATCAATTGCAACTTCATTTCGAATTATGTGCATAGAAAATATGTTCGAAAGTGCATAGAATCAGATTATTTTAGAGATTAGACTGTA
The DNA here is from genome assembly GCA_028455765.1 of Lasioglossum oenotherae. NCBI lineage: Eukaryota > Metazoa > Arthropoda > Insecta > Hymenoptera > Halictidae > Lasioglossum > Lasioglossum oenotherae. The sequence continues at coordinate 5,809,364 of CM052282.1, read as the reverse complement.
TTCTAATTGTTTGTGAACAATCGATTAATTCGGGGAGAAGGGGCTACGAATTAATTTGCACAGCCAGTAAATAGATTAAAGAATTTAAAGAGACCCGATATTTGTAAAATACACGGCGGTACACAATCTGGAACGGAGACAAGCTATTACAAGGATGCTTACGCACAAGTTCCCGGAGGTTTCCATACACGTAGATATTCTTCAGCGGAGCATGAAGTCACGGAACGCGCAGGCAACATAAAAGCGAAAGTGAACCCGTTTAGCCGGTCGTCTTCGCGTGGTCCGCGCTGCCGTTGCATAATGCAATCTTCGGCCGCGATTTAATCGGGAACGCGACGAATAAAACGGCAAGATAAGCCGCGTTCCGCGAATACAAGGCAATCTTGATGAGTACCCCAAGGTACCCGGCCGTCCCAGCCGCATCTGATCTCGTTACGTTCTACGTGTCTCATTTTCGTTCGCGACACAGAGCCAGACCCAAAGCGCAACGGTGCAGTAAAATCTTCTAATATCACGGGGCCGCGAGCAGCACAGCGCGAGCGCGAGCCCCAGCGAAATTCTCGTTGAACGCGATCAAATAAGCTACCCGCAATTATCCAGCTTACCGTGCAATCGTGTTACACCTCGCAGTAAACAGTTTTTAATTGAATTCAACAATGCCTTCACTCTATACCAGCATTATCGACGATTAACGCGCGCGCACCTATTTTCGAGCGATAGATTTTCGAATGGTTACTCATCAGTGAAATTATCATCGATCACGGACGTTCATCATTTCATTAATCAATCCATTTCGAGTGATATTGCATTCGCGATGGTGGAGAAGAAACATTTCAAATTTTGCGACTTACGTATTCTTCATGGCCTTGTCATTTCTGTGTTTTATGGAATTTTGTGAATTCTGGCGGCAATATTAAATTTATATGAAATTGTAGGAATTATATAGTCTTTGCAAAAATTGTTTAAATTAAACATGTACAGGCTGCGGGGCAGAGAAAGAAGGATAGGCGAATACTTTTTCTTTCTATTTTATTGGACGAAAAGAAAAATTTGATTCTTTAATCTAATAATTTTATAGTGGAGTGTAATAGCGTCACTTCTATTATTAATGATCGATGTGCAATGATTCATTAAAATGTACATTGCAAATATATTATTGAAACTGAAAGTATTGTTCACACCATTATCATTTTTGTATAAAATTTGTATCAAAGTAGGAATTATACATTCTTTGCAAAAATTGTTCAAATACGATTCAAATAGAAAGAGAGATGGACGAACACTTTCCCTTTCTACTTTATTGGAAGAAAAGGAAAATTTGTTTCTTTAATAAAATAATTTGATAGCGGAGTGTAATAGCGTCACTTCTATTATTAATGATCGATGTGCAATGGTTCATTAAAATGTACATTGCAAATATATTATTGAAACTGAAAGTAGTGTTCACACCATTATCATTTTTGTATAAAATTAATTGTACAAAATTTGTATTAAATTTGTAGGAATTATACATTCTTTGCAAAAATTGTTCAAACAAGATTCAAATAGAAAGAGAGATGGACGAACACTTTCCCTTTCTACTTTATTGGAAGAAAAGAAAAATTTGTTTCTTTAATAAAATAATTTGATAGCGGAGTGTAATAGCGTCACTTCTATTATTAATGATCGATATGCAATGATTCACTAAAATGTACATTAAAAATATATTATTGAAAGTGAAAGTACGATTTTTGCCCTGAATTCCCATCGACTCCCAGTGACTTACGTATTGTTCACACCATTGTCATTTTTGCATAAAATTTGTATTAAATTTGTATAAAATGTGTCGGAATTATACATTCTTTGTAAAAATTGTCCAAATAAGATTCAAATAGAAAGACGGATAGACGAACATTTTGTGCTGTCTATTTGATTGGAAGAGAAGAATACCATAACTGATTAAAATGTGTATATGCATACCGTGAAACTCAAAGTACGCCTTGTGAATTCCCAGCGACTGAACGCAGCGCGCGTCGCCGTGGTGCGAGGAAAATTGAAGACGATTAAGTGCACAATGGCGACGAGGGGAATCGGAATTTTCGTTAACGAACGGCGCGGCATCTTGCATTCGAGAGTCGCGAGGAGGAATGGCGCGATCGAGCACCGCGCGAGCAAATATTGCAACGGTTGCGACGCGGCGCGCGTGTCGTGGATGTGTGTAACGCGTTCGATTCTCGGAGAAAGCCGGCATTCAATAAGAGGATGCAATAAATTGCGGGCGAATTCGGGCGAGCGCAACAGACTCGATCCGCGAATAGAAAGTTCATCGGTGGTTTACCGTGCTCTGCGGTTGACGCTTGTCAATCTGACGACGCTTTGCATAATCGCGCACGTTCCCGTAGACGGGTCTCGCATCATGCATGCGTTCGACGTGAACGTGAACGCGAGCAAAAGCACGAAGAAGAGCAAGATACCGTTCCCTCGGTCGCGCCGCGAAATAGAAAGAACTCTACGGGGACCGAGAAACGAACGATCGCATCCCGCAAACTGTCACGGACGTAACCTCCGCCCCCGCATCGCCCTCTACCTGCCCCGATAAACCAGACCTCCAAACTTGACAGTCGTCCCGGGACAGATACGGAAAAACGAGAGGGAACGAAGAAGAAGAGGCAACGAGACAACGACGACACGAAGAATACGGGGGATCGTTCGCGAAACCGTTCGACCGATACGCCGATCCGACGAGGCACCCTGATTTCTTATCGTTGACCCCAACCATTCGATATCTGCACACCGATAATGACTACTGATAAACCGTCTCGATGAAAACAGGCTTGTTACCAAGCGAATCTGATGTTCTTCCCTGCGGTATGTTCGGCGGCGGTGCTTCGGGTACTTACTTCGGCCTGTGACTCCCATCACAGCTTCGAAAATTTCATACAATTAATTTGTTGCTTCCTAAGTTTCTAAACTCAACGACGTTCCTATACTTCGTCGAACGAGGTAATTTACATTTCTTGGACAAGGACTATCGTTTGTCTTCTGCAAACTTGTTCTTTAGTGCGCTCGTAGTGCCGAATATCAATCCAGAAAATTCTTAAAACTCTAGATAATTAATAATTAGTAGACTGTGTGGATCTTTATGCAAAATAAAAAATGTTTGCATCGATTGCAAGACACAGGAGTGAAATAAAAAATTTCTTTCTTCTTTAAGTTATCGGATTAAGCTGAAACCACTACGCTGATGTCTTTAAATCTTTTTAATACGTCCACTGCATTAACACATACGGGCATGTGCATGATTATTTACGTTCTTCACAGTTCTTCATTGCAAAAAATAATACTTCAGGTGTGTACAATAGGAAAAAATCGAAACTAAAAATGCTCACTAAAAATCACGCAAATAAAAACTGTTAAATCAAAACGATTCAAGCCGCCCACCATTCCTGGGAGTCGTGGTGTCCAAAGCGTTAAAGATAAATTGATGTAAAGAGATTATAAGTTTCTAATAAGCGGGATATATTTTGAACCGTTGGAAGCTCCGATGAAATTTTTAGCAAGTCGCTAATAATTTATAAGTGAATACCGGGGCGCGACGGTCGACGCTGCGTTGTAACGAATTATATGAAAAATTTTAGTGAAAATGGTTGGTTTAAAGCAATCTTTTTCAGTTCGTTGAACCTCGGTTATAAAAAGGTTATCGATTTTGTAAAAGTTTAAAGGGAAGTAATGTAATGAACAGACTCACCTTGTGCTCGGCGAAACTATCGGATTATCGGGAAAGTATTGACCCTTTTTGAGGTTACAAGTAAAAATACAAAAAGGGTTTAAAACTTTCTCCGACGAGTCAATATTTTCCTCCTAACTCCGGCGGTGGGTTAAGTGAGCTTTGCTGTACGGTTTCTATGTATAATTCTCTAGGAACATTGGATATTTACGATCGTGTAGAATAATTCAGCTGGCGTAAAATTGTTTGCGATTAATAATTAAATTGCTTATAAGATGGTGGCCATCTGATTTTAGTTTGGCTGATTGATTTCAATCGAAATCTCTGGAACACGCTAATGGAACAGTACAAGCATGTGCTAAATGGAAGCTACATCATTCTGTTCATCTAATTAATTAGCTAATTGTCCCTGATACTGTGATTTTTACCAAATATTATCAATTCTAACGTCCGATGCACACGTAGCAGCTTTGTGATCAGTGAAACGAAATTTTTCTCGTTAAAAAAGCGAGTAATTATCTTGATCGTTTTCAAAACTTTTTTATTGCGCACTAGTGTGTTTCATGCATCACGAATTCACACGAATCGTGGCTTTTTAATCCCCAACGAAAAAGGTAAAAATGTATAGCTTGCAGAAATAGTTTCCCTTATATTTGTTCGTAAAACATTTAAAAATACACTCGCTACGGTGGAATTTCTCGCGGGATGTGTTCGACGAACAACATTGGGCCGTAAAAATTGATAAACAAAGCCTCGAGGCAATAACAAACAACAAATTGTCATAAATGTACGATCAACAATATCGAGAGATATCTCATCTAAAGTGTACGATAAGCGACATCGAATCGCGAGTTATCTCATCTGAGGTTACAAAGGGGTCAAGAACCGCGATGCCATTTATTTTAAAATAAAATTGAATTTGTCCAAAACATCCTCCACTTTTCCGGGGATTAAACGTTTCACAGAAACGCCCACAAGAATATTTTGCACTATCTAGAATTAATCGAATGGTCATCGAACACTCGACATAATAAAATTTGAATACGTAATAAATTCACTATCTTCCTTTACGTGCGATAGAACTCGTTACATTTCATTTTACTTCGCGAATTAGTTCTGACCTAATTACGAATTTATTCTCTGCAAGAAACACAGAGTTATAGTATCTAAATTTTGACCAATATTTTATTTCTAATTAAAAAGTCAAAATTATTTGAACTCCATCAGTTTTTTTATGCCTCTCCCATTCCATTTGCGAAGTTACTAACAATCAACCCTGCACAATTCCTAGAGCCTGCAAAAAGATGCATTGTTAATATTTTCGACGGACTAGCAACCCAGATTTTGGCCATTTCGTGCGAGCCTCCTTTCCAATTTCTACTCGCGAGATGTTCCGCGCTCAGCGTTCCTATTTTCGCAACCAAAATTCCCAGGCGTTAATGTTCGAGTAAATAACAGACAGTCTTCCTCGCAGCATACAGACTCGCAGCAATGATTCCATCGTCGTCACCGACGAGGACCGGTGTTCGTGGAATTGGCAGCGACGATTCTGTCAGTTTGTTCGGTCACGAGAGCTCGAGGTTCCTCAAGCCTCGCCTCGCATTCCCAGAGCAAATCTTTGGTCCGTATCAGTTTTTGTTTCGCGAATATTCCGCAGTGTGCCTCGGCTTTAATGTACTCTCGTCGTCCGTCCCTCCGCGCCCTCGCACACCGCCGTCAGCACACCCCCCGCGTTCGTTTACCCCGTTTCCCATTCTCCTCGCTGTTCACGTGCATTTCTCGCGAGGCGTGTCGCGCCGGTATCAAGTCTACGCCGCGTTGCACATTTCTGAAGGTGTTCTGAACGCGAACCGTGAATGAGCCACAATGGATCATAATCGCAAAAACCTAGGCAAAAATCGCGAATTTCGGCCCCTGCGAACTTCACTTATTTTGGTCACACACTCTCGAAAGTCCGGTCTACGTTACGGATGCTGTAAAGAATGCTGTTTTGATTTGTTTTAATTACTGTGCACCATACGCGACTAGAATTACGAAAGTGTATATTTCTGTTCCGAGATATTTAAGGAAAAGGATATTAACACTAAATAAATTCCATATAAAGTTCAAATAACAAGCTCTACAAATTACATTGAATTAATGTATAATCGTTTAAAATAATGTGGTGTTTCAACAATATTTCATTGCTGAATTTTGATGAAAATGGTGTCTCCAAAACTTCGATACGAAATATGGTTTTCCGAAGAAAATACACATTAATAATCACGATGAGACGTGGTGCTCTGAAAACTTCAATATAAAATCGGCAATTTTAGGCTTCCGGATTATTTTCAAAGTCGATTTTGCGACCAAAAATTCTGAAATAATTCACTGTCTTGTGTGCTATTAGGTAGAATGTTCACGAATTTTTTCGTGATTTTTTGTTGACCAGAACAGGAGAAACGGAGCATAATTCATTAAACCCTGTTTAATGACTACCCGTGGGGGTACCGACTTGAAACTTGTCACAGAGGGTTTTATTTGGGAGCTCTGTCGAACGATCCGACCAAAAATCAAGAATTGATTAGGGGACATTTTTCAGCATCTTATCCGACTTAATGCTGAGTTAACGAAAAATTACATTTCTGGTAGAACCTTGATTATCGATAATTAGTAGAATAATTGGTACAATAGTGTGGAGGAAAAGCCCGTTTCATTTTCGACGTGGACATAGCGTTTGGGCCTACAGCAAATGCTGGTTGGCACTCCGGCAAAGTGTTCCAGGACAGCGAGACCCGACCTCGAAGCTTATTGGGAAGAATGAATGGAGGAATCGAAGTGGATTCCTCGTGGAAAATGCAGGCCGAGTGGCGATCGACTAGCATCCGAGGAGAAGGACCGGAGAACGTTTTTAATCATCGCGCGAACCCGTCGTTGACTCACTTTCTACCGTGTCAGAGATCGCTAAGATGGCAGCTGCAGGCTGGAACCATCCTTCGCCACAAGCGGAAACAGACACTTGAGAGATTCAACGGTTTCTCTACTTCTCGACTATTCATTTCACTGAAAATTAGAATATTTCAGGATGAATATTATCGTACAACTTAACACACACTCAGTGATATATGAGTGACGTTACTCTTCAATCAAATCTGGAAATAAATCTTTGATCAATACTCGCCAATTTCAGTTTCAGGAACTGAGCGATTTGCTGGAGTCATATTGATTCCTCGTAGTATTCTAATATGCATACGTATAAATATTTTAGTCTCTAAATTAAGTTCACTAAACTTATACATGTATAAAAGAGATAATCAGTCGAATTATAAAACAAAGACCTCCCAAACAATGTCAAAACAAAAATTGAGGTAGCAAAATGTGATCGTTTCTAACCAAACTGAAATGTATGAAGTGATCGCATAAAATTGATTTGATTCGTATAATAACTGTTGGCATATTTGCTAATTAAACGTCAAACATCAATGGCAGTTTATTGAAGGAAACGGCGGACGAATAATCACAAGTACCCGGAGTATAAACGAATGGTCATTCAAACGTCCAATTATGAGAATATTTAAACCAATCAAATTTCTAACTGCCGAGATTGACGTCCTATTCAACTTCCGGTGACCGAAATGATATTGTTAGTAGCGTGGAGCTAATGATAGATCTAGATCGAGCGATTTCTCTATTATTCGTGCTTCTACACGCGCTGAATATGTGTGCCGGCGCGATCAGACGCATTTTTCGATTATTGGGGCGCGTGTATTCAAAGCTCGGAGATACAAATAAAATATTCAAGCAACATAACACTCTCCACACGTATCGATTTGCCCAAGCAAATTCTGCAGATTCTACTGCGGTAGTAACCCCCTCGTAATGTGCTGTTTTGGAAGATCAGAAATGTTTGCGACCGCGCGTAGTTTCGTATAAACAAGGCTTTCAAGTCGGTTGCATTTGGTCGCCATTTTTATCGTTATCCAATAACATTATTTATGACCAAAGTTGAGATAAAAATTGAACGGCGGAATTTAAAGTACTGAATTCTAGTTTGAACTGTTACAATGGTATTAGATTGGAGGGAATGATTTGTCGTATTTTAAAGACAACATTTGAATCAATTTATAAAAATGTTTAATATTATTCAATGACATAATTTCCATTATTTGTAGCTACTTGTTGCCATGTTTCATGTGTTCATGCTACATGTGTTTGTGATTTACAGTGACTCCCACTAATATTCGGATACTCTTAAAAACACTTGAAATTTTTTGGAGAAGTTAGAACAATTGGTTTGCTACACAACGTGACAAAAATTTTTGAAAAAATCTGCAAGGTGTCGGAGAATTGCCGAGAAAATACTAAAAGTTGTATTTGTCAACTTTTTTATGCCGGCTTATATGGAAAATTTAGGAAACACGTTTCGTAGATCTAGATCAATTAAATATATTCTGATAATTTCATCAAAATCGGTCGACGTTGTAATGAACTACAAACATTTAAAGATGGTAAAAATTGCAGTTGTTCACGATTTTCGGCCTCCGACTGCTGTAACTCTGAAGATTCTTAGTTTTTTCCCGCATCAACCGATTTCTATGAAACTTTCACAGTGCATATAATTGACACAGATCTACAAAACGTATTTTTTTTTAATTTAAATATAGGCCCGCGTAAAAAAGTTGTAAAATGCAACTTTTAGTATTTTCTCTACAATTCCTGCCAAATGCAATTTTTGAAAAAATTTCTTTCGACATCCTGTAGTAAACTAATTGCTCTTCCCAAAAAGTTCAAATTGCATAGTCCAATATTTAAAAAGTAATGGTCTTTTCAAGAGTGTCCGAATATTAGTCGGAGCCACAAGAAAAATTACCAAAATGACGGAAGGATAAGCAAACAAAAAATTTGTGAATTTCTTCTTCGAAAATGATAAACAAGATTAACCCGGATGGCTGGGTCCATTTTAACTTTTAACCCGGAGCTACGAACGTTCCATCTAAATTCCAATTTTCTAGATCCAATAAGAGGATCAACGTTGATCTCAAAGGAACGAGTTCAAAAATATGTGAAAAAGAATTGGATCTAGCCATGGAGGTCATGAATTCGTCGGTGCAGGACATACTGTTTCGAAAGCAGTGAGAAATCTGTCGAATTAACTCGAGGAACTGCTAGTTCGCCGAAGCGCACTCGCGGTAATACGAGATTTATTATTTTTTTAATTAGAGGAGAATCTGCCGGTTGGAAAAAAATGAATTTTCTTGATATCCCGCAATCGAAACTCTGCGTAGCACCCGTAATATCGAACGCGCCGCGTCAGTTCACCGTCCCCGGTGACCTCCAAACGTGGCATTAACTTTTCCCGGCGCAGTGCGTCTGCCGGCTTCACGATTAACGGTATTGGTAACGGCCCACGAAACAATTTAGACGAGACAACGCAGTCACCTGGCTCGAGTGCCATTCCCGTTCTCGAATACACCGCCAGTCGGATTCGAAACCATGGCTTCGCATTTTTCGACGAGCGAGATAACTATTACAAGCAGACAACGGATTTTATGCATTTCTGACAAAAATGAATAGGTGTAATTTGAAACAGTGAAATCATTGCAAGTTTAAAAATATTTTTATATTATTTCCAACCTATTTAATGGATTAAGAAAGAAAACAAGTTTCTATTTCACTCGACTTTGTTGTAAACCGGGTACAAAATTTCTATTTTGCACAAAAATCCACTGTCTAGTTATGAGTAACAAAAATACATTTTTCATCATAATAATTATTGTTTGTACTTGAAACTATCTTAGTTGAAAAAATAATTGTTATTCTGCGAGTCCTTTTCATTTTAATTACAATAGTCACGGCCCCTCATTTGTATGCAGCTGTTTAATTAAAAACTAACTGTGCCAATACTTTTGTCTGAACAATTTCGCGTGCTAACTAAGTGTGTTATAAATAGACAGCGGATGCTTATGCGAAATAAGAATGTTCTACCTCAATTATTACAAACTGGAGTGAAATAGAAATTTTTCTTTGAAGTGCGAAATAATATAACCAAATCTTTAAATTCTTCTAATGTTTTTACTGTTTTAAATTACACCTACCCATTGTTGTTATAAATGCATAAAACCCGCTGTTTAATCATAGACGTTCGAATTTTGTCGTGAGGCAGTGTTTCGGAAATGTAGTTTCCCCGAATGGAAAGTCGTAGGCCAATTGCGGGGGTGGCTCGCGTAAAATGGCGTAAAATCTTCCGATAGGTAACCGGAAACGATATGTGGACGAAATTTCAAATGATACGCCGTTGTCGGGAAGAGAACGCCGTTACTCTGCACAATGAGAAATGTGTCTGTTTGCCGTATACAATATTTTTTGCTCGCATTTTAATTAATGTTAGCGTCAAAGCGGTGGTTCACTGTTCGAAACGCCACGAGGTCAAAAGAGAAACGTTCAAACAGCCGGGATTTCGCATAAAAAGAGAGACGGCTCCGTGGAAGTTTTAACAAGCGATGATTTAGGGAAATGATTATGAAAACACGGGAGAGGACGCTTATCCGATCGCGATACAATTTCGCGACGGATATTGCGGCTTCAAAGGGCAACGCTGACCGCGCTCCTCGTCGCTATAGTAATATCAAACCTGATGCGGGGCAAAGAGCTTGATGATGCGAGTTTTTATGGACAACTTTACACGCGAATAAATTCCCTGGTCGACAAAGAGTTCGATCTCTGCGAAAACACCGGTGGCTATGAATTTTATGAAAAGTGTCAATGATATCGAACCGTTCGGAATTCATGTATATGAAAAGTATTATGTTTCCAGCCATTTGCAGAGACTCTTTCATTATCGCTGTCATGCAGACAAGTTTATCGGGCAGACAGAGGTTGTGTTTTATTTGCAATTTAATAAGTTTGATGGCGTGTCGCTTGCTTTCAACTCGACGCACGGTGTCCTCCGAAAGGTCCGGAGTTTTCGAAAATACCTCTACTTGAAATTGAGTGATTATAACCGTTCAATCTGACTGTCAAAACCATGCAATTTCTATCTGAAACACATTTTTGGAAAAAATTCTGTGCTATTCGACGGTTTCGTTGTGTATTTTTCAGTCCAAAATTCAGAAATACTACCTCTACTTGATACTGAGTGATTATAACCGTTCAATCTGCCTGTTAAAACCATGCAATTTCTATCTGAAACACATTTTTGGAAAAAATTCTGTGCTATTCGACGGTTTCGTTGTGCATTTTTCAGTCCAAAATTCAGAAATACTACCTCTACTTGATATTGAGTGATTATAACCGTTCAATCTGACTGTTAAAACCATGCAATTTCTATCTGAAATACATTTCTGGAAAAAATTCTTTGCTATTCGACGGTTTTGTTGTGCATTTTTCAGTCCAAAATTCAGAAATACTACCTCTACTTGATATTGAGTGATTATAACCGTTCAATCTGACTGTTAAAACCATGCAATTTCTATCTGAAACATTTCTCGAACAAATTCTTTGTCATTCAATGGTTTCATTGTGCATTTTTCAGTCCAGAATTCAGAAATACCTCTACTTGTGTGACAATGAATAACTATAACCGTTCAATTTAACAGTTAAAACCATGAAATTTCAATCTGAAAGATTTTCCGAACACATTCTTTGTCATTCAATGGTTTCATTGTGCATTTTTCAGTCCAGAATTCAGAAATACCTCTACTTGTGTGACATTAAAGACCTATAACCGTTCAATTTAACAGTTAAAACCATGAAATTCCTGTCTGAAACATCTTTCGAAAAAATTCTTTGCTATTCGACGGTTTCGTTGTGCATTTTTCAATCCAGAATTCAGAAATAGCTCTACTTGATATTTCACGACTATAACCGTACAATCTAACTGTTAAAACCATGAAACTATCTGAAACATTTTTGGAAAAGATTCTTTGTCATTCGGCGGTTTCAGAGAACCCTGTCAATCAAGATATACTCCATTATTCTTCACAGTCTTAAAATTTTTGACGGGTTTCCTCTTATAGAGCAACCGTAACGTATAAATCTTCCAAAACTTGGCGAGTAAAGTTGATTGCGCTTTAATGCACATTTTACTTTATTTTACCCCCTTGGGATTATCAGGGAAGACAATAAAACGTCAGTACTATTTTACAAAACAGCGAGAGTCTGTGCAGAAGTTTCGACGAGCCAATCTATGAATAGGAGAATAATTCGGTGGACGAAACAATCCCGAGATAGCGGTTATCACCGGTGAAGTCGATAAGATTATTTTTAGTCTAGTAAAAACGGAGGTCGCCGGTGCACGCGATAACGCATCTTGTTTGCCTGTTAATACTTTTACGAGAAGCAACAAAAGCCGTTATCGGGCTCACCGACTCGGCGTGCCGGCGAGGAAAAACTTTTAGACGATCGTTCACGAGCGAAAAATTCCGTCGCGACTCCGGCAAAGGTGAACATGAACGCGAACGCGAACGTGGACGCATAATTGGTTTCGTGAGGAACGTGTGTGTGCTCGGAAAAGCAGCGGTTTCCGCGCAGGGACGTCACGAGAAGCAAAATCGCCATCGATCAACGGCTCCGAAAGCGAGTTTGTCACCTCCGGATCGAGGAGCAATTAATTCTGCGAACGACTTCACGGAGCGGACGTCGGGGGAGGGGAGGTAAGTAAAGCGGTTGTCAAATCCGATTTCAGATCGCGACAAGGGCCTAAAACGCCCTGGACGTTTCGTTGCCGAAATTTCCGGCTATCGATACCGACACGTCATTCTACTTTAGCCGGCATCCATCGCCGCAACAGTTTTCAGAGGGACACTTTGGAAACCCCGGCACGGAGTGAAATATTCGACCACTAAGCATGTAATTTAACGCTCGGAACCACCGTGTAAGTCAAAGCGAGCTGATTTTAATTCCTTCTTTTACGATCGTGGAACCTTCATGAACATTTTTCTAATCAACTTCTTCGTTGCAGCACGAAATTTACCTAAATGCAATCTTGTTGTATCTAAAGAAATTTATAGAGATTAAAAATATATTTATATTCCGATTGTCTGTAGATGCATTAAAACGATGAGATTGCAGTACAATAAAATTTTAAATCCTCAATACCGATTTAAAATGGAATACCAAACAATAATAATTCATTCAAAAGGTACAAATAATAAGTAAACCGAAAATGTTTGTAATATAGTCGAAACAACGCGATTATAATCCGATATCGATGCAAACCAAGTTAATACTACTTAAAAATCTACGTTAAAACTTGCAACAGTAAATAAAAAAACAAATGTACACAAATCAGAATTAGAAATGATACCCGATAGAGAGCTGTTTACTTTCACTTGCATCAAACATGCATCGATTTCCAAATGTAGCCGAGCACAAAACGACGTTCGATAAATTTACGTTTCCATCAATAACGGAGAACTATAAATTCTTTACAAGTATTGGTGAAATGTTGATCGATCGAGTATGAGCTGTTTAATACAAAAATGCTGCAATTCAAAACAGTCCATCGTTCCATAATTGAGTAAACGGCCTCGTGCACCACCAGGCTCATATAATTAATTGTTGCTGTGTCACACAAATTTTCCGTGAGAAACTGCATTCTTAAAAGTCATAACAAGAAGCACCTGTGCACACGATATTGACAAATTGGCGCGATGCAATTCTGTCAAACAGGCGCGCTACGAGGGAAAAACCCGCAAAGACAACGAAAGCATTAACCTTAACGGAACACTTGCTAGGTCATCTGTTTACGTGTTCATCCTCGAAAGTGTCCGCGTTGGCAGCTCGCTCGATCGCCGCGGACCAATCGCGTGGAAGCACGTTTCACTTCGACACGAGTCAGTTGAACCTTCCCGCTCGGTGGTCGCATGGATCCTACGTCGATCTTGTCGACGCGCGACGTTGCCATGCAGAGGATCTACATTGCTAGATATGGTTTTTATCGAAATTTCGTTCGCAAAAATATTACGATGACCAGAAAGATATGAATAGACTGCGGACGTTTATGCAATTTTCAATTCTTGCAGGCTAATTTTAAGAAAGTCTTTGTAGTTTTGGAGTGAATAAAAATTGTACAATATTCTATCGAATATTACATTCTAGCCCTTTCTGAACATTTTCAAAAGCCATAAATGCATAAAGATCCGCACTCTTGATATGAGCTTACTCAAAGACGATTTTAATCAAATGTTAATTAAAAGTTTTATCGTTCTATTCGGAAAGACATTTAATTCGTAAGTTGACTATGTTTTAGCGGTTGACAATCGTTACAGCGGAGTACACCGGTCTACGAAATAAAAGTAGTATTTAGCCAAACTGTTAGAAGCCCCTTGACTGTGACTCCAGTTAATTAAGATCCCAGTGAAAACTTTCGAACTTTACCACGTCAACGGGCGTGCGAAGTCTGTCTTCTGGAAAGCTGCAACGTGCAAGCATTGCCGTCTCGGCTCGTTCGAGAAAGTGCGCCATACTACGGCAATAATTTTAGTCGTTTATACTTAAACGAAGTGTGGCTCGAGCGGTAAAAATGATCGAAGCCGCAGGTTACTGCGTATCAAGCGATAAGCGATCATTTATAATCGAAGCGGCTTGCAGCTTAAACGTTAAAGATCGCTCTGGTCGATCTGGCGTATATCTTGCTGCATGAAACGGACCTGTTAATTATTTTCCCTCGAAACGTCATAGTAACTCTAATCAAGACCTGATCACCGATCCAAATTAATAGAATATTTAATTCATCATCTTGATAGCCTATTATGGAAATCATTTCGATGTAAATTAGCACAAAGATAACTTCGAAAAACGCGAAACTAGGTGAATCGCAACAATTGCTGCTAATCTACGCATTATCAACGTGACATCATCGCGTTCAGCGTGCGTAAACCGCAAATGTGCTTCCGAAATCGCATAACGGGATGTAGTATGTAGTTTTCTAGGAAATTGTGTTTGAAATATTTTCATGTAAAATTGTAGACCAAATATAAAAATCGCGTAAAAATGCAGTTAAACAGAACGTGTACGTATCGAACTTTCGAAAACGAATGTTTGCTCGGGAAACACCGTGTAACCTGCTCTTTTTTAAATAGCTGGCCTATGTATTTGACCTTTGTTCGTATCACTATGTATAATCCTTTTTACCGACAACATTTAGGACAATTATTGCAGTCATAAACAGAGTATGTCCTTCGAAAATGCATAATAAAAAGCACCAGTGAACTCGAGTCGCACGAAAGCAAGATAAACATCATCAGCTGTTGATAGACTATACTTCCGAAAAAATCGTCGTGAAACTTTCAAAAATTTTCCCTTGAAAATTCGAGTCGAGCACTCGGGATAAAATTTCTCTGCTGAATAGTTTCAAAGCGATTTTTCTTCACCTTTCAAACGCGACTACGTCAAAACTACAGCGTCCAACAATCGTCACTTGCGTTTAAGATTCTCGTCAATCGCGAATCGGCACATTGATCACTGATCCACCGGTCACAAAAACAGAGTGGAGTTAAAAAATACGAGCATGTAACCGACAGACGACAGGAAGTGAACGGAGCGAGACGTGCACATGGCGAAACATTCGGAGTGGTCAACTTTAAACGCTTCTGACTTGGAAACGACTGCGTGGAATACGGATGCTCAGCAATATTTGGATCGTACATAAACAGAGACCGAAATGTCAATGAGCCACACGACAAAATTAATTTTCAAATTAAAACGAACAGTCATACATAATATCACACCGGGGATGCTAAAAATCTTGCCGAAGACAGCATCGCCGAATCGACCAAACAAAACAACAACACCGTGCGAAATGTGCTGTGCACCTAGCAGAGGGAAACTGCATTCTGGCCGGAAAGGGTTCTTTTACGAGCGTGCAGCGATTTTGGGCTCGCACCAGATCCGAATGAATAATGTGCCATACGCAAAATTAATTTTCAAATTAGAACGAACAGTCATACGTAATATCACACCGGGGATGCTAAAAATCTCGCGGGAGACAGCATCGCCGAATCGACCAAACAAAACAACAACACCGTGCGAAACTGCATTCTGACCGGGAAGGGTTCTCTTACGAGCGTGCAGCGATTTCGTGCTCGCAGCAGATACGAATGAACAATGAGTCACACGACAAAATTAGTTTTCAAATTAGGACGAACAGTGATGCGTAAGATCACACACGGGGGCTGCTAGAAATCTCGCGGAATACAGAACAACAACACCGTGCGAAATGCGGTGTGCACCTAGCAGAGGGAAACTGCATTCCGAACGGGAAGGTTTCCTTTACGAGCGTGAAGCGATTTTGTGCTCGCAGCAGGTCCGAATGGAACTAGTGGCAAGGGGTAGAGTCCGAGGGGCGACGACACGTGTCCCATTTGGCTGGTCGGCGGAAGGAGGGCCGGTTCGCCGGAAGCTGTGGGGCTCGGCGTGCGTAACGCGTGGCGGTAGGCCGTGTCGCGTTGTCCGCTTATCACGAACGTTCGATGCGTGTCCGGCGAGTGTCACTGACCTTGAGTCGAACTTGGTGCCGTCGAGGAGCATGCCGGTGTAGTGCATCGTCAGCTGGTCGCCGGTCTTCGACTTGGCGTCGCAGACCTCCGGCTCGTAGATTTTCTCGACCTTGAGACCAGGTTGGCTCTGGTTCGCGTTCGCTAGAACGAGAACCGCTGCGAACACCAGAAGCACCATACGGGAGGACGCGAGCACAACACTCGCGGTATTCTCGGAACGGACAGCCATGGTTCGCAAGTACTCTGACCAATGCTCGTGAGCAACTGAGTCGTTGTCGCGCTGTAGTCCACCGAGCTACCTTCGCCCCCTTCCCCGGAGCGTGAACGCCGCCGCGAACGACGGAGAGCGAACGCTGCCGGTGAACGTTGAAGAAGGAGGGAAGAGCGCACCGTGCCGCCACATTGCGCCGTCTCATTGGCCCCATGGAATATGTAGGTCTCTGCCTCGGCCTCTTTTCCTCCTTCCTCGTTCCTCTTCATCTATCTCTGTCCGGGAACCCGCTCGCCTGCTCCTCGCCTCTCCTTTTTTCCAGACGGCTCCCCGTTTTCTCTCTTTCTCTATCTTCCCTACCTGCGAGACCTCTCTCTCTCTCTTCGTCGCCCACGCCGGCCCCTAGCCTCTTCCTTGTTTCTTCCTTCATTCTCATCTCCGCCGCGTTCCACGGTTCGGTTCTCCAACGCCGACCACCTTCTCCTTTTCCTTCTCATTCCTCTTCTTCCTCTTTCTCGGCTCGCTTCTTTCCGCCGCACCGCGACGCGCCGTGCTTCTTCTCGGCTCCGTCACCGATGCAGACCTCCAGCTCTCCTCTCTTTTTCTTCCAAGCTGGCCCGCGTTCTTCTTTCCATCAACGACAACCTTCTTTCTCGCTTCCTTGCTGCCCGCGACCCTACACCGCTGCCGGTCACTCTGTCTACCAACGATGAACCCACCGCCGCGATGCTCTGTCGCGTCCTCGCACCCCGACTCCATTCGGGTCACTTTGTAATTTAGACCTCTGGACCTCGGGACCTCGCTTTTTTACCCCCTGGGGCGCACCCCGCGTGGCCCCTGAGACACCATCGCTGGATAATGCGACGCTTAACGTGTTTCCACGGTTAAACGTCTCGACGACTGGGCTGACACGATTCCGTCGGCCAATTGAAAGTCGATCTTTAGGGAAGTCGGTATTCTCGTTCGGAACGGGGACTACCATGATTGATAACAACATTTTCTTTGGGTAGTTCTTCTCTCGTGTGCTCGACGTTTCTGCATTCAAGGCCGTTGCAATGTCACGATAAGTCAGCTTAAACCCTTTGTCCTACGATTTATTTTACGGTTTCAGTGATTAGATCTTCTTTGTAGTTCGAAATTTTTTAAGAAAGTAGAAAATTTATACTTGTGCATCAACGAAAACAAAATTGTTTCAGCTTATAAGAATGACAAGGCTCTATTTAATTTAAATTTTGTGCAATTTTTAGTACGATATGTGCTTGGTTAAAGAGATTTATTGAATCAATTTCCATGTAAGAAACGAAATAAATTAATAACTAGATCTTTCGTGCATCAATCACAAGATACAGGAGCTGTGTGAACATTTGTTTTTCCCTCATGAATAATTTTAATATGTTGAAAATGATACAGCTACCCATTTTTGTCATAAATGCATAAAATCTGCAGTCTATTATGTATTAACATACATATTTATTAGACTCTGTTCAGAATCTTCATCACGAGTCTGATACGATATTGTAGGAGTTCATTAATTATAAGAGGAATTACATTTTCCTTTATCTCCTCTCTCTCTCTCTCTCTTGCAATATTTATGTACTACTCATTTTATTATTATATTTATTTACTGGAAACGTTCCCTATTTAATGTCGTTGTAATGCAATCTCTCATTCATTTAAATGGTCCAAATCATTTTTATTCACCATTGATTGCGGTTATATGGCCTTCATTCGCCGGAAAATCAGCCGTTCAACAGATTAACGGGAAATCACAGAAATTCTACACCTCTGGGACAGTTTACAAAATAACGAGGGATCAACAGATTTAAGCATACTCTGTTTTACCGAATAATCGCGACAGTTTCTGATAGGAACTATTGGTTAGATTAGAGTTAGACAACTGGCACATGATTTTATCATAATATATGTATGGCGAGAATTTAATTAACTCACGATTCATGTAATTGGCATTTCAGAAGTGATATTACCCGACCACTATTCAACTTTTTCTGTTTCATAGTTTTATCTCAATGTGTCTGATAAGCCATGAACATGAATGATTGAACATGAATAATTCTACACTCCATATTTTATGCATGTTTCTTATAATTTCTGGATTTATTTCATCATTCGCAACTGGTATCTTATCTAGTAAGTCCAAAAGTGTACGATACAAGCGAGAATACAGAAACCGAGCGACGTGGCAAATCTTTATCAACGTTCAAACATTAATTTAAATGATATTAAATTTATATCTCACATATGTGATCATACTACATACATGTTTTTTATTTTAAAATAAAATGCAAGTGGTTCATGAGGTATCATGAGTTTTTAAAGTTTTTACATGCTCTGTGGAACATGCGAATAAAATTCCAGAAAATTACATTAACATTAGATTCATGCTATTTCCAGGTCATTTATATAGAATGCGGAGTCTTCATTCAGTGAATCACATTTTCCCTTCATTCCGGATTGCCATGAAACTATGAAAGTAGAAATTTCGCATGCAGACCCGCAGTCTAACAATCGCGCGTTTCATGAATCTAAAAAGAAACGCAAGTGAAATCAATACACCTGTGGAATTTTTTAAAAGGAAAATACCGCGCGAGCATAGTCTTCAAATAAGCTTCTCAAAACGAAGCAAAAACCGATACAAGAAGTAGCGTTATATTTTTCGTTGTGTTTCGCTAATTTTTTAAATTCTAACTTTTAAATTCTTTCCATCGTGACTTAAGCCATTTAAATTCAAAGTGCAGCAATTCCACTGCGAAATTTTTACCATCCACCCTGACCTCGCACTCTGTGATTACTTTGCGTTGCCGGATGATTTGAATCAACGACGAAATAATAAATTGGTGAAACAACGTTAAATATACGAAGCTTAAATAAAGGTGGCCAAGTTGTAATCTCCGCAGTAAACATATTTTCCAATTTAAAAAAAGCAAGGCTTCGTTGAGCCTGTCTAAAGAAAAAAATGACTTATTAGTAGACAGTGGATTTCATACATCTTTGACAAAAAGAGTGAGTGTGATTTATAATAGTATACAAATTAGAAAAATTTAAAATTACTGTTATATTATTTTCTACCCACTAAACATATTCACGAAGAAAATCAATTTCTGTTTCACTCCAGTTTGTTGCAATTCAGGTAGGAAATTTTTATTTTGCATAAAGATTCGCTGTCTAGCTATTCGAAACGCAATATAATTAGTGGACAGCATTTATGCATTTATAACAAAAATGAGTGTTAATTCGACCTATTAACCTTTTGCACTCGGAGCTATTTTAACTGCAAAATTATATATATAAACTTTCTTTCCGATCTAGAATATTTCCATTCCTTGTGATTTTTAACATTTTGTAGATATGAAATTGCTATAGTACCTCATACAATAACTAAATGTTTACTAATTGATTAGATACCGATATATTTAATAGTGTGAACAATATTTTGAATAATGGTACAGCAATTTTTAGTGGTGCCTCAGAGGGGACAACCGAGTGGCAAAGGGTTAAACATATTAAGAAAGAAAAGAAATTTCTATTCCACCCCAGTTGGTTGCAAATCAGGTAGAAAATTGTCATTTTGCATGAAGATTCGCTGTTTAACAATTTAAATTTGCTCGTAAATTCGTAGAACGCAATATACGCTGGTTTCATTCGCTTCTAATATAGTTTCGTTCCACTTCCTTGGTTCTTTCAAAGAGGACATTACGTAAGAAACGCGCCTGGTACATCGACGAAGTTACAACCAACAAAACTGAGTAATCGTCGCAGAGTAATTCATAGAGGGCTGTAGGACGTCGAACGGGAACAAACGGAGTTTCTCGTCCAGGCCGTCGACAATACTTTCGTCGCTGGTTCCGTCGACGTAATTAATTTCCCTTTCCTCGTCCATCTGTTTTTCTAAGCCTTCGCTCGTTTCTCTTTCGCGTCCAACTTATTCATTTGGTTATTGTCTTGCAAGACTCTTCCCTTTTTGCGCGACCCCCTCGAATCTCCCGTCTTTCGGGCGTAATTCCTTGTTTCCCAAGTTTCTCTCGGTCCTCGCTTTGTCAGCACGCGATACCTCTGCTCCTCCGTATTACTCGGTCCCGCGTTGTTGCTTTTCTTTTTGCGACATTCCACTCGTATTCGCCTCTCGCGTGTACCTACACAGCAGGCAACGTCCCGGTCGCTGTCCTTCTCCTCCAGACCCTCCAGTCGCTCCGTTTCCCTCCCACGCTTTTTCCATTCGTTTCTCGCTTGGTTCCCCTGCGTCTCCACACTCGTTTTCCTTCCTCTCCTCTCTTACGTTGATCATCGTCCTACTTTCTTCGCTCGCGAGCCATGTCACAGCGCAAACCAAGCGGATTCGAGCATCGCGATACGTTTCTTTTTGCGGCAAACTGCCGCGCCGCGGCTCTAGGGCGGTCCGAAATCTCGAAAATCTGTCCGTAACTTAAAAAAGCAGGAGGAATTCAAGTTTTAACGTGCGGAGCTCACTCGTTTAAAAGTCGTACACGAGTAAAGGGTTGGGTTAGGTCTTGGACTCCTCACACTAGAATTTAAAGTTTTATCATTTTTTTTCGTCGAATTGTGTAATATTACTTTCAGAAGTGTTGAAAATTTTTAGTTCGCTGAGCGGAAGTTTAGTCGAGCATTTTTATATGACGACGCGTCTATTAAAAAATCCCAGGAAGTCCTGTTCGAAACACAGAAAACATAGAAAGCTGAAATTTAGCCCAAAAGGGTGCACGAATATGTTATAACCCCGGAAAACCTCCAGGGTCGAGCGCTGAAATTAAATTAGTGTTATTTAAGTTCCTCTGTGGCAGTAAAAAATCTCGAAACACAGAAATTCGGTACACAGGTAGCCGTTAGCCCTAAAGGATGCACAAATATATACTTTTATCCTGGTTTTTTTATTCGTTAACTAGTTACTTTTTTATCCGAAGCAGAAGAATCCGAAGCTACGGATCCATTTGTAACTAGTTTCCGTAACTAATTCAAAGTTCCTTTGGGATCCTTCAGGATCCTTTTGACCAGCTCGAGGCTTGAATGAACGCGAGTCGGGCCCCGAGACCTGAGCCCTGAACACAATAGCAGTACAATAAACACGGCCAGGGGATCGCCCGGCCGTGTTTATTACACCACTCGGCCTAGGCGACCGAGGCACCGGTGATAGGCAAAAATATTGAATTAGATACTTTTTCCAAGATATCTTCTCAACTAAAAGCAGTAAGCAGTGACAGAATTCTATGGAGTCTAGGACTTTTCTTAATCGGAAGAACGCCACGAATCGGCTCGTGGCACTTTCGTGAGAGGATCACGGAAAAATAAACAAAACTATTTATCTTTTAGTTGGATCCGGATTTAGTTACTTTTTATTTAATTACTGCCCAACTCTGGCTAAAACTAAATAAGTGGCACCCTCCAGAAATAGGCAAGCCGTTGCTTTTTCAACGGGAATTATGCTAGTAAAAGAATATTCGAGAACCGGTCACAACCGTCGGGTAACCCGAAATTTTCGAAATGCATCGCCAGCCCCTCGGCAAGGGTTTTCCATTTTAGTAACACCATTTACCACCATCGTGCGCCTCGGGACACTCTCGGGGACGTCTATTGAGGACCACCTTACATCAACATTTCGTAATCGCCCTTAGAACCGAGACCGCCCTTTGTGAAATTCCGAGTAGGGATGCGGCGAGATAACACGGCTAGTAAACAGGGAGCCGACGAGCCACCCCAATTGCCAAATTGGAAATCTCTTGCTATGCTAACACCGCTCATTCGTTGTCTCGTGTTTTATTAATCAGCAGCAGGCTTTGTCGTCGTCTTAATCGCTTTCTACTTCTACAAATCACTGCGAGAAGCGGATAAACTGTTTACACGGGGTGTTACGGCGATAGTGGTGCTATCGGGTAATCTTTTTAGGAAAGGTAAGTGAATAATGTAGAGTTCGTACGTTCGAGGTACTGCTTTTGAGAAAAGCAACTTCAGAGTTCTACCATTAGGTTGGAGGGAAAGTTCTGTCGTTTTTTAAAATACATATATGTTTAATTAAACTTATTTATATCGATCGTATTATTGTTAATAACAATTGTTAAATACAAAAAAACAAAAATTATCTAAGCAATTTTGCTAATTTTCAAGTAATCGACGTTTCGGTCACTAATTTGGACCATTTTCAAGATTGAATTGAATTGCGTCTGTAAGACAAATAAACAATTTTTACATAATGACATACAATTTTCAAAAGTAGTAACTATTAAATGTTTAAATGTAAGGGAAACAAATTTTTCACCATTTTTTCACTCACTTGCTTAGGTGTGATTTAAGTATGATAATATGAGAGTCGTGAGACTCGTGAAACACGTCGATTACTCGAAAATTAGCAAAATTGCTTAGTTAATTTTTGTTTTTTTTTTTGTATTTAACGATCGAACCGTAGCGCCGATATCATTTAACAATTCTTATATGTTTAATATTATTCAGTGACATAATTTCCATTGTTTGTAACAACTTGTTGCCATCTTTTAGATAACCTGTCAATTCCTGTTTCCCAATGACTCCCTAGCAACATGTGTTTTTCATTTAGAAGCAAAATTACCTGCTTATTTAAAAAACGACAGAACTTTCCCTCCTACCTAATAGAAAGAAGAACTAGTCTAGGACGACCTAATAGATACACTGCAAAAGAAAGAAGCACTCTGTATAATCACAAGATATAATAACAAACAATATCTTTACGTAGAAATTATGTTGTGCAATGATTGATTTATTTGCATTTAAAGTATTATTCTCAGAACTATTCAATTATAAACAGCGGAATCCTTTTTTAAAACTTACAGTGTTCTTATTTGATTTTGTACGCTGTTCTTTCCTTTTGCACAGTAGTGTATTTTGCATTCTGTATTTTTGACATCCGTTTAGGAACATGACACTACTTCCGTGGCAGCGAGAAGCCAGTTTGACCAGGTCCAAATAAGTCCCGATCTGTTCACAGGCGTCACGCCGCCCTCACAGGACCCAAATTTGGCCACAGCCACCTTCGTTGGTCGAATATCGGTCACGAACAAGGCCCGAGATCCCCCGACCTGGCAACACTGTCTAGATTGTCTAGAAAACCCGAATAGGTTTCACTATGTCCACAGGCGTCCACCCAGCCTCATAGAACTCCAATCTAGCCACAGCTGTCCGTGTTGGCCGAATCCAGCCACGGCGAACATTTGCACAAATCAATAGAGTGAACTGTGATTTACGATGGTATTTCCGGCGACAGTCTATCTCGGAATAAACGACAGAAGTTAACACTTAGACAGTGGTCCTGTTTGCCAATAACACAACCTCCGAATGCTTAGTTTCATTTATAGCTTTGTTCATCAATTTGTTTCAACGCATACTTCAAAGCTGGTACCTCTACTAGACACGTTAGCTTTTCTGTAAACGCTATCCAAGTGTTAATGCTAAAACTACCGAGCTCTAAAGATGGCTACTACGCGTTGCCGTATAAGAATGACACAATTTAATTTATTTGGATTTGTATTATGTGTGCTTAAATATAGAATCGTGTATAATCGATTCCAATGGAAGCATCTTTATAAATTCAATCATTGAAAAATACAAAATCTGGAAACGGTCATTTGACCGGTAATGGTAGCGACAAGAACCACAATTATTTTCCACCAACTCAACATTTCCTAATCTTCTAACTGTCGCAAAACGCAGCAGACAAACCTGCGCGAATTTCGCGCAGCGCTCCTCACGCTAAATAAAAGCGATGTGGGGTTTCCTGTGCGGAAAACATGTATCTGTGCAAACTTTGAATTACCAATCAACCCTCAATGTTAAAATTTATTTGCTGGCAGCGCCCGCATCGATTTAAAATTTCACAGCGGAACGCACTGATTTCACTTCATTCCGGGTTCAATTGAAACGTTTATTGCAGAAAATTTCGATTATCGGCGTGCTCATTCACCGTCGATATTCTCTCTGTCTCTCTCGGTCCTCTGTCTTCCTCTCTCCCGTCGCTATTTTTTCTTTTTCTTTTTTAGTGTACAACCTAGAAACTTTTGACACGTACAATGGCGCACGCCCAGATAAACTCGGCGAGCCCATCCAATTACAATGCTCGTAACTTTGTCGTTTTCTTTTTCGTCGGGCGAATTAATTCACGGCCGGCGTTCATTGAACACAATAACCCGGCCAGAAAATGGGAAACCCGCGTTTCGTTCTTTTCCCTTCTTTTCTCGTTTTTTTCCCCGTTCCGCGGGTCAATGGAACGCTTTAAATGGATATGGCGAGGCGTAAATGCACGCAATAACACGGTCCATGGCTAAACAGAGGGAAGTACCAAGGAACGTGCCTTCCAGGAGCGTGAACCTGTAATTTATTCGACGAGCCAGCCGCCGACCGTGAGAAAAATTCATGCAATACATTCGTTGCTAGAGAAAAATTGGAACTTCTTAATTCGAGATAATTAAAAACAGATGGCGACGTTAATCACGACAACACGGATAAATTCTCATCACGTACTGCACTAAACTTAGCCAGCTCTAAAAGTGACTGCGAAACGTTGTTGCTTTGTTAAAATAATAATTACATGATTGTTATTACGCTGGAAATTTATACAATCGTGTCTCCCACGAATTGCTTTGCAACTTCATTAACTTTAACACAAATAATGTGAAAGTTTTCGCGTTTGATTGCTTGTAATGTTACATTAGAAACTTTTAATCGACTGCTGGTTCCAACACATATTTATTGTTCGCCGTGAATCTCGTTGGAAAGTAAATTTTGCTTTTATTACGTGACCATCGATTAACAGAGAAAATTCGCGATATGTAAAAATGCTCGTATAAATTTTTATTTACGACTAATAGGATGGAAGCCGTGTATAAAATATTGGGAGAATATTATGTCCTTCCAAATAGTCCCTTTTAGAACCGAGATGTTATTATTCGATGAGGAAACGATTTACGGTCTGCGGAAACGCGGCTTTAAAATGGCTTAAGCTGAATTGTGTTGCCATTTTGTGCGCGCACATGTACGTAACAGTCTGTTGAGTGTAATAGAGACTCCAAGAGCATAGATATAATAGACAGCATAGTAATTTCGTCTATTTATTAAATTCACCATTTAGCAACATCGATTTAGTCTTAATTTTATTACAAAAATTATTAGCACGACTATTTTTCTCGTCAAATGACAAACCGTGGCGAGCGTAGCTTTTCCAATTTCACAGTGCAGCAATTTTGAAGTTCGTTCGTCCGTAAAAAATCACGATTTTTTGACAAAATACACGAATCGCCATGCCGTGGCTTTTCTAAAACGCATGACACAGAAATTTCACGTTTTATCAACCTCCAGATGTCATCTGAATACCAGTAAACGATCACGTATCTCAATTTTGACAGAAGTTGGACGTATTGCATCTCGCTGGCCGAAAAGAACGCGCGGACGAATTGTTGAAATTCCTAGTGACGCGTAAGTTCATTAATTATAATGCGTTTATAGGATAATTCATGTTCCTTGCAATTGACGTCCAGATTTGTTATTTTGCATAAAGATTTGCAGTGTGACAAGTAGACTGCGGATTTGGTGCATTTATGACAAAAATGGGTAAGCACAATTTAAAGCAGTGGGCATATTAAAAAGATTTAAAGACATCAGCGTATTGGTTTCAGCTTAATCAGATCATTAAAAGAAGAAAGAAATTTTTATTTCGCTCCTGTTGTCTTGCAATCAATGCGAACATTTTTTATTTTGCATAAAGATCCGCAGTCTAGTAATAAGCAGTGTTAAGTACAAATTCATTTCATCCCCTAATAGTTTTTTACACCTAAAAACAACATAACACTATTCTTTAATTTTTCTAATTTTTCGCTGTCTTACATCTAGCCAATTTATTCATGAATGCATAAAAATACGCAGTCTAGTAATAAGAATGGTGAATATTTCGATCGTTGAGCTTTTGCAATGACTTCAAAATAAAATATTAATTTTTCAATAAAATTGATAAAATGACTAATAATATTTTTTACAATATCCACCCTTATGAAAGGATACCAACGAACAAAATTTATCAGACAGAACATATGGAAAATGCGAATTGTTATCTCGCGCAACTGGAGAACAAAGAACATCAAATGGCCTTCAAATCCCATTCACAATTGGTTCAAACTGCTCAAACAAAGCGAATTGATTCCGCAACATGACGCTATTATGCACTATAATTATAGCTATTATACATGCTACAGGGCTGCACTCCGAAAACGATAAATCCGTCCATAAATTCGCACGGTGTACCTATCGGTCAATCGATCTTTCCGATACATCTACACATTTATCTATCCATCTATGCGTCAATTTACCTCTGGACCCAGCCGGCTGTCTATCTTCCGATCAATCTAAAAATCTCCGACACGCGAAGAACATTTCCCGGAGCGTATACAGTACATACACGTCACTTATGTGGAAACACGCGTGACCTCCTTCGCGGTTTTAACGAGAAGAAACGCGGCCACGGATTGTCGTGTCGCTATTATACGTGTCATCCGGTTCCTAAATTGCGAGACGGATTGCTCAAGGAAATATTCGTTTGACTGTTTCTCCGTGTAAACCGGAGCACGACCCGATATCGGATTTATGTTCGTGTACTATTTAAATGATAACTAAATCGGTTTTCCAATATCAGGAACGTGTCCACAAGCAAGCATTTCTGCCAGGAAACGGAAGTCTTTGTATAACACCGCGAAACGAATGATTAATCTCGCGGCACAATTGACGAAGAAATATTGGCAACCGGACTGGCCGAAAAATGTCCAAACTGAGGCACGCAATTATATTTAAAGCATGTTTTAATAAATCATTAATAAATAATAATAAAATCAAGACACAGCATGTACCACGACGTTACAAAACCTAGATAACTAACAAACTGGATGTACTCGAGTGTAGAATCTGCAAAGGATTATAAAATAAATTATGATAGAGAACTCGTTAATGTTAATTCCTTCCTGTAGGTACGATTTTCCACTGTGGACCATGTGTTGGCCAGTAATGCTGTTTGATTTTCTGTTCAAGTCAATGCAGTGTTCGAATACAGTAGAACCTCCATTATCCAATAGCCATTATTCGAATACTCGTCGGAACGTTCCACCACTCGGACATTCTATCATACGTATAGTGTATTATCTCTAATCAAAACGATGCGAGCAACATGGATGCAAATTACAAACGCACATTTAGCAGTCACTTTAAACTCTTTGTAGGTTTAGTGTCAAACAATTTCATTTAGTAGAAAAATCGAGTCAATGAGATTGTTTTCTGGGAAGATCATTATCTGTGAGAAACGATTAATATTCTGATTCTATTACGTTTTATTTATTTTATGAACAAGTCCGAGTACTAATTAAAGTGGCACATAATGAGCACAGAGGCATGGACGAGGGCCTCAGGTGCTCGATCGCGACATTTAGGAGCAAAACAGTTACATTTACGAGCAAAATTGAGCGAATGAGATCATTCTCTACGATGAGAATTATCTGTGTATTCATTGAGACAGTCCCAGGTTTAGTTTAGCTTGAGAAACGATTAATATTCTGTTCACAATTAATTGACTAGTAAATGTAATTAAAGTGGCACATTTAGCAACAGTCCCATTAAATTATTTGATAGTTCATTATTGAACAGCTACATTTATGAGCAAAATTGAGCCAATTAAATCATTTTCTAAGATGATCATTATCTATGTATTCAGTAAGACAGTTTCGCATTTAGTTTAGCTTGAGAAACGATCAATAGCCTGATCACGATTAATTCGCTAGTATCTTAGTTTTGATTGATCCGAGTTCTAATTAAAGCAGCACTTAATGAGATGAGAGGTATTGGCGAGGTGCTCAGGTGCTCGATCGCGGTGTCACAGGGCCGATAGTTCACGGAATAATACCGAATGTCTGCGAGCACATTCGTTACATGCGCGGCGCGACGGCACAGGGACGAAGGCTCCGGCTGAATTTGCGGGCTGGCTCGCAGGAATCTCGGCCGAGCTCCGACTTCGGTCGCGCGCTATCGTAACGCGTCTACATTCCGACTTCATGCATACAAATTATGTGATTTGTGGGAGATCCGGCCTTTTGAAACTTTAAAAGTCCACGGAACAAGAGCACCGGTGACGGTGCGCGCCGCGCCGACTGCGTTCCCCACGGACGCAATCCTCCGGGAGAGAATATCGAGGTCGATCGCATCGAATCGAGAACCGAAAACCCTGGCCACGAACCGACCTCCTAGATTTTTGCTCTTCCACGAGCACGCGGAAAGTTTCTCGATTCTCGTGCGTGCGACCCACTCAATTTCGTCGCCACATAGTGCTCCGGTAACAGGATTTAGCTGCTGTTTTGAGGGTTTTTTTGGCAACAAAAACACGAGCATTTTAGAAATATTTTAGACTGCATTTGATCCAACATGATCTTCGCTAGCAAGTTCTTCCCGCGTTTCTGGCAATTAGTGAATTCCACGATGAAAAGAAAATAAAAAGAAGACAGCGAGAACTTCTATAGCGTTTCACCTCGCAGCGTGACGGATCAGACTCGTTTACTGCCCAGCAATCGTGTACGCGGTACGCCTAAAGAAGTTTCACTTCAACAATTCCGAGATCTTCAGCCTTACGAACATAATGATCACGTTTATAAATATCCTGATAATTGTGCAGAACACAAATTTTTTAAGCCCATTGTGAATTTTGTCCTTTCACTATTCGAATGAGTTGGAAACAGTGTAACACTCTTAGATTCTTCCAATGTATTCATTTTAAACGTCATCTATTAATATTTATTATGAATGCCTAAAATCGGCAGTCTAGTTGCAAAATTGAAACGTCTCTCCACATGTCTCAACTAGATTTACGGTCATACACATTTACAGTCCATAGAAAGACCTGAAAACTGATTTCATATTTCTCATTTCTGTGCAGAAAAACTGTCGAACTGCTAAAACGACGGACCACCGTGCGGCTGCCGCGGCGCCATAGCGAAAAACATCTACCCGCCTGCGAAACTTGCGCGTTTCTTTTCGCGAGGACATGGCCCCGGCATTTCGCTCGCTCGTTGCTAACGAAGTTACCGACGCAGCGCAACGATGCGACCCCGAACTCGCGTCCGCGAAGTTCCGCGAAACTTTTATTTCCACGGATATAACATTTCCCCGGTAATAAGTTCCCTCTCTGCGGACCGGAGTTATGGTCACCCGCGAAAATATTCTTCACGCCCCTTCTCTCTCGTCTTGCCAGGAACAAAATGCTCGTTTTGGTTCGAAAGTGAATTCCTGGTCGTCGGATAGTTTGTTTAACGTTAAACTCGCAATTAATGAAATTATAAAAATGTTCTCGTGAAAGATGACGTAGAGGAAACAACTTCCTGCAAAGTAGACCGACTTGGATTTTTATTTCTCTTTTTAGAAGGATGTTTAAAGAAATTGGATGTGGTAATTGCTGGATAAGTGAAACAGAAAATAATGGCAACATTTAAAGAATTGAAGAACATCATTATGTCCTGCAATTTATTAAAATTATTGAGAAATCAATTTCCAACTCCAGTTTCCTGCAATTAAATACCACAAATTTTTATTTTCCATACAAATCCGCAGTCTACTTATATCGTCACCAAAAGTACTGAAGAGAGAAATGAATAATTACTTTGTCCCTATGTTCTGGTGATCATGCACACAATTTTTATTTTACATAAAAATCCGCCGTCTATTTACAACGTCACCAAACTACTGAAGAGAGAAATGAATAATTACTTTGTCCCTATGTTCTGGTGATCATGCACACAATTTTTATTTTACATAAAAATCCGCCGTCTATTTACAACGTCACCAAACTACTGAAGAGAGAAGTGAATAATTACTTTGTCCCTATGTTTTGGTGATCATGCACATCATTTTTATTTTACATAAAAATCCGCAGTCTATTTACAACGTTACCAAACTACTGAAAAAGGAAAGAAATAATTACAGGACATAGGGATGTCCTGCAACTCATAAATATAATTTTTATTTTGCATAAAAATCCGCAGTCTGCTTACAACGTCTCGAAACTAGTGAAGAGAGAAATAAATAATTACTTCGTCCCTATGTTCTGCTAATCATGCACACAATTTTTATTTTGCATGAAGGTTCAGGCTGCCGGAGCTGCCAAGGCAAACAACTATCAAAAAAGTCGGAATTCGTCGAACAGTGTTATTGTCCGACCTACATTCGCAAGAATAATCATATCTAGAAATCAATGGAGCCCCGTAGAAACGTGTCGTTACCGTCGGCTCGTGTAACGACGCTCCGAACTAATCCCAGCCCCGGCTGCTTAACGCATGGAAATTAATAATGAGACAGAATGGAAATCCTGGAGCGATAAGCCCCCGGATCTACATAACTCGGCTTGGGGATAATAGAGCGACGCATACTGGCGCGGCACAGCGCGTCGCGACGCCCGGTGCGAATTGAACGAACGATCGAGAAACAAACATGGGACTGGTTCATTTAATCCGAAACGAACGGTGTCCGACTAACTGGAAAATTTCTGCGTTACCTACCCGCGACGCGGAATCGTCGCGAATTAATTGCCAATCTGCGACGGGACCGCCATATTGCCGGAAGACGCACGTCCCGTTAACGATCACCATCACAATCCTTCGTATTCTATTTTCTTCAGAATTTTATTCTATGTGTACTTTATATTTAATCACAAAATCGCATTAATTATTATTACGGATTTGTATAGAAAATAAAAATTGCCAGCATCGATTGTAATGAATAGGAGACGAACAAAAATTTTGATAAGCTGAGACTAATAGAACGAAGCCCTTAAATTGTTTCAATTCATCTCCTGCTTTAAATTGTATCCATGAATTCATTTTTTACCATAAATGCATAAAATCCGAAGTTTAATTAAGGAAGTTAAACAATATTTCCTTTATGTAACAATCCAAAAGAAATAATTAGTAGACTGCGGATCTTTATGCAAAATAAAAATTGTCTCCATTAATTGCAAGATACAGGATGTACATACATTTATTTCTTTTTCCAATAATTTAGGTAATATTTTTAGATGCTTCAAATGCAACATAAAAATTGTCTGCATTAATTGCAAGATACAGGATGTACATACATTTATTTCTTTTTCCAATGATTTAGGTAATATTTTTAGATGCTTCAAATGTTTATACAGTTTTGCGTTTTATTTAAATATGAATGCATAAAGATCCGCAGTCCAATAATTGGATTACGTAACTGAGGGCGACTTGTTGGTTCACGATTAAAATTGCTATTGCTGTCGACGGATCTATTAAAAAATCCTTAAGTAGTGATGGACCACAGACTCAAAAATTATGAAAGGTATTCCATAATTTTGGTGGTCGGCAGAGGTCACTGCAGATCACATTTTCGTTCAGTATCACTACTAGACTTCTGGTAAAAAATCCGACGGTGAAAGTAAATTACTAAGTAAACAGATTGTAAAAGGCGACTGTCATTTATTTCGATGTCGTTAGAGGAGCTAAAGTCGGCATTAGACAAACAATAACGGTTCACAGGCCATTGCTCGTCGCGCCTTGAATCTCCGCAGGCAGTTACGGTGGTATCGCGAGGCGAACTTCCCGGCCCGACGAAAATTTTCGTATTCCTGTCACGTTGCCGTTGCTATACGTACGTATACCTGCCGCATACCGTTCGATTTACTACGGTGCCGGTGTTGTCCCGCGTATATCGATAGTAACGGAAACGCAAATAGACCGATTTGTTCTGTTTATCGCGGAGAAACCAGCGAAACCCGTGAAATTTGAAAAATCTATCGGGATCACGCATGCAGGATAATGCCATCGAATGGAACCAACAGCCGTATAACTTTGTCATTGCTGCGTGAACGCGCACGTTAAATTATCGCACACCTATTTCAAATTAATCTTCGTTCAATTTCATATGAATTTTGACTTGCTTTATGATGGCTATAAAATTCGAAATATTTTACGGTAAGCACCCATAAACAGATCATTCCGGAATTTCATCTAAATCGTACGTATAACTACAAGAAAGTTATTTATTGTTTGCTGTACTTCAACGATCAACGGTCCAGCACATTGATTTCGTAATGTATAATGTAATTAGTAGACTGCGGATCTTCATGCATTTATAGCAAAATTGAGTGGATGAAATTCAAAATTGTAGGAAAATTTAATTCATTCAATTTGGTTTCTATTTCTTGCAATCGATGCAGACAATTTTTATTTCGCATAAAGATCCGCAGTCTAGTAATTAGATAATGATACAGATGGTAAATAATTTAGTCATAATTAACCTTGTTTTAGCAGTCCAGTGTTACTGAACAGAGAATCTTTTGTGGAAGAAGATACACGGTTCGAGAACAGATGCCACGAGACACAGATGCCTCTGTTCCGAGTGACCTAAATTTTTACCAGAACCGGTTCTCGTCGAAATATCAATTTCCTTGTTTATGGTTGCGGACAGTGTGCCTTTAACTTGAAAGATATCCATAGGGGAAGTCGGGGTATTATGAGCCACGGGGAATCGTGAGCCAGCGCCATCTCTGTTTTACTGGTAAATAATGACAGCTGTGAACAACTGTTTTGGAGTTGTCTCATAATAAGGTAATATTTCCACGATCAATTGAGGTACGCACCCGCATCATTACTTTGCTCTGTTAACAGATACAAATTCGCTGCGCTCCAAGTATTATTTTCATTTCGTGTTTGGTCTATTATTGTTACATTTTTCTGTGGATCTAAGCAGGTAACTGTGTTCATAATACTCGTGTGACTTCAAGCTTTCGAAATAAATAAAGAAATTTGAATTAGGTGAGGTTTGTGTTATTTGTTTGTAGCCAAGTTGTAAAAAAAAGTCTCGGGGAATTATGAGCCACTTTTCTCGGGGAATTGTGAGCCACTCGATTTTTGACATTTAACGAGCTAACCTCGCGTGTTTGATGTTTCTCCATGATTGTTTATGCAATATTCGAGCACGATATAAATTTTTTGGCAATATCTAATAGATATTTTATCTGACTCAATTCTTTTAGTTACGATGACACGTTATTATGCCAAAAATAACCATTCGCCCGATTTTGAACGAAATTGGACTTGCGAGCTTTGCATTTCAGATTAATTGTGGTTATTTTTAACTTTTTTTCTTATTATTAAAAAATTATTTTGTCATTCAGATACATGAATAAACATTTCATAACAGAAATTGTAATATTTATTTGATCTTGAAAGTGACTCACGATTCCCCGAGATTTTCCAAATTCAAGAAAATGCAAATTTTTTGTAATAGTCTTAAAATCATCTAATTTGCAGATATTCGATTAAACTATTGTGTCTAAAAGGAAGGTAAACCTTCATACTACAACATTTAACGTTGAAATTTGATGGAAAACTTAATTTAATAGCAGGTTTTTGGCAATAAAAAAAGTGACTCACAATACCCGGACTTCCCCTATATTTTTTAAACTCACTGACTAATTAGAGAAGCAAATGGATTTCTGGTCACCGCTATGGGTTGCAACCGACAAAAACAATTTGTATTTTGCACAAAGTATCGCAGCCTGCTGCTCAAATTTGAAAAATCGATTCGCGATGTATAGCTGTTCATACATTGTTTTAAACTCACTGACTAATTAGAGAAGCAAATGAACTTCTGGTCACCGCTATGGGTTGCAACCGGCAAAAAACAATTTGTATTCTGCACAAAGGTGCGCAGTCTGCTGCTCACGTTCGAAAATTCGAAAAATCGATGTTCCCGTGCAAGTTGGAGGATCCCGATCGTTATCGGAGGCCTGTCGGTGGAGTGGTGCACGGTGCATCGGCATCGAGGGCCGAATACGGGCGAAGTTAAAACCGATACGAAAAGTAAGTGGAATGTCCATCGGTAACAGTTAACTTTCTAATATCGAGGGGATCGATATTACTTGTATTCGAAAGTGAAACATGGATGTACGCGAGAATGGTCGCGAAACCTGGATCTCACGAACGTTTAAGCGGCAAATGGGCCGAGCTTAATAGCGGCTCGTTTCCATCGGGCACTGGTACTCGGTTAAACGCGCGTAGTTTCGACAGGAAAGCCTCGAAAGCACGGGTGCACGTAACGCGAGCTTCAGCCAGTTTGAATGCCGGAGATAACTAAACTGGTAGCCGCCTCGTCCGCGGACGAGTTCGGGGTTAAGGGAAACACCGTCGGCTGCGGTATTCCCGGGGGATTGTTCGGCGAAAGGTTCCACCGCATTACATATTACGAGCCTGCATAATTCACGATCGTGGAAAGCGAACGACTTCGCGACTAATTAGCAGCTGCACGGATCTTCCGGGAGTTCGAGCTACCGAAACCATCGAAACATCGGGAAGACAACCGCAGCTTCTGTCTTTCCTCTACCCATAATCTATCGATCCCGGTGAGCACGGCGCATACAGTGGCCAACACAGCATGAAACAGGTCAGGAAATAATTGTTTAACACGTTCCCTACCCACGTTACACCGTCTCTGACACGTCTACCATCTCGTATTCTCCGTGAAACTAGACAAACTTACTTAAAGCGCGCTCTTGTTCGACCTTTCAATTGATGGCGACGAGTTAATTCAAGTTCAAGTGCACTGAGAAAAAAAAGTAGTTACTTCAATAACACGCGTGTTATTGTAATATTTTTACTTCGATGAATATCAATGTATTCTTTTCAATAGTATGAAATTTAGAAGCAAATCGTGATGCATTTGAATTGTCTATCATGAAATGATTGAAAATAGTATTTGATTCAATACCGTATATTATTATTCGTAATATTTCTTTTTTTTCCTTCAATCAGATATGTTGTTAAACAAATTTGAGAAATGTATTGATTTGTACTATGGTTCGAGGCCATATCTTATTTTTTTGAAAACATTGATGGTCAAGCTATTGGCTTATATGATTGGCGGAAATGAGTTCTGCTATTGAAATTCAATAGTATTAAATATTAAAATAAGTTCACATGATATTGGCACTATTCAATAGTACATCTTATCGAATCAACATATATTTTTTTTGTTTCGACAGGATTTTTTTCTCAGTGTGGTATACAGTGAATCTTTATGCGAGATAAAAATGTTCTATTCGAATTACGACAAACTGGAAGAAATAGGAATTCAATGCCTTTCTTAATATGTTCAATAGGTTGAAAATAATACAACTTCTAATGATTTTTACTGTCTTAATCAGCGCTGTCTAGTTATCACTGCGGATTTTTATGCATTTATGAAGAAATTGGCTGGGTGAAATATAAAACAGTAATAGAGTATAAAATTTAAAATATCTTGTTATGATGGTTTCAATGTAAAAAATCTATTAAGGGATGAAATGAAAAACATTTTTATTTTGCATAAAGCAAAACTCTTTATTTTTTTTTGTTTTAATTCACTGAGTAGTTCTTTTTCAGTAAATTGTGCTCATCTGGGAATATATTGTATTTGCAATTTTATCTTTTAAAAAATGTAACTCAATGAAATGATGAAGATAAGAAAAAAGGGAGGTTCAAAGTTTGGAATATTTGTAGAACAGCCCTCGGAAATAAAAGTTGGAAAGCCCCGCGCGAAAAATTTCGGTAGAAAACTAACAACTAAGTGTCTCTTAGGAGTCAGAATATCTGCGAGGGCCGACGATGATTCTAGTACGGATTCGCAAATGATAGTTCTTTGCGGGGTTAGCCGGCGCGCCGGGCGTTCTGGTCGCTGCTGAATATCTGGAGTAACCTTTTCTGGAAAACTTTCACGGTGCCGTCGGGCAAGCCTTTTACGTCATCGTTTATTTAAGCAAAATTCGCGTGACATACTTGCATAGTGAAAATATTCAGGAGCTGGAATCGAGTTGAAAGAACGCCCTTTCATTTACATTCGAGTTGAATAAAAATTTCGTAGCAGCGAGTTCCACGGTATCCGAATGAAAGAAACGGTTAATTACGTTCCTGTCTAATTATCGTTCCTAACCTAACTAACCAAAGATTTGTAAGTCGGCTAGAAATGTTGGAACACTGACGGACACCAAAACTTGTTTAAATTGCAAGATTCCAGGAGCCAGATTTCACATTTCCTTTAATAACTTGAGCAAATTGAGAATAAAATAGCGATACTTTTCAATTGTTTTAATTTCGAAATTAAAAATATTTAGATTCATTAAAAAAATCATTTTTATTTAATTTTTGTATTTTACAAATAATTATTTTGCCAGTAATAAATCCAGTAATAAAGGCATACAGCAATCACAGCCAAAATGATATGCACGAGAATTGAGCAATTTGTTCTTTCATCTAAAAACGGAATTGCACGGAGAGTAATAAATGGAAGGTGACAAATATTTGATAGGACGTCTACTTTAGTTGTCCAACGTCCCAGTTCTCGATAGTTGCAGCTTCTTCTCGGCTTGATTCGAGGCCGGTGGTTGGATATTCATGGAAATTGATTTTGTGATATAGACGGCGCGCTATTGCGATTGGCTTTATCTGCGAAGGGATGCGCGATATCAATGGTCGAGCATCGCTTGGCCCCCCGAAAATCGTATTAATTAAACTCACGACCCGCCAATAGAATTTCAATGGGTACTGCAATCTTAACGCTGCTCGGCAGTGAAGTACGATATAAACTTCATCGAGGACGATCGTGCTAAGCGTTAACACACTATTCATGACTGAACAACATATTAATCGAATTAATTTCACAGCAATATTCTGACACAACCTAACTTTTGTAAAAAATATGTAGTGTGCTTTATAAATGGTTAAAAGAATGTTGTATTTCGAATTCTTCAGTTTTCAATGGCCTTGAAATATGTTATTCTGAATCATCGCAAATATCTCGGAAACCAAAGTCGTCCGACGGTAACTTATAGTTAAAAATTTTACAATAAATTTACTGATTTATATTTTAATTTAAAATTTTCCCTCAATTTTAAATTTCTGTACAGAAAAAGTTGTTCAGAATGGTGATCTTGATAACATATTTCAGAGTCTTTGAAATCGGTGAATTAAATATTTACCAAATAGATTCATAAAGTTCGGTTATGAAATTGAAAATATTCTTCCGTTCTGTTCGGTTGTTTACGATCGTCCGTCAGAACAGTGCCAGTAAAACGTTGCAACAGCTTGAACAGCTCTCAGCAGAAAAAATGTTAACTCCACCGACAGTATCGACCAATTATTTAACCATGGAGCATGAAATTAGAGTATCACTTCGCTCGGAGTTATTACATCCCGTGGAATTCCAGCTAATTGGAACCTGTATATATTTCGAAACTAATTATCATTTTGTTTTCATTAACCGACACTGTTCAAAAATGGACGCTTCTGGTGCTTCGTAAACGATCGCATTGGAATCCGCAGCTACTGGAATTTACTGCGATTAAAATGTTCAATTGGACTGATTGAAATCGACTTCTGCAGGGACACAAAGCTGCTGTTTCTCGATACGAGCGTCTGATATTGAAATTTCGATTCGTTGAAAAATATCGGATTTCTGCCTAAATGGGGGACAGTAATGGGAATTCATGTAATACCGAAAATAAACGAAGATGGGCAATTTAATTGAAAAATTCAGTTGTACCATTGTGTTTTAATAATTGGGTATTTAATTTATTTTTGTAGTATACATAGATATATGTGTGTATACACGTGTCTCGTGATTTCTGTAAATCAACGAATGCAGAATTTGCTGTTTGTTAAAGAAAATATTAAATTTAAAAATGACAGGAAAATGTTTTCATTTCAAATGGTTTTGTGGTTGATCGAATGAAAGAGAACGGAGTTAAAGTTACATAAATAAAAATGACTAACGCAGGTTTGAAATTAATTAATACATTTGTACTATCGTGTTTTAATGATTGGGTACCTAATTTATTTTTGTAGTATAGGTACATGTATACACATTGCACCACGGGCCTCGTTATTCCTATAAATCAACGAATGTAGAATTTGCTATTTGTGAAAGAAAATATTAAATTTTAAAATGACAAGAATCGAATCGAATCGTTGATCGAGTGAAAGCGAACCGAGTAAAAGTTACATAAATAAAAATGATTAACAGAGGTTTGGAATTAATTGAAGACGTGTTGCGAGACGGTCTAGAATCGCGTAATATTAGCTTCGAGGCCAGAAGTAGCTGGTTATTCGAGTTTGCAATGCCAAATGGTTCTTCGTACTCTCCGTAGGAATTTCAAACGTGTTCGGTACACGTCCAATTCCCTCTGACGTCCGGTACGGGGAGTTCAGGCATCGACGTTATCGATAACGAATGAGAAGCTTGGTCCACACCGCAAACTCCATTACTATGGTTAGCCTCTCTAAAATTAACTGCTGAAATTAGCGATCCAAATAGATCCGCATTCCCGCGGGCCACCGCACAAATTTCAAAGCTCGCGCTCCCTTTCAAGAATCGCCCGGAATCGATATAGTCTTTAGCCATTTTCCTGCGCGCCCCACAATCTCCGCCATGATGGCTTTTTCATATTCCGTTGTTCATTAACGCGATCATTTATGTTCGGGATCTCCTTCTATCGTTGATAGCTCACGCCGATAAAGACTAGCGAATCGACTGTGTAATCGGCTCTCTCTCTCTCTCTGTCGTCCAAATCGATTTGAAAATTGAACTTTATCTCCCGAGAAACCGGAATGTGATCTAAGATATTTGTTCGAGGTAAATGTAGAGTTCATTTAAAATATGTAAAATTATACACATCTTTTAAAGCTTCTCTTTGCATTAAATTGCACTCAGACGACCAAACATTTTCAACTTTTATGCATGTAATAATATTATCTAATTCGATGAAGAAATGATGAAATTTTCAATTCCAGTGCGAGGAAATTGAGGAAGACTGAACACGAATTAAGGAAGAACCGCGGAAGAATAATTTTCAATATTTTCCAAATATCGAACATTTAGAATGCCGTTTTTAATATGTTCCCGATGAAATCTCCACACGTTTTTTACGGGAAATTAAAGCTTGAAGAATGGACTCTACGCAACGTGCGTTATTCTAAAAAAAGGGTATGTGACTGTCCTGTGTTTCCAGTGACAAAAGCGCAACCGCTGAAAGGACATTTCTGTCTCTCCGGTTTCGATGAATTCCTGCAGGTCGAAAGGATGTTTGCGAAGCCCGTG
This sequence comes from Lasioglossum oenotherae, assembly GCA_028455765.1. NCBI lineage: Eukaryota > Metazoa > Arthropoda > Insecta > Hymenoptera > Halictidae > Lasioglossum > Lasioglossum oenotherae. The sequence goes on along the minus strand of CM052282.1, from coordinate 5,769,808 downwards.
TCCCATGTCGCCACGGGGAAAATAATATCACAAAACGTAACGTCGAGCACAACAACAGCCAGTTGTTACCAAAGGTCATCCGAGAAAAGAAACACAGAAGGTTTTCTCTAACCCCGGAAATACGGTTTCCCGTTGGAGCGCGGCCGCTGGCGCTTTTATGCACCGATAAGATTGTTTTGACTCGCTGAATTAACCGGGTCGACGTCCAAACTATGCATGAGACCGGAAAACTCTCTCCTTTGATAGTATTTTTCATGACAGTGCTTGTGGATGATATCGACAGGCGGACAGAAGCATGCATCACGATCCATTCGCGTTTAATACGTGATTTTATGTTTTCATAAACCGAGCACGGTGAACTTAACAATAACTGGTTTACGACTGCCAAAGTAAAACGGTCCAAAAAACGTTTCCTGCAACTGTGTGCACGTTGATCCCATCAATTTTTAAATTACCGTAGATTCAGACACGAACAATAATTTCGTTTATGCACTGAGAAAAAAAAATTGTTACTTCAATAACACGCGTGTTATTGTAATATTTTTACTTCGATGAATATCAATGTATTCTTTTCAATAGTATGAAATTTAGAACCAAATCGTGATGTATTTGAATTGTCTATCATGAAATGATTGAAAATAGTATTTGATTCAATACCGTATATCGTTATACGTAATATTTCTTTTTTTCCTTCAATCAGATATGTTGTTAAAAAAATTTGAGAAATGTATTGATTTATACTGGATTTAGTTTGAGGTCATATCTTATTTTTTTTTAAACATTGATGGTCAAGCTATTGGCTTATATGATTGGCGGAAGTTAGTTTTGCTATTGAAATTCAATAGTATTAAATATTAAAATAAGTTCATATGATATTGGCACTATTCAATAGTACATCTTATTGAATCAACATATATTTTTTTTGTTTCAACAGGATTTTTTTCTCAGTGTGCATTTTTCACAAAAACCAGTAGGTGTAATTTAAAATAGTGTGCACATCAGAAAAATTTGTTATTATCTTCAACCCACTAAACACACTAAGAAAGAAAATGAATTTCTATTTCACTCGAGTTTGTTGCAGTTCAGGTAGAAAATGTTTATTTCGCATAAAATTAGATTTAAAGTCTTCTTCCTAACTTTCATAAAACAGTGTGCGGCACTAACACTGTACAATGTCTTTACAGTTATCTGTAAAAGAAGATAACAGGATCGTTTGACGTTTATTTGCCAGCGCCGGAGTTGAATAGGAACGATACTCCGGCGTGTTTGTCGAGGAAAAAAAGGAATTGGCAACGTGTGCTGGCACTATTATTGATATTCCGCGAGAGTCGTGCATTCTGTCGCAGAAATATTCACTATGAAAACACCGAAGAATAGGCAAGAAAAAGATGAATAAGAAGGTTTCTTGATGCCGGAGTCAGAATCGCGAGATGTCTATCGTATTTTGCCGCTTCGATCGTTCTGACGCATTCACGGAAACCTGTGCGAATGTTCCGGGACACGGTTGGGAACATGGTCACGTCCTGGCAGACAATACAGCCTTCCTGAATAGATCTTCCCTGTGTCAACAATTCTTCCCGCTGTGCTTCCCGTGAAAGATGCGCGTGGAAACGCGTTATGCTCGCGAGGCCCTTTAATTCGCGCGCTAATTGCTTCGCGATAGAAATCAAACGACGCTTTCGCTTGTGCAGACTTTAAACCATTAGACAGATAACGTCTCTTTAATAACTGTAAATGCGATGAAAAGTGTCCTGTTTGCGAAGAATCACTTTACTTCGACTTTCTCTCCGCTCTTTGCCGCGACAATTTCTATTTAATTGATGCCACCGCGGAGAGAAAACTGCGATATTCAAATAATCTCTGGACACGTTTAACCACATGCTAATAAGTCAGCAACAGGACTGTTAAGCTTCTTTCATTTTACGCAAAATAATCATCCTTTCATCATTTGTTCCTGAATTTTAATGTAATGAATTATTTGATAAAGTCTAGTTCAAGAACAGAACGAATTTGTTAAGAATATATTGATGAAGGAATTAAAGGACTCCGGATTTTATGCATTTGTAACAAAAATGAGTAGATGCAATTTGAAACAGTGATCAGATTAAAAAACTTTGAGGGTATTAATATACTATTTGCACTACATTAAAATTATAAATTAAATGTAGCTCCTGTGCTTTGCAATCGATGCATAAATATTTTATTTTCCATAAAAATCCAGAGTCCAGTTACCAGTATTTTGTCAAATTATTTTCGGTCTTAATTCCTTCGGCGATGTATTTTTTAATGATCATGGACATCTTTCGAATTGTTACGATCTGTTCTTGAGCTAGACACAGTTTCCTCAAAGAATTCATTACATTAATACCTAGATGATCTAAAATCTATTTGATTAACATTCAGGAACAAATGATATCAATGATTATCCTTTGTCCAGTGTATTTTCTCTGGAGCAATATTATTCTCGTTTAACACAAGGTAGTCGGTATAAAATGTTACGTGGCCACTTTGACGGTATTAATATACTATTTGCACTACATTAAAATTATAAATTAAATGTAGCTCCTGTGCTTTGCAATCGATGCATAAATATTTTATTTTCCATAAAAATCCAGAGTCCAGTTACCAGTATTTTGTCAAATTATTTTCGGTCTTAATTCCTTCGGCGATGTATTTTTAATGATCACGGACATCTTTCGAATTGTTACGATCTGTTCTTGAACTAGACACAGTTTCCTCAAAGAATTCATTACATTAATACCTAGATGATCTAAAATATATTTGATTAACATTCAGGAACAAACGATATCAATGATTATCCTTTGTCCAGTGTATTTTCTCTGGAGCAATATTATTCTCGTTTAACACAAGGTAGTCGGTATAAAATGTTACGTGGCCACTTTGACGGAGTTCGTTCAACTTTCTTCGGCAGTCGGTGTTCCCGAGTATAAATAGGTTATTGAACCCATCAAGAGATTCAGAAAGTCACGGCCGGGCCCCACAAAAAGAGCGCTGCGACTATACCCTCTATCCTCCGAATTAATTACACTGATCAAAGGGCATTCCTCCTAGCGGAGGTATAATCTCCCATACCGGCGTGCGTCTTTTTTCTCCATCGTCGAGAAACACTTCGCGGGAATAATCGTGCGGAAACGTTGAAGCAGTGCGAGAAGATTCGCGGTTTAAATAGGCAATGTGTGAAGAGCGCTCTTCGTCGGAAAAAAAGTGGACTCAAGAGCGTGAAATTAATACGGGAACGTTGAAAGCGAGAGGAACGAGGGTGCTCCAGTTCTCGAAAAGCGATCGATCAATTAGCCGAATCCGCGATCAAGTAAAACCGGATGCCGTGCTATTATTCGGCGCCGATGGCTCGTTAATTTTAACGAATTAATCATATTTAATTATTCGTTGGTTGCAGGGACCACTACAGTTCGATCGAGTCACTTGAATTCCCATTAAATTTTCATTCGACACAGCAGCGGGAGATTCCCGCGGATACACCCCAATGCTCCGCAAGTGGATCTTTGTGCAAAATAAAAATTGTCTAAATTGATCGTGAGGAGCGAAACTTAACCACTGATTTGTCCAACGCTATTCTTTTACAAAAATCTGAATAATTATAGGATACTTATCCAAGTCTCTTATCAAGTTCTTTCAACACTGAACCTACCACCACCGGTTCCGGATTTTTTATTTCACAATTATTGAAATTGTAAGTATGCTTTCGTGGTAAATGATTGAATAAATATATTTGATGAACCGCACAAAGTTTATTGTTACTACTGTTATAAAAAAATTAATCTTTCACGTATTAAATTCGGAAAAACAAGGGTCCCGTTCCTTTCCCTTTGAAAGGATTCCAAATTTTAACCAGGACATAAACGACCCAGTCTGTTCGCGAACGGTTAAATAAGCCTGGATGTTTTGTTCTTCGAATAAATAATAAGACGGCAGTATAACTGATCTTATTTCGCCTCCTCGTTTATGTTATAAGTGCATGAAATGCGCAGTCAAAGAGTCTAAGATTGCTTTTTAATAGAATTTTGATTTGAATCGTCACTGTCGGGTCTAAAGAAGCTCTTTGAAAGCTCTATCGTTGAATATTATGCAATAATTTCTTACTCGAACGTACTCTTTGATATATCCCCGTTTAATCTTCAACAGATAAGTCGTTGCATTAGGAATTCCTTTGAGTTTTTTGCTCGATCGATCAGTTCCGGGATGTGAACTTCCTTGTCGTGCTGTGTTAGACCTTAAACTCTGATGGAATACGAAATCCAGTTAATTTTGGGACATCAGGAGCCATAAACACAAGACTCAAATGATGTGTTTCTTCAATGAAATTAAATTGGAATTGAATTGCGACATTATTGGCTTCGAAAGGTTACTAACAAATTAGAATTCATTACTGATGACTTCTACTTTAAAATCAAATTGGAAAAGTTTATAACAACGTTTCTCCGCACTTTATGAATTTACAAACGCTATAAAAAAACTTATTTCCAAGTTTCAGGTTGCATGTCTCTTCTTTTGGTTTATGATTTAAACTTACAAAGTTTGTACAGAAATCTGTCGAACACCCTGTATATTAAATCCCCAGTCATCTACTCGTTTATTCAGAATGGTGCTACCTGTTCACGATTTGCGAGATTAAAAAATGAAGAATGCGACTTAACCTTGAAAAGTAGTTTCTAGAAAGATAACGGTTTATCTACGTGGACGGGAAAATCCCCAAAGGTTGATGACTTCTTAATACCTCACGTTCCAAATAAGGCACCAACAATTCTTATAAATTTTTAATAAAACCGTGTAAATTCGATGCGTGAGAAAAGCATACCAGACTTATTTGACTATAGAAAAGGCTTTTTTCCCTCTTTTCGATTTCATTTTCGTTCGGGTCTTATTTAAACACGCTCGGCTCGAGATATCCACCACCGAAACAATATTTGTACACGGGTTTATTTTTTATTGCCTCGGGTACGTTCGGAAACTTCGTGCTTTATTTAATCGCCATAATGTCTGAAAATCCTGGCAGAGTTCTTCGTGTCTTTCTGTATGCGTGACTCGCGTGACGAGCACTCTTCGTGATCTGCGAACGATCGCAAATAACCAACCGGGAACCACGAGACAAAATTCCTGCCAATGAATCGGTGAAATTTCGAGCGTGACTAAAGGCTACCGTACACGTCGAAACACGTTGCTGTTGCATACATCGATACATGCATGCAAGGATCAGAGTCACGTCTCACAAGAGAATCGAAGTTTCAATACTAATTAGACCACAGACCGAAATAAACAAGTATCCATCGCTCGTTTATTATAATTTCCTCAAACAACGTTCCGTAACAATTTAGAAACAATGTAACACCTATTTAACGTAAATCAAATGTAAAAATATTGTACTTGCTATGTAAACCGCTTGGTTTAAAGCGATAATAAATAAATAAACAAATGTCTCGTTTAATAATAAACCTACCGAGCTTTAAAAGTAGCCGGTACATGTTGTCTTATAAAAATAACAAGACTAAATTTATTTGAACTTTGTGCGGTTCATATTAAAATACCTGCGCTATTAAATTCTTTTAATCATTTATCACAAAAGTTTCTTTATAGTTTCTTTTAATTTTTTTTTTAAATAATTGCGAACTAAAAAATCTGTATCGGTGATAGGTTTAATGCCAAGAATATATTTATACCTAATAGTACATTGATGACAGAAAATATTACCATTTTTCATTCAACTTCCTGACTGTCCATAGAAATAAAATTAATTACTGGCTATTTACACGCATTTTCTGTGAGAACTAAAACACATTGGTAAACTTCCGACATTTTAGAATATTTTGAGTCAAAGACGAAATAAAGATGACAAACGTGATGAATGAAATATGAAAAACTTTGTACAAGCAACTTTAAAAATTGAGCCGCATGGCCGAGAGTGCATCATCGATTTCGGGAACGATCGTTCGAGGATATTCAGCTTCGGCATTCGATCACGATCTTTCGACATCGCATCCGTGGCGTGTGTAGAAAGTTACAGGTCAACTTTCACCGTCCGAGAACGTCTTCGGTAAACGAAGATATACTTCGTCGTAAAGTAGAAGTTTTATGGTGATTGCGGGATCGTCTATGGTAAAATCGAATTACACTGAATCCGTCCAGAAGGTAGGCGTCGCGCGGTAGAAATTCGAAGAAAATATATAATTTATCTAGTACCTTAACTATAATGGTATATTATAAATTCATAGAAAATTATGGGGTGCCACACGGAGGACCATTTCAGGAAGTCTGACCGAGGAATTGCTCAGACCACCAATCATGGAACGTTGAAAATATCGTTTACCGTTTATGTTCACATCAGTTGCAAAATTTATCGTTCATGAAAACTGATAATCACTTTCATAATTAGTTGTTAAATTTTTCGACGATGTTATATTTTAAAGAGACAGCAAAATAGTATTATTTTAATCGAGTTTTAAGTGCGTTCAAGCTTGATATACATTTTCCAGTAACAATCAGATTTATTGCTCTAAATAAATAATGTTAGATCGTTTCGTGCCTACGTGGGATCTGAGACTTGTCGACGAAAGAATTCTCAGGTACTTGCAAATGCTTGTAGATATTTGACGGAACAATTTATTCGATGCATGAAAGTTACGCTTAAAAGGCGAGAACGTGAATACAGCAGTTGGCCAGCTGGAATTCCCATAGTCGCGAGACTGCAATATCGAGAGATGCACTTATTCCCTTTCGCCGTGTCGTTCTTCAAAAATTTTGTGACCGTTCCACACGCGTGATTCCATTCAGGGAAAAGTGCCACTCGTGATACCGGGTTCAACGAAACCGCCCCTGTATCGAAATTGTATCTTCACACGTCCGCAGATCGATTCGTACCTCCTAGTACAAAGCATTTTACAAATTCATCCGAAAAATACAGTTTCAGGATTACTCGACCATTCTATCGCATTAGGAATCACTTTCTTCAATTTATATTAGGTGCAAGAATTTAAGTATTGGTCAAATTAATCGCCAGTAAAATATCAAAAATGTGTTTCATTTTTCATTATATCTCCTGCCAAAATCAAACCTTTTTCAACAATCTATTAGGTTCTACCAAAAGTTTCTTCCGGAATGTGTTCCTTTAATGTCGCTAAATAAATACAAACAATACGATAATGTTTATGTTAATATTTTAGTACTTCTTAATATGAATTTGCATTATGTGCATGCATCGAAAACCAACTTTTGGGACAACCTAATACATCATGTATAAATTTCATTAAAATCGGTGTGTTACACTAGGGGAATGTCCCTTGCGAGTCCAAGCTGCCAATCGATTCCAATTATTGAAAAAATATTAAACTCGCTTATTCGTCGCGCTGCCAATCTTCCCGGCATCACGCGACAAAGAGAAGCCTGCTCCTAATTATTTCGCGTGCTACGACTTCAATTAACAGCGTGCGTCGAATTGACACGACTTTCTTTGCTGAAAATGTGAGATCGCGGTCGCCACGCGTGACGCCGCACCGACAGCGTCGAGCGCGTTGAAAGAATAAAATCACACGTACGCAACGTCGCGTTGGCGGTCCGAAACGCGGCGAATAGAAAAAAGAAGAGGAATAAAAAAGCGAGGCGGCAGTAAAAAACATTCTCGCTGAATCTAGATCTGATTCGAACCCGCGTGGCGCGCGCGGCTCGTCAAAAATCACACTCGAGAGAAACGCGCGCGCGAAAGCATAGTGTCTGAATGTCCCAGGGAGTCTGGTGTTGGGTTAATTAGTATCTGGGATGCCCGGCCTCGTCACCGGGATTCTCGTTAACAAAATGCAAACGCACCAGCGCCGATCGTCGGGGATCAATGTAATTAGATGATGCTCCGCTATCCGGCTGGGCTCGCGGTTCACGAGCTCTCTTTTCTCTTTGAGCCCGGTTTCCCACCCCCGCGCGCACCCCCACTAGCCCTATCAGCTGGCGCGAGTATCCAGCTCGCTGATACTCGATACTCAATGGAAAAAACTGTGCGACGCGAAAAACGGAATGAAAGCGAAGCGAGTGGCGTATGGAACGCTCCACCTGAAACGTCAAGTGGTCGCATCGCTGCGGTTTTTCAGAAATGAAAATTCTCGCTCCGGCTAAACCCCCGCCCGCCATTTATTTCGTCTTTTTTCACCTCTCTCTCTCTCTCTCTCCCTCTTGCACGAGCGTGCGTGCGCTCTCCCAGCCTCTCTTTTTGCCGATCGTTTTTGGCTTCGTTTAGCTCCGCGTTTCGACGTTTTCAACGATGTCAATCCTCCGAGCAGAATGACGGACAGCTCGCAATTATCAGGGCCCTATAAACCGGTCGGGAGCACGCTTTCAAAATCCGATCCCGAGCGGAATATTATTTCGGCCCGGTGTTTTGTACCGCGCGCTCCCGCGACGCCGATCTCACGCGACGCGGCGCAAATATTTACGCGCGAAATGGAATGCAAATTTTCATTGAGCCTGGCCGCTGTTCCCCCGACCGAGTCTCCCGTTACTTACAAAAACTGCGGCCACCGGTTTTACGCCCTTTGCGCCCGGTGATTTCGGACTGATGTCAAGCTATTCCGCCGATGTCAGCGTTCTCCTCCCCGAAGACGGATGAGCTCTATGCTGTCTTACGCTCTTAAATCTGTTTATTTTCTCCGATATCTTCCGTCCGTGGTCGCGACACGAAATTTCGTGAGACATTACAGAGTTTTAATAAGCACAATCGGTCGGAATGTTTAATTTAATCTCGCAACTGTAGATGTAGTAAATTTTCCAAATACCAAAAACTCTATGCTCACCATAAGGAAGTTTCTAATTAATTTATTGAACTTGTTCGTCATTTTGATTTTTATAAAATAAGTCGTGAAAAGAATTTGCTGAAGGATCCGTAGTCTAGTTATCATTGAAGTATGTACAGACTCATGTTCGCACACACAATTTAATTTTATTGGTACTACAACCATGAGTAAGCAATGTAAAGTATTCAACTGGAAAACATTGTGTATTCACTTGTAGAACTTTAAATTGATTGAGTGTGTCAATATCACGTAAAAGCGTTATTAAAAACTCATGGAAGTTAAATTGGATGGAAATTACAGTGGTATATAGTCGGTTAGAAAAGTCTTCAAAAGAACAATTTTTTTAATGTTCATTTCTATGTTCAAAAGACCGAGTTCTGTTCCAATTGCAGAAGGGTTGATGCGTACAAAAATTTTCATTAATTAATTTTCACATCTCTAAAATGTTCATTAACCGTTTAGTGAACTATTGGGACTCGCGTGGCCCGACTCGCGCTAATAATTATTTAATGTGCAAATATTACGTGACTATTTGTGGATTTCCATTTAACACGTTGATAGAGATGAATATTAGATACAATTTAATCTAACTATTGCACTTTAAAGTAAGACTCGGATAAAAAAATTTCCTGCACGATTCACTAAAATGTTTATTGATCGTCGCGAACTAGGATAATTTTCCTAGCATCGTAGGGAAGCCGAAGTGACCGTAAGTTGCGATTGCGTGGAACTATCGGGGAGAATTGATAAAAATCAGATTTCAGCGGAAGACAAAATTTAATAAAAAATCAATTCCCGGTGGACCGGTTCCAGGAAGGTTTTCAATGTATATGGAAATTTCCGGAGGAAATTAACAATTTACGAGAGGGCGGCATTTCTATGCCGGGCTGCGCGCGGTCGCATTAACAAGCAGAGCCGTGCGCGAAACACGATGGGTCCAAGAGTAGTATGTCGCGGCTCACCTGAGGAACAGTAATGTTAATAAACTAACCGGCGCGGCGGCGGCAACTAGGTGTTATTAATATTGTCCGGCGGCGGTCGTGGCCCGGCGTTCCCCGTGCTTCGGGAACCGTAATTACAGCTAAAATCGAACAATACGCGGATTGGTCGTAGGCGTTTCGGCGACCGCCTCGATTATACGTTAACAGCGGCTCGCATTTCCGAGGCAATTAAATGCGCGCTTCGCAAAATGTCGTTAATATTAAATTAGCTCCGTGTCGCGTGAACACGTGTAAATTACCGGATTAAACTAAACGTTAAATTAACATTAAATTAATTGATGCTCGCGATAGTCGTAACCGCTTTGACGCCGCTTTAATTAATTAATAAAGTGTAAAACGATGTTACGCGCGATAACCAACGATCCGACGATTCCACCCTCTTTCCTGTTTTAACCCCATGTAACCAATCGTTCATTTTTCAGCGCAATCTTTTACCATTCAAAATGGAAAATAATCTTTTGTTAACACTCCCACGTTAGTCATAAATGTCCGACGCAGTTTCATCGACAAACCTCGAAGTCAATTTTTACTGAAATCTGTTAAGAAACTTATGAAAATCATGCGATTAACTTTGTCTTTTCCACTTTTATGGGCATTTATTAACATATTTAAAAATGTAATTTACTCTGACATCTCAAAAAATCTAAACTCGTTTGGTCTAATTATAAAAAGGTTACTAATATTTTAAGGGTGTCTGTCTAATTTTGTTTCTATCGCGTTGCAAATTCCCAAATGAGTCGCGACTTTCGATCCGAAGTATATTGTGTATATTGTGATATTCAATTTGACAATTGAACCGGTTCGGGTGACCGATCGCACATCAATTTTCTGTTAGCCGGCTCGTTTTTCAGCTTTCTCGTTTCCCGAGGAGGAGGACGAGGACGTCGAAAAACGTCGTGTCATCGTTTGCCGCGTTTTCGCGGAAGCAATCGATGACACCGCATGACCGAGGACCTTTCGAACTTCTGCGAGGCTTTCACCGGGTACTAGTCTCGCTGTCGTTCGACACCGAACGGAAGATGGTTCGTGATAGCGATTAACCAGACGATAAACTCGTGTTCAGTTTCTCGTTGCCTGTCTACTTAGGAAAATTCTGCCTCTCGAAAACTGTATGCGTGCCAGTCGATGGAACATGCGCGTTCAGACTTTCTTCAAACCTGTTCGAGTAACCTTTCACGCAGAGTCGGCAGATCAGGGGAATTGAGTCGAATTGAGGGGAGAAAGTTACCCTCTCTCTACCTGCACGGGATTAGTCACGTGACGTTGTGACACGTGACCGAGCCATAGCGGAGGCATGGGGGAACGGCGTCGTGGAAGGGGAAGGCTAGAGTTGGAGACAAGTCTGAAGGGGGTAGACTCTCGTTTCCAGGGTTGCAAGGGTGCGCGATGCTCCTTCTTATTTCTCGATAATGCAAAGATGGGGTTTTCCTTTTTGATAAAAGTTCAATCAAGGCCGCAGTCGCCCTCAAATTCCTATTTTTACGTTTACGAAGCGTAATTTGCATTATTCGGAAGCATGTAGCTGTCGCAGCTTTATGCTACGAATAATGCAAATTACGCCTCGTAAACGTAAACATAGAACTTTTGAGGGCGATCGCGGCCTAGATTGATCATTTATCTAGCGCTTTTGACTACTGAAAAACCCCATCTTTGCGTTATCGAGAAATGGGAAGGTGCATCCCGCGCCCTTGCAATTCTAGAAACGGGTCTACCCCCTCTGCCTGCACAACTCAGTTGAAACGAACTCTGGTGACCAATACAGATAGCTAGGGCATCTTAATTGCATATCTTTTCAGAGCATGGAAGAACAAAATCATCGAATTTATAATCATTTCGATCACTGTATCTTGGGATATTTCCATCAACGTTTCCGAACATTATTTTACAATGTTCTATAAATCGCCAGACTTGCTTCATCAAGCGAGGAAGTAATACCCGACAGACATTCACGCGTGGAAATAGAATTTTGCAAAAACATCGGCAATCGAAATGAGAAACAACTTTCGTACCTCGCTCCTCAATCGGAAATAAATGAATGACGGGAAACGGACAGCGCGTTTCGTTCTTGGACATCGCTCCGATATGTAATTTCCGGAGGCATTCTAATTTAGCGTATTGGCTGGCGTTGCCCTTCCTATCCACCCACCGGCTGGCCCCTTTCCGACTTCCATTTTGCATATTACGGGGCAATCTGCGTCGACCGAAAATAATTTCCTTATCTTTCGCCTGAACGAAGTTGTAAGTCTTTGAAGGTGTACGCCGCGGGATGAGTTTCTAATGAACAAAGTGATTTTCCATGGTGAGGACGATGCAAACGCCCCGAACTTTAAATTAATATTCGTTAATACAAATTATTTCGTTAGACGGGAACTTTTTCAACTTTGCGCTAGGCCACTTGGCTGGCAATGTGATAACAAAAACCAGTACTGACGGAGAGACTCCGCGCGTGATGTCGAGAACGACTTTTCGCAAATTACAGTGTTATCGTGTGCATACAGTTTGGAACACAATTTTCCCAACTTTCCGAAAATTTCCGATGTCTAAACTGTTATAACTTCGTAGTAAAAGATTAGAAGTGCAGGTCGTTCGTGCTCTAGAAATAATAATTTTGTTCACGATTGAATTTACCGTAGATCTGAAGAAGAAGACTAGATCCTCAAGTACGATTTTTTTTGTCATTTCATTCCGCTTTAAATGAGGAGTCCATCGCCAGCTTGTTTTTACCCTGTATAAATCATTTATCTATACAATAAATGTGCCACCAATTTGAGTAATTATTTAGCCAGGTCACACCCCCAACCATTGCTTCAAAATTACACAAAATTCATTTCTTGTTGATAGAACAATGTGAATTAGGAGGATGGCAAATATTAGGTGAAATAAAAAGCTTATAAATAATATAATATTAATAAAGCTTATAAATTCGCTTTATAAATAAAGCGAAAAACGCTCAGAACTTTTTACTTCACCTAATATGATACGCAATTACATAATAACCATTATATCAATTATCAATCAGCTCCCTTCGTTCCGGAGAACAATTGTTTTTAAAGACTCGCGCATAGCGCCTCAGTTTGCTTTTCCTGTCACTTCTGTCCGAACGTTCAATAATGTGTTTTTATCAATTCGTATAATTGCGCATCATTAAAAACGTTTTTTTTTTCGTTGTATAAATGGGTAGTGAGAATTTCAAAGAAGCAGTACCCGCTTCAAATAAAAGATGTAGAAGAAACGGTTAGCCTTCGCAGTTTCGTTAGCGAAGAATTCGGATTCCGGACACGGCGCGGCGCGGCGCCACTGCATTAGGGTAGCGAGTTGCAAATCATTTGTCTGCGTTACATCGAACAGCGGGTCCGCTTATGAAAATTTTAATAAGAACCTCTTACATGGGAAAACCATTCGTCGAGAGGAGGTAGACGGGCAAACATTTAATAAATTAGAATCTATCTCTCCTACGGTGGTAAAAACGCGATCGTATAACTCTTACTTCTTCTTTTCCCTCCGCGGGATCCCCGTTGCAAAGAAAGCGTCGAGAGAGCGTACGGGAGGAAAGAATTTTTTAGCGAGGGACGTCGCGGACGGAATATAAATCTCGATTCCGTCGGATCGTCGTCGTCCCGGGGCTTAGGGCACTCAATGCCTCCAATAAATCCGCGCTGTAATCGAGTCTTCGCGCTGAACGTCCCCGGATTAGCCACTCGACCGGTATCTACACTGTTCCGTCTAGGAACACAGGATCCGCGGGAATTTTTGGACCTCGATATATCGGCGGAGTGTACAGGGCAAGGTCAATATTGTCGGAAGAAAATTGGCCACGTGGTGCGAGGCGGTGCTCTTTCCTAGCCGCGAGCACGTATTCCTCGAGGTTTTGACAACACACTGTGAGAGCCGTGACGTGCCACGACATCCTTCCCGTTTCGACGAATCTCGCACACCTTTTTTTCCACGAAGTTGATTGAAAATAAATCTTCGATCTAGCTTCGCACCCCTTCCTCGAACGTGCAGAGGATCAAAAAAGTGTTTGCACAAGGCGCGCTTGAAAAGTTCGGGGACTTTGCTTAGAACTGTGACGGCTCCGATCGCCGGCAGATGGACAATTAGAGAACACCTTCCTCTCTGCTATCTGACCCGTCACCGATTCGTCTATGTGTGTACAGGGCGATGAAGAAGGTCCGATACTCCGTGAGGAGTAAAAGTAATACATGTATAATCAACATAGGTCCTAAAAGCAATCCTTTCCCTGTACGTGAAATATTAGTTGTAGATAAATTGCGGATCTTAATGCACGTATGGTTTATAAAAATTTTCAAACAATGCTGAAGTATCAAATTGAACAGGATTTAGTATGATTTGTATTTATTTTGGATCTACAAATGCCATTGTCAAGGAAAATAGGGTTTGTTTCGGTCCCATTTTCTTAAAATTTGTCTACAAAAATTGAAAATTGCATAAACATCCGCAGTCTAGTTGTATAGACGTAAGTAAATGTTGGAAACACAAATCGTGGTACAAATTTTCAGGCCCTTCTATGAAGCAGTGTCACCAAATTAGGGGAATTGACTCACGAATAGACGGAAAAATACAGTTGCTCTCTCTCTCTCTCTTCTATTAGTCACGACCCAAACGCAGACCGATCCGTGGCGGAAAATGGGGGAATAACGTCGTAGAAGGGGAAGGGTAAAGTGGGAGACAAGTCTTAATCTAGTGACAGCTAGGGGTGTGCGAGAACCCGATGGTCGGGACGAGTCGAGAAGAGGTCGAGTCGGGTCGGGTTAGGTTCCCGAAAATTTCGAGAATATGACATAAGACACTCTTGAAAAGAATTCGTGATGGACAACATTCTTTCAATTTCGAAAACATCTAGAATAAAAAATCCGAAACTATGAATGTATTCATTAAACCGAATATAAATGATTACTGGGTTCTTGAAATTTTCGGGTACCCGTCCCGATCTCGAAAAAATTTCGTGTTCCCGACCCGACCCGATATTTCGGGTTCTCGCACACCCCTAGTGACAGCGTTATGAAACGTATTCATTCAATATGTTGCGAAGAGAACCGGTTATGATATAAGAACGAACAATTTGACTTCGAATCTTTATGCAAAATGAAACTGTCCTACCTCGATTCCAACAAATATTCTTAAAATAAAAGTGTATCCTCTTCCTTAGTGATTTGAACAGCCACAAATTAATGCAACAGTATTTTTAAATTCTTCTAACGATCGTACTTTCGTAATTGATGATTAAAAAACGCAATCTACTGATGTCTGTTGCTCATACATTAAATAATCGCCTCTGCTAATTCCAGTAAAACGCCTAAAAGCACCGCGCGTCTATCGCGTTTATTAATTACTTCGCAGAACTTTTGCAACCGAGTGTACGCGCATGTGGGCCGGTTGCGATTGTCAGAATATGGGTCACCGACCTTTCGAAGAAGCAGGTACAGAGAGAGCTGAGAAATCGCATTATTGTTCACATCTCGGCGCTACAGTCTGACGCGTTCGAAACTCTCAGGTCGCGTACACGCACCGGCTGACGATTCTAATTGAAGTAACCGCTTAACGATACTTGGAACAAGATAATACCACGGTGTTCCATTAACCGATTCGTAATGGGTTTTCTAAGAACCGCGCCTTTCCTCCTGTTCGGTAGCTGTCGCGTTTGCTTCCGTTTAATTGAGCTTCTTACCGATCACGCACTTTAGACGATGATTTACAGTGGCTCAGGAAAGTATTCGAACACTAAATTTCGCACGACAACGAACCTGAACTCGTGTTTAAACTTGAAGCCTCTACCTTCACAACCCATCATTCATTTCATTGGTGAATTGAAACGTTTCAGTAAATTAATTGGAAAATGTTTGTCCATTGACGAATGTACTACGTATTTAAAGATCGAGGTATCTTCTTTACAATAACCCACGGAATTTTATTTGTGTTCCATACAGCATGATTTATTCAATTTTTCCTACTATAACCTACTATAAAAAATTCTTCACTTATAACGCAATTATTTTCGAGCCTAAAGAACGTCGTTGATTTTTGCCAACCCTTTTCTTTCAGATTTATCAAGGTCACCTTGCGATTTTTTTAAAGGTGTAACTACAATTTTTTACCGAATTCTGCTCATTGTCAGTATCCCAAAAAAACTGAATCTAACTAGATAACTTTGGAAAAAAGGGCTGATAAAAAAATTTGGTAAAATTATCTTAAAGTTCTCTTTGAACCATGTTATTTTAGCTAAAAGAAATTCTGATCGAACGACTAGCAGCAGAATAACCTAAGCCTTCTAAGCTGATCAGGCATCATAGTCCACCCTGTAGTACGTGAGTGAGATCGAAGCCTTCTCGCCAGAAACAGCGTTTCCTATCAGATTCCAGCCTACCATGCTTTCGTTTTTGGGGTCACCGTGCGTTTATAATTGAGCTTGGCGATTCGGCTGATGGAATAACGATTAATCTAGCATCAGTTGCTCCCGGCGACCCGGTGCCACTGGCATTCGGCACAGCTGCAGGCTTTTTCCGGGTTCGTTGTTTGTTTCGCCGCGCTTTGTCTTTCGTTTCTCCCGAATGAAGATGACCCTGGGGTGCAAACAACGTCGCCGAGCGAAAGCGCGTAAATTGACTATTTCCATGGGGAGCGAGAAAAAAGTGGTTTCCCATTGATTGTTCGTGGGCGGACATAATTATGTATGTGGACGCGTTCATTAATTCGAAGGAAATCTCGTTAATATTCATATCGGCCCTCTGTTCCGCTCGCGTCGAATTTCGTACGACAGAGTACGCGCGCGCAAAAATGATAGGTTGTGGGAATTACGCTCGAACACGTTGGTTTTCGAGGGTGGGGAACCTGCGCAAACACTATGCTTGTTTGCCGGATGTAGAAAACGTTGTTAACTTCAGGGAAGCTCGCTCCGGTCTTCCCTAATTAACGAATACCAATTTTCCTGAACGACTTTGCATGGTCGAATTAATGAGAGCGTGCCGTAATTCTGTCGGCAATCATTTCGAATAAGGCGGTCATTAAAATCGCGTGTTCAATACAGTAGGAAATGTGACCGGCGACCTCGAGAAATGGGAATCCGTTTCGTGAACGTATTGAAAGAATATTTCTGTAATTGTCATGTTAGAAATTAACGGAAGTTGGTTGGCGTTCCTTTTACCGAGTAGCTGTACTAATCAATATCATAATCGTTGATAACAGTTGATAATTGGATCGTATGTAGCGGTCAATATTGACAATACTTACTATCCTGCTTACGGTGCTCGCGTTAGTATCATCGGTGATGTAGTAAACAAATATTGACATATGTAAAATGTGTTTTGTCGTTATCGATCGTATGTATTGGCAATAAATTTTTAAATGTTTTCGGCGCTACGGTTCGATCCTTGTTACGAAACAAAGCAGTTTTGCTAATTTATTCAAACATTATCAACGTTTCGATCCTATGTTTGGATCTTTTTCAAGATTAATTATTTGAAATTGCGTCTATAACAAAATTATGTTGTAAACTTGTTGAAAAAACAGAATTTATTCAATGAATTATTACTGTAAAATGATTTGGTATTATTTCCAAATAACAAACTTACTTGCTTTGTGAAAGAATGAACATTTTTAAGTGTGTGAATCCTGTATTATACGTGTATTGCGTGTGTCGGACATGCTAGTTGTCGAGATACTGGTGTACGTATGAATTTGAAA
>CM052282.1:5674688-5752196 GCA_028455765.1 Lasioglossum oenotherae | reverse complement strand
TTTTTTCAACAAGTTTACAACATAATTTTGTTACAGACGCAATTTCAAATAATTAATCTTGAAAAAGATCCAAACATAGGATCGAAACGTTGATAATGTTTGAATAAATTAGCAAAGCTGCTTTGTTTCGTAACAAGGATCGAACCGTAGCGCCGAAAACATTTAAAAATTTATTGACATATGTATTTCGGCTAGAATTGCGGGAAAGCATGTTCCGGTGCACTCTTGATCGCGCGCGATCATCTTGATAATACGAAACAGTTCTTCTCGTTGCATATTAATTATCAACATTTAAATTGTAATCAGTAGACTGCGGATCTTTATGCAAAATAAAAATTTTCTTCGTCAATTATAACACACTGAAACCATATAAAAAGTTCTTTCTATTTTTAACGATTTTAATAAATTGCAAATAAAATGTGGACATTTTAAACTTGTTGTATTATCTTTACTGTTTTAAATTACATCCAACCATTTTTGTCATAAATGCATGTAGATCCACAGTCCAGTAATCAGTTACTTTGATAAATGGAGATCTAGGAAATTCCAAAGCGAAGGATCAACGAAAGTACACACTTTTGCAATTATATTGCTTAATGACGGGACTCATTGTTGACAGAACGTAAGAGGGTGCAAACGTCGGAATAATAACGCGCGCCTCTGTCAACTGAGCAGCCCCGATCGATATGATAAGGGCTCTTGCTCTGTTGTTGAACTGTCACAAGACGTATTGCTATTATATATGTATTGAACAGTCTGCGTAAATAACAGACCGTCGCAGTCTACAGAGTGCGAATGATTACCTGTTACACAACCCACCTGCGAGAATTGCTCGTTATAATTAAGCTCGGAATTAATGATCCTCTTAATTAAGGGAAATAGAATTAAATAATCAATGGCATTTATTTTTGTCGTCGGAAGCTTTTGATTTCGTTACTTGTTGCAGCCAATTATTCGATTGCGTAATAATATTCCTGCTCGAGTCGTATTTTCTCCGAAATATTCTGTATTATTATTATTTCTGTAATTATTGTGTTCTAGGATTCTGTTTCCCATAATAATTGCAATCATTCCGGTAATATTTTCCGATCTCCCTTGCAATAATCGTTTATTTCCAAAAGAATATGAAGCATTTTTATTATCTATTATTATTTACATAATTATTTCTCCGACCCTTTCAGAAAAAGCGGATCATTTTTCCATCTCCCCATGCAATAATCTTTTATCTCTAGAAGAATATTTTATTACCTATTGTTATTTATGCATATGTAATTACTTTTCTGACCCTTCCAGAAAAAGTGGATCATCACTCCCTGACTGACGCTCGAGACGTCTCGATTAAGCGGATCGATTATACGAATTTCGGTATCAAGAACGACGAAAATGGGGCAACATTAAATAATTCTGAGCCTTCGGGCTCAGCTCTAACCACTACAGACTCGCGTGAGACGGTATCGGAGTAGTCTACGTCATACAAGTTGATAGCGACAACCTTTGGGATCCAATAACGAAGACTTGGAGCTTATGAGTCTCGACAACACCGGTGTGCCGTGCAAGGTAGTGAAACTTTAACACTCGCGATAGACACTGTTCTATATGAGCTTCAAACTTATCCGAACACGGGATACTTAAGAACCGGGTGTCTATTATAAAAATGCTTTCCAGTTTGACGGAAGCTGTCGGGACATAGTTAGACGATTCATCGTTTGTTAATCTGATTCTGTAGGTACTAGCTATCGAACACACCGACGAGCACAATTGAAGGATCACTGATTCAATGAAAAATTGTCTCACAGATTATCCAATAGATGGTGGAATTTATTTTCATATTTTTGAAAAGTGAAACAAGATTACGTCGCAAACTATGATGAGCCTATACTGAGAAAAGAAAGTAGTTACTTCAATAACACGCGTGTTATTGTAATATTTTTACTTGGATGAATATCAATGTATTATTTTCAATAGTATGAAATTTAGAAGCAAATCGTGATGTATTTGAATTGTCTATCATGAAATGATTGAAAATAGTATTTGATTCAATACCGTACATTATTATTCGTAATATTTCTTTTTTTCCTTCAATCAGATACGTTGTTAAAAAAATTTGAGAAATGTACTGATTTATACTGGAATTGGTTTTAGGTCATATCTTATTTTTTTAAAAACATTGATGGTCAAGCTATTGGCTTATATGATTGGCGGAAGTGAGTTTTGCTATTGAAATTCAATAGTATTAAATATTAAAATAAGTTCATAGGATATTGGCACTATTCAATAGTACATCTTATTGAATCAACATATATTTTTTATGTTTCGACAGGATTTTTTTCTCAGTGTACCAACAGTCTAGTTATACAATAACTAGACTGCGGATTTTTGTGCATGTATGAAGAAATTAACTGGATGAAATATAAAACAGTGAAAAGTGTAAAAAAATCTAAGAATATTGTTATGTTGTTTTCAACGTAAAAACCCTTTGCGCAATAACATCGTGTCAGACTCGTGATGAAAATTTTAGACGAAATAAATAAAAATATAGACCAAAATAAAACATTTAGAACATGATGGCACACACAATACATATAGATTTTCAAAGCAACTGAATGTTTTTAAGTAGAAAATAGGTTCTCCTAAGGGGGGGGGGGGGTGGTTAATCATTTCACATGCGTAACATTCGTGCGGTCGACACGAAGCCCTCAAATTTCTGGAACCCGATAACTGACGTCACCTTGAGAAGCAGGAATTTGCGGCCTACGACTATAGGCCGCGGGACGAGGTATCAGCGATTCAAACCACGTGAAACACGAAATCAGCAGCTTTGAATTCGCGAATCTCGATGCTTGATACCACGGAACCTGATACTGGTGCTTTCAAATTCGTGGAACCCGACGATAACGACCCGGTCGATACTACAGCAGTAGCGAATCTCATCAAGCTTCGTTTTCACTGGTGGTCTCGAAAAGTCGCTACGTAATACCAATCTCTAGTTCAAGGGCACAGAATGGTGGACCATTGAACTTATCTTGAAATGGCCTGGAAAATGATCAGGCCAAGTCTGTTAATTCAAATACATTGAATGCATTTCATGACGCGTTGAAATTTTCTGACGGACCATCGGAACTGCCTATGTGGGATTTAACTTTTGAACCAGCCTGTATATCGACGGGAGTAATTAAACTGGGATGAGCGCGAGCACGTGGCTAAAGCAACATGAGCGATGCATCAGATAGAGCTACATACATTCAATTAGCTAAAACAGAACACCAAATAACAACTGACCACAAAACACGGAAATACTATTCGGCAGAACTGAAGTCATGGCTACACGTAAAGGATATCCCAACAAAAACATCCTGTATACAGGAGCCAAGTTCCTATGGCCGTAAAAAGTTGTGAGATCAAACAAAATACGGCCAAGTTCGTTAGCTTAGAAATACCTCTTGCGATACTGAAAAAAGCGTTTGTAAAAATTAGTTTGAAAGAACGCTATTTAATTTTTAAAGAGTTACATGGAGGGCTAAATTATTCAAACTTGGCCGCTACCTAACACCTTTTATGGCCATTGATTTAAAAAGTAACGACCAAGTTTGAATAACTTAGCCCTCCATGTAACTCTTTAAAAATTAAATAGCGTTCTTTTAAATTAATTTTTACAAACGCTTTTTTCAGTATTGCAAGTGGTATTTCTAAGCTAACGAACTTGGCCGTATTTTGTTTGATCTCACAACTTTTTACGGCCATAGGAACTTGGCTCCTGTGTACAGGATGTTTTTGTTGGGATTTCATCAAATTTTGTCGAAATCTCACCAATTATCAAGTAGGGATCAAAGAAAAAAAATTCTTTTCTAATCTGCAAGACAAAATCCAAATTCAATGTATCGAAGATTAACACTCTGCCGGCGACGCTCGGATCCGTTTGCCCCCCGCCGCTAAAGACAATGCTCGGCGCAGTTTCTTTTGTTTACGTTATACCAATTGTTTTTTTCATCAGTATTTGTTGCGACTTCGAAGCTAATAAAACGTATACTTATGTATGTTATTCTGCTATGTTCTATCCTACGTACCTATTTCGTAATGTTTTTTTCAATACAACCCCTTTAAGGTGTAAACTTTCAAACTTTGATAATTATTGAGTGTTTGTTATGGTGGAGCTATGTACCAAATTTCAAGCTTGTAGGTCAATGGGAAGTACCCAAAAGGTTTTGATGATCTGTCAGTCAGCCAGTGACAAAAGCGATTTTTGAGGTCCTATATCTCGGAACCTACTAATGTTGGAAGATTAATGTTTTGTCAATATTGAGACATGATAGCACACACACACATTTAACAAGTGTACGAAATTACATCTCTTCATCTGCCTCCAGTGGCGAGTTATAAGCCTCTCAAAAACGGCTAAGTTGTTTCGTGTAAAAGTAGGTGGTGCGAGAACTTGGCTGGCGCACTACCGTGCACCTAGATTTTCCCAAAAAAGACCGCGGAACACTGTTGATGAAATCTGATAATGAAATATAGATAATGAAATAAATAAATAGATAATGAAATCTGGGAAATCAAATTGTGCGGGAGAGTACTTCCAGTATCGTGGATCTTCATTTCATTCGATAAACTACTTTGACCTGGAATTTTCAAGACTAGGTTGGTACCCAAAGTGGCAACGTTCGAGCTGCTGCCCTGGGAACAGGGTAGTGTGGCTAGCGTCTCGATCATCGACGCTAACGATGATGCATCAAAGTGTATTGATCCTAATAATCCCGTGTAGTAAACTTTGAGATATTTGCAGTGGCGCGCTACCCTATGGGCAACTTGGGCAAATGCCCGGGGCTGCAAGCAGAAGAGGACCTCGAACACAAACCAAGATCCAAGATCTAAATTCTACGTTTTTCTCATAAAGTTATTTAGTTGGGGTTCGGGGCCCCGAGATTCTACTTTGCCCAAGGCCCCATCTAGTTATAACGCGCTACTGGATATTTGGCAGCGTGAGTGCACAGACGAGATGCTACGAGGCATTGCTACGCAGCTTTGCAAGGATCGCGAACCTAGCAACAGGAGCTGTCCGCCGTGAACCTTAGAATTATGAGGTTCGATAGCGTGATCTCGGTTGGCGGCGAGTTCCATGATTCCAGGGTCGTTGTTATCGTGGCCCTGATCCCGGTTGGATTTTCGCTATCGGCTACCACCATGGTCGTGTTGTTCGCCAGCACCACTGATCTCTGTATAGCCAGACGGCCACGCGAGCTGCAATTCAAGTGTTTGTATCCATTTGCATTCGGCCTCTCGAATTAAGGAACGAGAGCAAAGCCCGGTTATTTACGCGTCAATAGTTTCGGCTCGTAATACCCAGGGAAATTTTCTTTGCGGGTCAGAAACCCGTGGCCGGTACACAGGGGGTACGGGGAGGAGGGAGGCGATAGCATGGTAATGGCATTCTCGACTGTGAAATTACTTCGCAGCAATACTTTTTGCAATTCCTCGGGGGAGCTACGATCTTCCTAAAATGCACTTAATTAGCCGGAAGATCGGCTTCTTATCGCGTTCCTACGGGAGCGTCAATCCACCTTAACTGCCTATAAACTTGCAGAGTATCGCACCTCGGGCGACTCTCCTGCACCCGCGTAAAAAGCGTCTCGGGCCCTGGAATTCCGGTCGCGTTTAGCACACCCTGTAAGAAAATATTGATGAAACGGATCAGCGAAATGGATAAACAATTCGCGAGGACGGCGATGGCGAAGCGGATTTTTATCTGGTCGCGGGCTGCTGACTCGACTGGTAGTGATTCGTTCTGCCAACGGAGCTTGAATTATTTTAACACGCTGTTGTTTTACAGAATGTCGCTTCGAGAAAATATTCAGATAAAACTTTCCTTGTTTCTGCGAAGACTTATGGTTTTGTTTAAGTGGATATGTGGCCTATTTCGTGACAAGTTCATTGATGAATATGTTGATTGTTGAAGGTCCTTCAAAGTCATTCATTATCAAATGTACATGGAGTTGTTTGCTCGAAGAGAACGAATAATTTCTGGAAGAAAGTTCATTCATCTGAACATGTTGATTCTTCATGGTAATTCAAGGTTATTCATTAAATTGTTTGATTGAAGAGAACGAACAATTTTTGGAACAAAGTTCATGAACAGTTCATTGATCTGAAATATGTTGATTCTTGAAGATCCTTCGGGGTTATTCAATTCAGATGTTCATGGAGTTGTTCGCTCGAAGAGAATTAACAATTTCTGGAAGAAAGTTCATTGATCTGAAACATGTTGATTCTTGATGGTAATTCAAGGTTATTCAGTAAATTGTATGATTGAAGAGAACGAACAAATGTTGGAAGAAAGTTCATGAAGAGTTCATTGACGAATATGTTGATTCTTGAAGGTCCTTCAGGGTTATTCATTATCAAATGTTCATGCAGTTGTTTGCTCGGAGAGAACGAACAATTTTTGGTAGAAAGATTTTTACATCGCATTTGCTATTTCAGATACCTCCCGGATGCAGTTTTGCTTGCTTATTTTCTTACGGTGCAATCGATAGAATACTCTGATACGAAACGAGTACACTTTTTTCGGAAAAGGTAAAATAGTGCAACAAGAAAGATTCTGCTTTATCTCACTGTTAATAGAGAAGTACCATAAAGCTTGCATCCCGTGTTTTAATAAAAGCGATGCATCTTTCGCAAAATACAATTACGTAAGATGCGGTGCTCGGACTTCAATAAAATGAACGAAATGCGAGAACAAACGTGTACAGGTACTAATTTCCCAAACATTATGAAATTCCCTTTGTGGACCATCCTTTCTGTCTTCGTGCGCACAATATTTCGCATATATCACGATGTTTCCAGCAATGAAAACATAGGAGGAGGTGTGCACGGGCAAAACGTAACGCAATGAAAGTGCAACTGGAGCTCACAACGGGACACACCTAACTGCGCGGCCGTGTATATGAGTGTACACTTGATCGCAATTCCTGCTACCTCTTGCAGTTTAGCGGGCCGGCATTGTTCGAGTGCGACAATGGCTGAAATTGAAGTCGAACCGGTGTCCGTTTGTAATTTCGGTGTAGCCTAGGATCTCGCGATGAATCTCGCGATCTGGACCCAGTCTAAAAAAACCGATTAATTATAATCTGTGAAGAAATCAATTTCCCCAGAAAATCGAAATTCCTCCTAGTAATTACGTCGCGTGTTCGCTACCCGAAAAATATCGAATTTAAAGCGAGGAGAACAACAGGGACAACCCGTTTCGATTTACAATCAAATGAACCCGAGAACTATGTCAAAAGATCATGCGCGCTACACCGATTTCCGGATTGGAAACGCGAGACCTCCGCTACGCAAACGCAAAATATTTTAAAGTCATTAATACAGGACACCTTTTTTCTAGACCGAACAGTGTGCGGGAAAATGTACTTTTCTACAGGGTGTCCCAGAAATGTTGTATTTCCTTGGAAATGTTGTATTTCCTTGAAAATGTTGTATTTCCTTGGAAATGTTGTATTTCCTTGGAAATGTTGTATTTCCTTGAAAATGTTGTATTTCCTTGAAAATGTTGTATTTCCTTGAAAATGTTGCATTTCCTTGGAAATGTTGTATTTCCTTGAAAATGTTGTATTTCCTTGAAAATGTTGTATTTCCTTGAAAGTGTTGTATTTCCTTGAAAATGTTGTATTTCCTTGGAAATGTTGTATTTCCTTGAAAATGTTGTATTTCCTTGAAAATGTTGTATTTCCTTGAAAAGGTTGTATTTCCTTGAAAATGTTGTATTTCCTTAAAAATGGTGATTGCTGAGGTCATTCGAAATAACATTTTAACAGCGGACGGATTCGGGCTCTGATTGGTTCGCGTTTTTCGTTAATCACTCATTCACGAAGTCGCAGAGCACAATTTCGTAAAGAAGAAAGTTATTGGAAATTGCATTTTACTGCAGATTAATGAATAAATTCATTCGTTTCCTTGCGTGTTACACCAGAAGTCGCATAATTTGTCTCAAGTGCACTCTTGCATTTTTTAGAAGCAATTAAACTGTCGATACCTGAAATAGTTGATAATTTTAGAGATCTCAGCTTTTCTAGTATACGTACGACCCTCTTCACTATAGCGACTACATAACAGAGTACATTATAGAGTGTCTATTTCTGTGGGGATCCGTCTAACCCGGATTCTTTTGCTAAATTATTCGGAAGGTTATTCTGAACAGTTACATTCGGGAGCGACCGTTTCAAAGTTAAATGGCCCGCCGAGATCTATTCACCTCGTTGAATTCCCGAGACGCGCGAATTCTTCATCAGTGTTGGTAATTGATAAGCCGTGAAATTTTATGACTTTTTTGTCGCTGTTCATCACGAGTAAACGGGTCTGCCTTTCAAGTATTCAAATTTGATAAATGCTTCTCGTCGTGGAGTCCGAGCTGCTTTTCAACAAATTCGTTGCCGAAATGAATGCCTTGCTTTGCTGACCCCATTCTGTCAATACAGAATTTAGTATAAAAGATTTTTAACGATGAATCAATTGGTATTTACACTGGGTACTTCTGTATAGAGTGATCCTGACGTAAACGTGTTTCGAACGGTAATTGGAAAGCACAAACAAGGTAACCAAGGTCATTCGGCACGGGAACCAACATTATTTCCCTTATCAATTCGCAGATTATTATAATCGAGCGGGAGATTACTTCGCATCGCATTTATCATGGCGCTCGTGAATACCGAGCCAACCATTTAGGTTTAGCTTGTATTTCATGATGATTCTGACTTATTAATGGAAGCTATTCGTTACGGGCCAAATACTTGTCAGCTCGGTTAAACACGAAATCCCGGTAATGTGCATAGCGTTTCTACGCGAACTGCGGAAAGAATAACTTGAACTTGTTTCATCCCACAGCTAACAACTTTAGAAGATGTTTTTAACTATCTTTCACGGTTGAACATTCATTGGAGATATATTTTTTAACAATCTTTCACACTTGAACATTCATTAGAAATATTTTTGTGTGTTTTGAATTTACACTTTGTATAATGACACAGAAATTAAACAGAAGAGTCTTTCATCAAAGTTTTCATTGAATCAGGAGTAAAATTTGGTGCAAAATTATTTTGCTTTGCTAATTACAATAATCAGATGATTGATGAGTCACCATTACAATCCATTTTCAACAATCTAATTGTGGAAAAGAATTGTGGCTATAATAAATGCTTAATAAAGCTCGATTCATTCAAATTTAATCATTGAATTTTATTTTCAATTCGGGCTCGAACTTATGCAATCGTCTAATAGTACTTACAATTAATAAATCAGAGCATATATTTTATTAAAAATCTTTTACGATGTTTTCAAGAGCAAAGTACCTTTGGAAAAATAGCATGAACGAAATGAAAATTTAAGCAAAATCTATTTATTAAATGGAGATCAGTTGCACGATAGCTCCACAGAAATGGAGAATGGCTTAAAGTATTACAATTTGTAATCATTTTTTCGTACAACTACTTTCAGCTATCTAATCAATCGATGTTCATGAATAACGTCATGAACCTGCCTAACATCTTCGCTGACCTAAAACGCGGATTCCGTGAAGCGACTTCTCGCGGCGAGATCTTCCAAGATCTAGGCGAACTTAGAAAGCGTTCATCCTCTCTAGTCGGTCGTGAACTTTTGATCAGATGCTCGTACATCTTTTGTTTGCTAACGATTACGGGATCGTGGCCAACGATTAGCTGTTCTCTCTTCTCTTTCTTTCAATGAAACTTCGAAAGCGATCTATAAATCGAAATATGCTCGCACCGATCTATAAAAACATGTTTACGTCGATCTGCCAAACAGACGAAGGAGAAAGGACATTACCCACCGACAGGAAGTCTCTGCATTGCTGGCAAAGTCCTTGACAGGACGAGGATTAAATTTCGCTTTACGCGCAGATCGTGTCGTCGCGATTATAGTGAATCATTTTCGCGGGCTGCACGAGAAAGTTGGGTCTCCTTCAGCTGAAAGGAAAGACGACAATTGTACTTTTACGTACACTCTGCTACATTATGGAAGAAGTATACGAACTCCTTCTTTTTGTAGTCATTGTTCTATTTTAGGAGGTGGAAATTGTTCTGTTAAAGTATAGAAGGGCTGTCCATTTCAACATTGTTCCTGTAACAATGTTTTTGAAAATACATGACCAAATATTGATTAAAACCGCAATTTTTCAGGTATTGTTACCATATAAATGTTAGTACCGGGAAGAAAAAAGTTGTCGAATATTTTTTCATCAAAATGGAACGGACTAGTGTTGTAACAAACTTCGGTCGATGGTGTACAATGACTATTCGCGAGTTTCATTGGGTCGAAAAATGTACTATGAAAAGACTTTGTGGATTTATGACGTGCAAGAATTTGTATGATATAAAGAAATGTGAATATTGGTAGAAATTAATTTTTATAAAATCATTGTTGCAACATTCTTGCAATCGGTGAGAGGAATTTTTCTCCCATTCTGATTTTCATAAAATGACCTATGAGAATTGGAATTTGCACAAAAACCCATAGTCCAACTACAACGAACTCCTACAGTCGAATGGGTGTCAGAAAGAAGGGTGATGTCTTTTAATAAAATGTCATTTAATAAAACAAACCGTAAAAACAGTCTTTCAGTTTTCAGTCTTTTTCCAATGGAAGAAGGGCCAATGCCATTTTAGCTGGGTTTTATGATTGCAATTCACGTTCGAGTTCAAAACTGCTATAAAGTTTAAAAACCTGACATAGATGATAAGATTTTAGGAATGTACGATGGAGCTTCTAAATGAATTTAACACAACAACGATGTGGACGACATGATATAAAGTCAAAGTAGAAGTTCATTGCGCCGATTATTCTAAGCAATTGCTGTTTCACATATTTTTTTGTAAAAATTAAATTTCTCGATTTTCATGTGATGCCCGATTCAAACGCTTTATATCCAGCGGGAATCGCCTGAAACTTTTATGCTTAGCCGGTGACTCGGGCGTTTCCATTGCTTGCAATATACATATTGCTAACCAAACCTTTTTCCGGCGAGAGTTTCGAGGAGTAAGCGCGAAAGTAAGGCGCGAAAGAGCGCAGCGTAATTTATAGATCGCATATTAAATCCCCGAGCACAACCCCCGTTAGCTCAATGATACTCACTTCCGCTACACCCGGAAATTGAATTTTCCGCTTACGTTACCGATGACGTCGCAGATGTTTTCGGAGTTACCGATGCCCGGCTATTGTTCTGATATCGACACCGCGTTCGTACATTCGACTCGAACGATACATTAGGGAAAATGTAATACAGTCGAAATTCTATATCGAGGGCACAAAACGTCGTGTCCGACCGCAACCAGTGCCATTTAAATGTTCAGGTATCCGAGCCGCGTTTATTTGACACGGTGCACGGTCAAATTTTAATCGAACACGATACTGGTTTGCATACAAAAACAACTCGACTCGGTAAAACAGCTCAAAAAATTTTTCATTTCGAGTTTCACGGAAACAAGTGCTTCCGAGTATTATGGGCACATGTATCTGACAGCAGCCGCTCGGGCAGAAACGCTGCTGACATATGAGCCGTTGTTTTTGAAAGTACAAGTCCATTTTTTAATTAATTTTTCAAAACATTTTTGTATCTATATCTGACTGCAACTACCTCATTCTTTACAAAAGAGGATTTATGCCACTTTCAAAAACAACGGGGATTATCGTTCATTCATAAGAAAAGTGACAAGTGACTCAAAGTATATTTCTAAAACAAGTATAATAATAAATATATAAATTGTGGTGTACTTTATAACTAACGTGCATTTCTAAATTGGTTGTATACGATACAAAAATTGGAAATTTTAGGTAATTTTTCTTCCGAATGAACAGAATGAGGGAATGTATACAAATTCCATTTTGTTAATTCTTTGACAAGTGACGAATGGAAATAGAAGAATGAGGAATAAATAGAGCTATCTTGTATACACCCAGCTCTTGTCAACAAGATAATCGACATTTTATATCTTCTACAATTATGTAGGTTGACCCGAACGACCCTTCGAAAATTTTAACAGTCTCCTCAAATTATCTGAAACCCTTACAAAAAGAATTTTGTCCAGCAAGCTCCCTTAAGAGAGATCTGTACGAGTGTCAGGTCTGAGGGGGTTGAGCACGGATCTCCGTAGGTGGTTGCAGCGTTGAAATCTGACGGCGCGTCATTCAACGAACCGGTAATTGACGAAAGTTCCCGACGTGAAAGTTTTCCGACGCGCTCGCCCGCCCCGCGATTCGACACGCAAAATATTTCGGGTGCCCCGTGTTTCACCGGTGGATTTTAATGCGCGAGTTTCCAGTCCGCAGGATGGTAGCATTTCCGTTTTTAATTGGACCCGCTAATTGCGAGAGCTTAATACGCGATTCCCGGATATCCGGAAGCATGAAGATTTACGTAGCTAATTGGTGGCCTCGGCGCTGGGCTCCTCGTGACGGGAACACAGGAAACACGGGAGCACCACCGCGCCCCGGTCGCTCATTGGCGTTAACGAGCCGCCTCGACTCAGATTGTTGTTACAATGATTGTTCTCTGCTCGCGGCGCCGTCGCGACGACACGTTACGCGGATAATCAAAGTTCGCTGTTGCACCCGGCTCTCGGAAGCCTTTTGTGAAAGAAGCCCGCAAACGCACCGCTCTTATTATTCAATTACCATCCTACTATAAGGGGTCATCCATCTAAAGCTAACTCTCTAATTATTTTCTTCAATCGTGGTGATAGGAAAATATTTTTCATTCCTTTGGGTGGTACCACACTAGGATGCCATACAGGGTAGTTCACCAGAAGCTCACCCCCGAAAATCTCCTTGTGAAGACATGAAAAATATTTTTCTTACAGTTCACAAGATAAGAGGTCGACCTTCGTTCGAGTAAATATTTAAAAGAGAGTGTTGAATTGCAAAGAAGCCGAACTGTTACTCAATTACCACCCTGCTGTACGGGGTGAACCACCTAAAGGTAATCTACTAATTGTCTCCTTCAATCGTGGTGACAGGAAAATATTTTTCATTGCTTTGTGTGGTACCATAAGAACTACCATCGTGCTAAGGGTAGTTCACCAGAAGCTCATCCCCGAAAATCTTCTTGTGAAGACATGAAAAATATTTTTCCTACAGTTCACAAGATAAGAGGTCGGCCTTCGTTCGAGGAAATATTTAAAAGAGAGTGTTGAATTGCAAAGAAGCCGAACTGTTACTCAATTACCACCCTGCTGTACGGGGTGAACCATCTAAAGGTAATCTACTAATTGTCTCCTTCAATCGTGGTGACAGGAAAATATTTTTCATTGCTTTGGGTGGTACCACAGGAACTACAATCGTGCTAAGGGTAGTTCACCAGAAGCTCATCCCCGAAAATCTTCTTGTGAAGACATGAAAAATATTTTTCCTACAGTTCACAAGATAAGAGGTCGACCTTCGTTCGAGGAAATATTTAAAAGAGAGTATTGAATGGCAAAGAAGCCGAGGCTGTTACTCAATTACCACCCTGCTGTACGGGGTGATCCATCTAAAGCTAATCTACTAATTGTCTCCTTCAATCGTGGTGACAGGAAAATATTTTTGATTCCTTTGGGTGGTACCACAGGAACTACAATCGTGTTAAGGGTAGTTCGCCTGAAGCTCACGCCCGAAAATCTTCTTGTGACGACATGAAAAATATTTTTCTTACAGTTTACGAGATAAGAGGTCGATCTTCGTTCGGGTAAATATTTTAAAACGAGTATTGAGTTCCAAACAATTCTCGTTGCCACGTTTTACCACTTCTCTCGAACCAATCCACGTAGACTACTAACTAATCCTAATTATCGAGGGAAATGCGTGGCTCGATAATTAACGTAATTGGAAACGTAATTTCCGCCAGCACTCGAAATGCGGACGTGCATCTTCTGTGCACAAGAAACAGAAACCCCCGCTGGTCATTGATTCTTAAGCTTTCTTGAATTTCATATACAACATGCTCATTTCTCCCATAAACGCATAAAATTTGCAGTTACGTATCATTTCAGTTTCAGTGCGATTTTTTAATTTGAAAGTGCGTTAATTCGATTCGTACTCAGCTGTAAATATGTTGTTTTAGATTTAAATAACTTATAGAATTGTGAATTCATTTTCGAAAGAATCCTGCATAGATGTATCTAACGAGCATTTATTTGAATAATCATTTTCACTGCCGAGGGCTGACATTCGATCGCGGTGTTAAATTCACAATGTGCAGATGCACTTATAAAAAAAAAGTAGGCCATCGTTTGCAGACTAATCCTATTGTTTATCCCGGTGTCCGCAAGATCGCTCTGTTTCGTTGTCTCTATCTGAAATTCGATCGAAACTAAAACCGTGGGGCTCCCGATCAATTGACAAGCCCGGGATAATTAATCCTGCGCCAGGCCGTCGCGACCGGAAATATAAACGTTTATAATTTACAATAAATATTCGTGCTAGATATGAAACGATAACGAGTAACCGAAATGTATTCGGACGCGACACCCGCTCTATCCCATTCTGATTTTGCGATATCGAGGAATATATCGAACCTAGTAATTAAACCATTGGCCGTTCGCCGCACGGAAACGCAATTTCCATGGCGAGCGCCGCTTCGAATGCGTCTACGTGTACATGCACAGGCTGCTTCATAATATATGGAGCTTCGAGGGATCGAATCGACACTTGGAAATTATAAAAAATGCTCATGCGAACGGACGGCCGCGACACGTGAATGCGAACGTATGAATCGCTGCGGTGTCTATAGACATTTCGCGAAACAACCGTCACGAGCCAACCATTTTCAATTATCGTTTCGGTCCTCCGGGTATCTGATACACGAATTCATCATCAAAAATATGCAACAATACAATTAATTGCAAAATTGTGCAAGCAGAAATTTCCCATTTGTCACGATTTTGTTATTCCGATCGGTAATTAAGGTAATTGAAAATTTTCTTCGATGTCATTGGTACTTGGTCCTTGATTTCGAAATGTAACTATGGCTAACAAAGAACAAAAGCTGAAAAGAAAATGATTTCATTATTTAAGGATTATTAATAAGTTGGAAGTGATATGGAAATGCACCGAAATGATTTTACTGTTTTAAATGGGATAATATGGGATAAATGGGATATAAATTTCCCGTTAAACTACAGTCTGTAAATAAAATGTCATATTGGGAAAGTGATCTGTCTGCTAAGCCGTAAATATTTGTCAGGCAAATTGGGATTCGCGTGATATGGAACGGCCTGTACACAGGCGTATATTTCTCTTCATATTGTGGATCGATGGGACTATGGAGAACAAAGAAGAGAGAAGACAAGGAGGTCAAATAAAGCGAACCGACGAGATCCCGGAATTGTGCGGTTATCGTTATAATTTCAGTAGCCGTCGCTGCGGGAAATGGTACCGCCATAACCGCGTTCCTCTAAGATGCTTCATTGCGAACTTTCCCTTTCAACTATGCGCGGAATGTAGCAACTAATTCATTTCTGCCTAATATTTCACTCGGTTGCTTTAATCCGGTAATTCGAGTTCTTGTTTAAACGCTGGTCTTATAGTCGGACGCGTAATTTTCAATTGTAGAATAAAAACATACTTATTCCAAGAAGCAGACGTTCAAACTTACGTCAACACCCTGTAACGTAATTTCAATTTTTCTTAAATTCTTATAAATTTCTAGTTTCCTGGATAGTTTGAGTCGAGAGAGAGAGAGAGAGAGAGAGAGAGAGAGAGAATGTTACAAAAAATGTTGGGTATTGAATATAGTTAAATAGCTTATTTGTTTCTCCTTTCAATAACTTCATTAAGTTGAAATTGATGTTTCGAACTCTTGATGTTTCTATTATCTTGTAATTCGCCTACTCGTTTCTGTCATAATTGCAGAAAATTCGCAGTCTGATTATCATAGTATATTATAATTATTATTTGTGCTTTTTGTGATAACAAATCTTTCGAACTATGTATCCTGCGTAACGGACGCAAGTTTTCGCAAGGAATATCGCGAGATTAAGAAGAATGGCCCAACTCGCACTTTCAATTGGAACAAACATTACACTGTTCTATGTGCATGGCCACTATGTTTGCGCGGCTATAGGTTATTGGCTATAGGTTCATTAGCTGTAGGACGTACATGAAACAAGGCTGCGGTTATACAGGAACTTGCGAGATTAAGGATTAATGGACGGTCCTCTAGTGGTTTCAGATTGAGCCACCGAGCGATTTACAACACACGATCAATTTTCTGTTATAACACGCTGACTACTATTTCGAGATCAAATTTGAATCCCCACTATCAAATGCGAAAAGGAGCCTAAAGTTTCAGTCATTGATAGACAGCGGATTTTACGCGTTTATGACAAAAACGAGCAGATGTAATTTGACACAGTAAAACATGAGAACAATTTAAACATACTGTTATATTATTTTCAACCTATTAAACATATTAACAAGAAAATGGTACTCACGACGTAACGATCAATATATTACGTCGTACACTTTGTATACTTTCTGCGTTTCGATAACAAATGACGCGTTGAAACTCGCGTGTGTTTACTTTCACTCCCGTTATACTAATAACACCGCGGCCGGAACCTTGGGTCCGCGAGGGTCGCAGTACGACGGGGCGGTGGGGTAGCTACCCTCGCGAATTTTCATTGGTGGAGAGGGGCGAGGGCCCCCGAATTGGGACCGGAGCGGCGCACAGTGGGCTAAACCGATGGATTCTGTGTCAAAATCAAAAAACTTTCGATAGAAATGACACAGAGCGATGAATTTGTTTTTAAATAAAAGCTGAAACTTTGCAGAATATGGGATAATTATGGACATTGTGGTGCGAACGTTTTTTAATCTCGAAAGAATTCGGTAAACTTGCACAACTTCAAGAAAATTGTGGTTTTTCCAATACCACGCGCGGAAAAAATTTTTTTTTAACACGCGACACATCATTTATCGTAGATTTTTTCACGCCGATTTAAAATCTGGTTTCAAAATTTGCCTACGACCTCAGGATATTGCAAAATCGATTTCTTGAAATTCTACATGTTTAACGAATTTTCTCAAGGTTAAAAAACGTTCGTACCATAATCTCCCTATTTTTCCCATATTCTGCAAAGTTTCAGCTTTAATTTAAAAAAAATTTCATCGCTGTACCTCATTTCTATCGAAAGTTCTTTGATTTTGTCTCCGATTTGGACGGAAGGTCCCACTGTGCGGCGCGGAGGCTAGGCAATTGGTCCATCGCCCCGTTGATTAAATATGGCGGGGGCTTCGCGCACGACAAGGTGACGACCGAGAAGTGTAAACATAACTAATCCGATTTACAAACTTCTTTATATTTCATTATTTTTTTATGGAACTTTCACCAACAACCGAGGCCTCTCGAGCTTCATTTCCCCTTAAGGGGATATACCCCGCAGTAGTGGGGATAGTTCTGGGACACTTACCGGCTAGACATTTGCGACATTTATGGATAAAATATCTGTATAAATTAAAGTATGTAAAACCATTGCTATATACTTTCTGTCATTCTTCGTAAATACTATTTCCGCTGTTCATATTAAGCACTCAATGGATCAGCAATAAATCGTATTAAGCACTCGTAGCAACAATAAAATAATCGTGTACGCGGTGGAACAGAAAATGAATATCGGTATAATATGTGATGTGCAACAACCCTTAAAAGTATATTTGCGTATCGGTGAGAATCTTGTTCTCTGATATTTCCACCGCATTTCATATTTCTACCCTCTACCCATAATACCTGGAAGTGCGGAGTCGAGCAATAAACGCGGGGAATCGGGGCCAGAAGAAAATTGCGATCGATCATTGTAGGGCACGAAGGATTCAGGGAAACAGCGCAATTATCGTTATAGTTCCTGCGGTCAAGTCAGAAGGAGGTGGGGGAAGAGGGTTCGAGGATGCACGAAGGGGCTGAAGGGAGGATCATAACGACGCACGCTGGAACTATTAACGGATCCTCGGTCAAAGGACGGCTTAACTTGCCGATGGTGAGGCGCAGAGCGTGTCGATCGAACCGTGAAACGCGCTGGAAATTGTGGCAACGGTAACAACGTCGATATCACCGGGCGACAGTTACATCACGGCTGAGGTGCAGACAACAACAACGTCGGATGCTTTTCCGCCCGGGTTCGGCACTCGTAATACGGGCGAATTGCATCCAGGTAACCCCGGACGTTACAATCCTCTTCTCCCCGTCTTACCGGGCAATCTGGTGGTCACGATCAATTTTCCGGCATCGAGAGAAACGGCTTCTTTGAATTGCCTCGGGAACAGAGCCCGTGGAAGCGATTCCGTCGGGAAAACCGGTTTTTCGACCGGATGTTTCGCACGGCGACGTAAGAACAAGTCGCGCACGCGAAACCCACCGAAACCAACGTCCAGAGGAAACCTTAATTCGGAAACTGAATTTTCCACGAACTTTCAATTTTAGATCGACTCGCACCGGCTCCAACTGAATATTCTTTTTCCGCTTCGAACACTTCCCTCGCGGCGGTACTCGCTCGATAAACGAAAAACTGCAGGCGGGGGTTGCGTGGCAGACAGATCGTGCCTTGAATTTTTTAATTCATTGTTCTTCGATCGATTTTGATGCTAGGGCGATTGTCTTTTGGCATAATTCGAGTGGGGAACTTTCTTTTCTTCTTTAACCTTCACGCTGCGTACGTATATTCTAATGTTCATCCTGCACCGGGGTGTAATCGCACCCCCTGCATGTTTTCAGTGCAAATAAAACTAATACGTCGCAGATACCATTCCTAAGAGGACTTTGAACATTTTTCATGTACGTATTTATTATTTTAATATTCTCAAGTTCTTTTAATCTTTCTGCTGGTTTAAATCGTTCGATCTCGTTCACGTTACAAAGGTATAAAATCCGCAGTCTTGCTATTATCAGATGTCATAACCGTAGTAAGCAAAGCCAAAGGAAAGATCAAACATTTCTTTGCAGCCTGTACAGCGATCTGCTTTCGAGCAGGGTATAAACGGTACACGACATTAATTCCCATAAATTCAGTATCCTAGATGTTCCGGCGACAGTTTGCGAGCTTTGCCTAAGCCCCACCCCAACCGCCAACATTTTCATTTGACGTTTCGGGAGCTCGGTGTCCTGTGCAACCCGTAGCTTTCAGGCTAAAAGACACGGAAGAGCGTATATTCAAAGCAACGGAAACGCGGACAACGTTTCTGGTGGGCAGGAATTCATGAAATATAACTGATCTTCCGGTGACAGGATGGTAGCGGGTGCACAGGGGGTGGTGGAGGAGAGGGAGAAGTAGAAAGAGAGATTGAGGGCGAGGGGTGGAAGAGCTAGCTAACAGAAATGGACATTCCAGAGCGGAATTCCCTTGGAAGCTCGATTTCAGCCCGTCCTCTTTGCGTCTTTTTCTTCGTCGGAGCCCGGAGTTCGAGACGCGTTAAAAGTTTCAGCCCGCCTCGGGATGCCTGGGCATCGACGTTGAACTTTCCTAAGGGTTGTTTCATCCCTTCCCCGCTCCTACTCTTCCCCGCGCCCTCGCCAGACCCTCGCGCGACGCGACTTCATTCTGTCCTCGGCTGATCTCTCAGAAATCGCACATCGGGGACGAATTTCCGCGGGAAATTTGTTAATATTGCAGGCTCACCGGGCTCGTGAAGCTCCTGACACAAAAAGTCACTCGACCGGGCCTCTCCTCCACTGAAAGTTCGTAAACGGCCGGACGGAGCGCGCGGGGGGCTGGGGCAGGACGAGGCTCGGTGTAAAAATTAAAAACTTACCGACCGTACGTACACACGGGCGAAGCGAAAGAAACCGCTCGCGCGCTCGTTTCTCTCTTTCCCGGCGCGCGATAAAAGCCTGCGCAACTTTATACTCGCCCGTAGGAAGTTCCCTCTGTCTACGCATTTTTCCGGAACTTTAAATTGAATTAACCTAATAAAGTGCCGGCTCAACCGGCGAGGGAGACCGCGCCGATACTGCGTACTGCTGTATCGACGCCAAATTCGTGTCTGTTAATTATAGATTAGCATAATGTTTGCATCTACAGTGGGTCACTGTAATATTCGGACACTATACGTTTAGTTTTTCTTTCTATTAAATGCTATTTTCCATGGAGCTACTTTCAATAGAATTTCTCCTTTATAGCACTGTGATTTTGCTCGCGACGCACCGCGAGAAATTTCAGCAATCTAATAAAACTTAATTCTTAACTTGATTTTAGTTTTCCTTTTTATTAAATGCTAGTTTCCATGGAGCTAATACTTTCATTATAATTTCTCCTTTATCGCACTGTGTTTTTGTTCGCGACGCACGGCGAGAAACGTCAGCAATCTGGTAGAACTTAAATATTAGCTCGATTTTATTTTTGTTGACATTAAAATAAAATGTTTCTGTTGTTTGTGGTTACTTTCCGAATTGCTTTACTTTAGTACTCAATAAAAGGAACTGTAGTTTTCTTTCGATATTAGACGATGAAGACGGAGAGAGAGAGATCGGGACAGCTTACGACGTATTGGAGACGAGGCGAGACTTGAACTTGTATATTACTTGTCTAACAAATTAAATATAAGTGTGACAAACAAAAAGACATAATTTTCATCTATTTCGTGACGCTAAAATTTTCGAATTAATTCCATCTATTTTATTGAAACAGCCCGGCCGAAGCGTGCTGATGCTCCGCTGTTTGCGGATTTAATACATAGATTCCCGCGATACTACTCGAACGCACCGGTGTGTATTTGTCATCCAACGGCACCGAATGGAACTTTTTTAAGCATGACGGATCGTGCAAACAGGTTTTAAAGGAGTCGCGAGACGGTCCTGCTCGCAGAGGATCTCGTGAGATTTACGGCGTTGTAAATCGACGTGACTTCGAGCGATGTTTATGCGATGACGGAGGACTCGTGGATGAAAAATTAAGATTTGACGTGGTTCATGAATATACGGTAAGCTTGCTGCGCAGCCGAACGAGTTACGTTCGAGAGAGATTTTTATATGATGTGCAACGGAAGTTTGTTCACCTTATTACTTTCATGAGGGCTGATGTGTACAGTGAATATGACGGGATCGAGTTTA
The DNA here is from genome assembly GCA_028455765.1 of Lasioglossum oenotherae. NCBI lineage: Eukaryota > Metazoa > Arthropoda > Insecta > Hymenoptera > Halictidae > Lasioglossum > Lasioglossum oenotherae. The sequence continues at coordinate 5,731,120 of CM052282.1, read as the reverse complement.
ATCAATTATCTATGTATTCATTAATAATATTGGAAACATCGTCTGTCCTTCTTTTAGAAAGGCTTTTGAAGGAGATATAGGACAATAGAGACGTAAACGCCACGCGTTTAATCTGACATTTCTACCTCTTACTGGGAAAAGGACAAACTTTTTTTCGAAACTTGTGGTTGCCATAAATTTTATTCTCACAGCGGCTCCCCTCTTGTCCTGTTTTTTTATGACCCTCTCATTCAGAAAATCTTGCTGAAAATCAGTGTCGTTCGAACCGTGGTAAAGAGAACATCTCTCAAGACGTGTCAGTTCAAAGCTCACGGTTGTTAGTATGTGCAGTTTTAATAATGATAAGTGAAAGTGAATATACCTACTATCTACCGCCACAGTTCGTCTCCGAATGGACAATCACGCATTTCGAACCAGTAACTGCATCTACGACTGAATAAGTGAGTTCTAATTAAATCAATTTCTGCTTCTTCCTTTATTCACTGATTTACCGCGACGCGACCCAACGCTATTCTCAGCGCTGAACTCTCATCTTTTCCATTCGCATTTACAACGCCTAATTTCGTTTGATATTACGAATCGGTATCTTCAATTTCCACTTCCAGTTGACTTTGGAATTCCAGTTCAATTGCAAACATACAATTATTTATTGCCGAAAATCATGAAAATCTGTAATTTTTACCATCTTTAAACTTTTATAGGTCATTGCAACGTCGACCGATTTTGACGAAATTTTCAGAATATGTTTAATTGACACAGATCTACAGAACGTATTTTATAAATTTTCAATATAGGCCCACATAAAAAATTAAAAAGTTCAACTTTTAGTATTTTTTCAACAATTCCGATCGAATTGCAATTTTCGAAAAAATTTCTTTTCACATCCTTTAGTAAACTGATTGCTCTAGCTTCCCAAAAAAGTTCAAATAGTATAGTACAATATTAAAAAAGTTATCGTCTTCTTTAGGCCAGTCTTAAACTTTTGTCCGCTACTGTATATTTTCCACGGATGGTAAAGTGTTAATAAAAATGATACCCGTACGAAATCCGTTTTAATTTTCAATCTAGCATAACAATATTTGTCCATCAATATCAGTCAAACTGCATAGAAAATGTATTTCATACCACAATAACTGAAAGTCATATTCCGGTGACTACCTTCAAGCGCAGCACCGAGTATACAAAATATAAAAATATGTAAAATGTCGTACTATTTTATCCATCACAGTAGCACATTTTGCAGTGTCGGTGACGCGGCTACATTTCTCCGGTTATTCGAAGGAAAGAGTTCCGGTTCCGGGAACAGGAACCCGACGTTCGTTAACGAAGCACCGGCGTTTCTTTTAATTTCACTTCGATGTCGTCCAGGTTAATACGCCAGGTACTACGGTAGCCAAATGAGAAGTTAGACGACCAGTGAAAATCCCGGCGTGGTCGTTACACCCCGCGAGGGGGCTGAGCCTTCGTTTACGCGCATTCTTCGTTTACGATACTGTTATGCTTCCGCGCGATTAAAGCTGGCCGCGCCGCGCCACAGAAACGGAAGCGTTTCACTTAGCTCTGGCAACCTTAAGCCCCGGATCACTCGTTCTCCCGTAAGCTTCTCACGGAAAGGTGGAAATCCGATGAAAAAGAAATGCCACTCTCCACCAAGTAACGAGCCCTTTCTCTTTCAGCCGGTTCTCCTTTCCATTTCGTGGAGCAAACGCGCGAATCACGGTCACGGATTTGCGTTTATGGTCGCGGACGAAGTAACGCCGCGTCGGGGTTGAGGCGTTGTCTCGCGACACATCAAGGTCACGGCTATTTAGCGAGTCGCACGAGCTCTCAATCATAATTATACAGAAACCTCCGCCATATTCGATTTCGATTGTGTTTAACACGTTGTGTATTAACGCTAAAGCTTCCACCCACCGCACAATGTAGCACTTGCTCCGAAAACTTGGCTAAAAATATTTTAGTGTTATTTTAACGTCAGCTACAACAATGTGTAATAGAATGTACACAGTGGCGTTTAAAAAATTAAGTTAACCACATTTTTTGATCTCAAAGAAATGTTTTATAATTTTTTCTATAGGAGCCGTACAAAGTAGGGCTGTAACTTTTCCGAAGCTTCGAAGGATTCGAAGGAACGAAGGGAACTTCGAAGTTCCGAAGCTTCGAAGTCTTCCAAATGCTCGAAATTTCAAAGTCTTCGAAACGTATGAAGTTGTAACTTACGAGTTCCATACCATGTCACGATTTTTGATAAATAAAAATATTAACTTTCAGTCACCGGTGACTGACACTGAACTTTCCGTTTTGATTTTTCGTAATTAAATTAAATTTAAAAGAGTGCATTCTACTAATAAATTTTGGGATCATATCACGAATGTACTTAAAAAATAATGCTTTGCAAACAAAATTTTAATGAGTTTTATTAAATTCGGTGAAATCGGATATCGCGGACTAAATGAAGAGAAAAGCAAGACCTTCGACCTTCGAAGGAAAGTTACAGCCCTAGTACAAAGTCTAAATAAAATTGAACTTGTCATTTTTATAAAGAAACTTGTACCAGTTACTTTTGAGGCTTGGTAGGTTGAGTGTTAGCTTGCTTAAAAATGATTGTCATAACAAATTTCCTTAATATGTTTGTTAAATTGAAAATAATATAACAGCCAATTATTTTATCGCAGTCTATCGATCTTAAATATCGTATTATAAACAAAGCATGATCGGTTGAATCGAAGTGTACAACAGAATTAAATGAATTATTTTCGAGGAGTTTACGAAAGATAGTGTTATGTATTCAAATAAAAATATGATTTTAAAGAAAAACCCATAAACTCTGAGGCTGCACGCTGAGGTCTGTGCCATAAATCTCGGAGGAAAGATGTTATTTTCAGTATAAACAGGAAAACCAACGGTGAAATAATTAAAATTGATCTGAAATATCGTATTATGAACAAAGCATGATTGATAGGTTTAAAGTCTTGTGTAGAAATCTTGTGCGCATCTATTTTTGAAGAGTCGATGAAGGGTAATATATTCGAATAAAGATAATTTTAAAGAAAAACCCATTTCGCCGGATCCCACGGGTGCGTGTAAACTTTACACTGTAAAGGGTCGGGCTATGTGCTGAGGTCTGTGCCATAAATCTCGGAGGAAAAATGATATTTTAAGTATTAACGGGGAAACCAACGGTGAAATAATTAAAATTGATCGGGTCGACGTAGATAAAGGATGGCCAAGGAGGAAAGAAGTTCGAAGTCGACGGAGAAACGTGTTACAGTCGGTTCATCTAAGATCAGTAGTTTACTACGAAAACGAAGAACAGTGATTCGGGTCAGACGTTTCTCCTGCTTCGGGGAGTAGATTGCCTCCGGGCTGTTGCAAATCCTGCGCCGGAAATCGATGAATTAAGTATCAATCTTATTCTAGATAGGGAAACGTTAGATAAGACGGGGAAGGAGATTTAGACGGTGACTTGTGATTCCTAGGCTTCCTTAAATTGCTCCGCAGTCAATGAGCTTGATCGAAGAATTCCCTGTAGAAGTAAATTCCTGTATCCGACCGAATCGAAGTTTTCGAGTTGAAAATTCAGTGCAAGATCGAATAATACGTTTTATCGAATCGAGAAGCCTGCTGACAATGTACTCGTGCATATTCAATAGTGATTGACTGCTGAAAGGCAAGCATGCATTAGATTTGTAACACGGGAATTTCAAAAATATTTAGTATCCTGAAAATGTTATCCTCGGGACGTTCCAAGTATAGAACGATGGATGGCAGAATCTTCCAATGCAGTTAGAGTTTTCAAATTAATAATTAAACTGCCGTAATTCAATTTTAAAATCTTCTATAACTGGAATTTCAAATGTTGCTTCAACATTTTATAACTCTGCATTGATAGTATTTTGAATTTATAATGTGAACATTGCAAATTTTGCAATTGACAATTGAAAAATGAATTCTCTACTTGTTGCTGTATCTAATTTTGAATTGCATTATTATTCTAACCTGGAACTTTTAATATAAATATATCGTAACCATTTTTCAAGTATTAATTTAGGGACGAGAGGTTCCAGAAAGTCCCCCTTTGCTTTATATTGAATCTGGAAGTTTTAATTTAAGCAGAATATTTTCGTCATCGATTCGACCGAAATGTGTTTTGCGATGCTTTTAATGACGGTTCGCGTTGTTCGAATAGTTGATGTTATCAGACGAGATAAAAAAAAGAGCGTTTCAACGTGTGCGGAGAAAAAAAGATCGACAAACATCGGAAAGCTTCTGGCGTAAATCACTTTAGAGGGAACTGGATTTATTACCGGGATTTTTCGAACGCTTTTAATAGTAACTTCCAATTACGGCGAGACAGTTCGACCCAGTTTTAAAATCGCGGCTATTTGGTTCGCTGAATGCGTCGCGCCTGTATATGTATTTGCCGAAACAGTCTGGCCAACTAATGGAATACGAAGACCGGTAACGGCGCGTCGGGGAGATCATCATTCTCTGAAGATGAACTCCCGTTGCATCATCTCAAGCCGGAAATCGCATTATCCCCTACAGAATTTCGGGCAAATGCCGTGGCTACGTAGAATGGGAGACGAAGGTCAAATAGAAATTTCCAGACTCGGCGGATCGAATACAGATATTTATACTGTCTAATCGAAATTGTCGATCACTTGACCCTGTCAGCCGGGTGATTTTCCAATTCTAAATGATTAAATACGAAATTAAAAATGAATTAACATTCAAACTCTTTTTATTAAAGTATAACTTTTTGAATCGAAATTGAATCGAACGACTTTTTTGAGGAGGTGGTGAATCTAAATAAGCTATTTTTCGACTGAATAATTTGTTTCTCATTTAAAATCTCATAGAAAAGTTGAAATTGTCGGAATGGTCACTTGTTTCGACGCGAGCATGGAAAGCAATGAACCAAAAGCATTTTTGATCCCTCGAGACGATGCCAAACACTATTTCTTATTTTCCTAAAATTACGATAGACCTGTCTTTCAATTTTTAGTGATTTTTAGTTTTTAGTTTACTGATTAGTTTACCGTAAACGATAGCCAGTAGATGAGTTCTGACATAAAATAATAATATTAACGAAATTCAGCAGCGGATACTCATAAAACGAGTATAAGCGTGGGGAATATAGTACCGACGATTAGTAGCAAATACATTAATCCTTTTGTAGTGGAAACTTTATACTTGGAAACCGCCGATTCCGGTTAATTTCGTATATATTGCCTGCTGCGTGAGCTTCAACGATTCTTATCAAGAATTAACGCACAGTGCCGGTGAATTTCTCGTCGCTCGGATCAGGCGTGGAGCGTTTCAGTGTACTGGAATGAAATTAATAAGCCGACAGCGCGAGCTCGCTTCTGCATAATTGATTGAAATTTAAGCTTTCGTCAGGATCTGACGGGTTCTTGAGGGAACGGGTCACGAAGGTTCGAGTCGATTGAGCCGGGGACACAAAGCGGTGTGGAAAAGTGAAAGAAAGAAGAAAAAAATAAACCGAGCTTGCTCTCGTACTCGCTCGCTGGCTCGCAAGCCCGCAAGATAGAGTGAAACAGGTTTCATTAATGAAGCTTAACAGAGGGTTCTCGCGTTTGCCAGCTGTCAAATAACGATTGCCCTGTAATTGGCGTTGCTTTTAACGCCAATCCCAAGCAACGAGTTCCCTCTCAGGTGCAATCTGCAATTTGCAAGCGGATTATCGGGGCTCGCAGCACTTCAAAACGGCAATTAAGCTTTCCCTTCTCGAAATTTCCAGCGGTAATGTAACCCCTGTCAGCCGGCGAATTAATGGCGCGGCGGTCAGCGAAACGCTACGCGGAAATATTACTTTTACAAACCAAGTTAACCGGAATAATTAAACCGGCATGTGACAGTGTTTTGATTAGGAGGCTCGGATCTGCACTCTCTTTCTCCCTTTGTCACGCGCGCGCACTCGCTAATATTTAACAACGCGGCGCACGTTGTAAATTCCATCGAGCGCCCTACAAAATAATTCCGGGGCCAATTGAATCGCAACTTTAATTGAAAACCGTACGACGCGATTGGATAAATTAAATGTTAATCAATAGCTATGTCGCGGCTGATACGCTCACGCACCCAACGTTCACGTTACCCGATGTCGACTTATGGATAATGCCCAGAAAAATCTGAAAAGTCTAGTAAATTTTTTAGTGAAAATCGTGGTAAAAGAACCTTCTCGCGTAACGGCAAATCACAATTTTTATTTTCACGACTTTCGTCGTCGTGAAAATACTTATGGAAGTGCGGAATTTGAAAAGTAAAGCAATAATCAATTTTTTAGTCCTCGTTTCTATAAAACGGTATAAACAAAATTACATTATGTTACTACATCGCGCGTGAAAATTTCTGATCTTATATAAAATCTATGCGAAATGCACCGTGAACGAATTTTAGAAGAAAAATTACTGTGATGGTGAAATAAATATCAGATAATAATTCCGCATTTCTTATGGACATGTTTACACGCTTAGAACGATTACATGTAAAGTTAACATCTATTTACATACGCGGTTCATTTTCCAGATTTAGAGACATCATGTTTGATCTCTTTTCAAGCTAATGATCGTCCTGAGCGGGGCACTGCTGATGAGGCAAAGCAATGGAATCGCAAACATCAAAAATCATTTCGTTTGGTATTTGCATGGTATACATTAAAACTTATTCTGTGCTTATAAAGCCAGACATCAGAAATGATATCCTACCGTTGCGTTTGGATATGTAAAAACGCGCAGGAAAATATTTGCCGAACTTTCATACGTATATTAATGATAACCAATTGAAACATAAAATGAAGTAAATATTAAAAACAATAAATCGAAATTTCTATTTGTTAACTTCTTATCTCGAATGATGTGATCTTTGTTCGAATGTGAAGAACATTAGCTGCTTTATTTATTCCATCGCGTTTTCAGAAATCAATAACATGTTTAAATAATTAAATGTACATGCATATTGTAACCTGCAGCTGTGGTAATTAGTGATATCAAATATAGAGAAATCAATACAAGCCTGCTTCATGTTATTACAAAGGAGACAGCACACCGTTCCCTGAAAGCTCAATAAAACCACCAAAACGAAACGCAATCAAATTATACAGGATCGCGCTAAAAGGACAGCTTCAGATTTCAAACGTATGGTAGATTCAATCACGGAAAAATTGTCCAACGTTTTCAGGGACGTTTCAATTTGTCGCATTTTCAAGAAGAAACTATAAATACGTCTTTTTAAGAAATGAATAATACGAAAGTAGAGTCACCACTAACAATTGCTGTACCATTGTTGAAAATATTGTTTACATTACTAAATATGTTGTCATCTAATCAATCACTCAACATTAAAGTATTCTGTGAGGTATTATATCAATTTTACCACCTTTTTATTAGCTCGCTTTCTTGTCTGTCTGTCTGTCTGTCTGTCTGTTTGTTTGTTTGTTTGTTTGTTATATCCATAAAATGAAAAGATTATATCGAGTGGAATTATTTTAGTGCAAAGGGTTAACATATTCTTGGACCCAACTATTTCAATTTATAATTTATTAATTTATTATTCTTATTAAAGATAAATATTTGTGCAATGAGTGTTAAATACCAAAGCTTTACAATCACTTATTTATTTAGCAGTAAATACAAACAGCACGAAGAGTCTTTCTATTAACATTGCTGTACAAAATTAACATTTCTGGGTCTTTCTATTAACATTGCTGTAGAAAATTAACATTGCTACTCAAAATTAACTTCTATACAAAATTAACATTGCTGTACAAAATTAACATTCCGTTTCCAATGTTGCATGTTGTCTTAAAAAAAGAACAAGAGGTCGCAGTCAGAAAGATTCTCGAGTATTCCTCCTCCTTTACTCTTTCCGCGGTTTGTCCGGGTTACCAAGCCAATCGTAAGCGATGAAGAATCCAAAGAACCGTGAATGAAGCAATCGGGTCTCTTAGGGCACCGTAACTGGGCCTGTTCATCGAAAAGTTCATCCGGCAGCGGCGGCCGCGAACAGATAAATCGTACTAACGGTCATCCGAACGGGTAAACATTGCACTTCATCCGTTTGTATCCCGTTTCGGTCATAAAAATTCGTCTGAGCGGCGAAATTACATCCGCGCGACTGCATATCGCGTGCATTAAAGGCGGAAAATAAACGAGCCCGCGCGCCGCTGAAAATCTGCCGGATTTTAAATCGGCGAAGCGTATAGCAACGGCCGCTCGGAATCCACGCGACTGGCTGCCTACTCGCGTGAGCGTTCAACCCTGCTCGTTAACTCTCGCTAAACTGTACTTGACCGAATCACCGAGCCAGCGATTCCCAGGACTCCGGGTAATAATTTTCCTCCGGTTTTGTCGCCGTCGTTCCCCTAATCCTCTTCCCCCACCACCGCCGTTTTCTCCCACTAATTTTCACAGGGTTCCGCCTCCTCCTTTGCGCGTCAAATGATCCGCCCGAAAAATTCCGTCGGTCGCACCTACGATCGTTTCGTTAGCCGTTTTCCGGAAAATTATCTCCGTTTTTTTTTTTAGCCTCGTTTGGAAAAGAACTGCAATACGAAGCAGCTTTTTTAATCAACTTCGTTTTAGTTATACTGTCCGTGCGTCACAAATAACCTTACCAGATCGAGAGAATTCAAGTGGAAAAAGTAGTGAGGGCAATGCTGTAGTCAGACCTTGAGTGACGTCACGAATCCTCACGGCTATGTCGATCACGGGCCGTGACGTCACTGATTACCTCCACCATTGACACGTTGGTGGACAGTTCTGGAAACGTGACGTCATGTATTTCCTTGCACGTAAACGACAATCATGCATACAAAAACGAGAAATGGTTTGTTTATATCATAATGAAAGATGTTCCAATGCTATGATTTTACATCAAAAGCAATTTTGCAAATAGATTAAATTTTCGACGCTTCGATCTATGTGTAGATCATTTTCAAGAAAACTGTCAACTGTGTACGTCTGTGAATTATTAAACAGAAAAACTAGTGTTATTATCATCACTAAATTAAACTTTGAAAGTCAAAAGTTGTGTATTTTGTTACTCACTTGGTCAATGAAATTATTTTAACTAAATTTAAAAAATTGGCTTATTTTAAGTGACTAAATTTCATTAAGCAAGTGAGTAAAAAAATACACAATATTTGACATTCAATGTTTAATTTAGTGATGATAATAACACTACTTTTTCTGTTTAATAATTCACAGATGCAGTTCATAGTTTTCTTGAAAATGATCTACACATAGATCGAAACATCGAAAATTTAATGTATATACACACACACACACAAAATTGCTTTCGATGTAAAATCAGATCGAACCAGTGCGCCGAGAGCATTAGTATACATCTTTTATTAACATTTATACGATCGATATGAAAGGGACATTTATATCATAATGTTCGTAATGTCAAAAAGCCATTTTATTTATATATTTTGTCGGACTGATTACTCGAGGTTGACATCTCTAATATACGCAAAATCTACACCGACGTTTCCGAATCCAAACTTGGATAATTATTAAGCGAAGAATCTAAACAAACCACAACCAATCATAATTAACCGAGTTGATGACCGCTGTGGCCGACGGTGGTAAAGTTAGGTTAACTCATTACAGAAAATTTAAACGCATTAATTCTCAAAGTATCGCTAGCCGTTCAGCATACATGATACACCGTCCTTGATTGTTTGCAATTGGTCTCGGCACAGAATAGAAAATATTTACACTGCTGCGAATGCGATACTAACACACACACAGGGAGACATACACATGCATAAATCAAGTATCCCATAATGCCGAAATAGGTATGTATATTCACTATTCAAAATGGCTCTAAAATTGGAATTCAGCGAATTTATTACCGCACTACGAACGTTGATAGAGATATGAATTATTGAGCAGGTGTAAAACAGGAATTCGTTAAACATTTAGTAAATCTACAATAGTAAATGTACAAAATCCAGAAGCTATTTATTACTTCTGAGGAGCATGACTATATTACAAAAATTTATACGTGAATTTTTATAATCGTTTAATGCAATTTCTGAAAAAATCACATATGCTATTAATGCAGAATACACGCCATTTATTTTCCACGTTGCACAAGATCAGCTTTTTCATAATGCACTTTTATAATCCCTTACTACAATCTTTTATATATTACAAAATTACTGCAGTCCCTCCATTATTTTCTATGTACACGATTGATTTACGAAGAATTCATCAATTATATTAGAAATCACATATGCAATAACAAAGTAAAATCCAGTCTATTTATTGCATGTATAAATCTATAATTAAAATTTTTCTGTGCATATTTTTACGTTCTGTTTGCGGGCAAATCGATGTTTACCATACACAGGGGTTGATTTTAGGCAGATCAAGATAGTAAAGGGAAGAAGCCAAGAAAGAAGGTAGATGGGGCGGATCGAGAGCAAGCTGGTAATTACGTTTCGGAAATAAAAATCGTAACACGAGACCCCTCGCTCGGAAGTTCCGGAACATGCAATTTCTGTGACGACTGTGGAGAGGCGGGGGAGGGGGTAGAAATTTAACCGTTTCGGTATTTTCATTAATGAGAGCAAATATTTCTAGTTGCGCAGAGGCGAGGTGGGGCCGAGTCTCGGTCTCGTTTATCGTGCAACCCCGGCATTCAATTACTGAAGAGGGTGAGTTATATTTATAGCGAGCCTCCTGCTTTCGTTACAAAATGTATATTCCTAAACGGAAGAAGGCGTATTCATAATTTTTCTGCCAATTACCGAAAGTTTACCCGGTACCCCGTGGTATTCATTTTTTCTCCATTCCCATGTTGCCTCTGTACGTGTTTTTCATCAATTTTTATTAGAAACATCGCGAGATACTCAAATTGCCAAATTATGCGAGGCAGTCTGTTATTGGTGGTGCAACCGAAGGATAGGTGGTCCGCGCGAAAGTAAATTGGAAATTTAAAATGAAATTTTTTCGCGAGCTTCTCCTTTGCGAATATTCAGCTGGAATATTCGTCCAGTATGACTTCGTGTGTTATTGCCGTTTATTGCCTACTGTTTCCACTTGCGTCGAGCATTGTAGAATACGGTGGTAATATATCGTAATGGAAAATGTAAGATTTGTAAATGATAGGACCAGATTGAAATTAGAAATTAAATTTTTATTGTGATAGGACGAGATGAAATTGGAAGATAAATTATATTGTTTCTAAAGCATGTTGGGACACTAAAGATTTCAGACGGCGGATTCGAATAATGGAGAACCTACTGTAATGAAATTGATGTGAACACTGTTGTGTGTATTAGTGAAATGGTAGTACAAGATTATACATTATAAATTAAATTTTATTGTTTCTTGTTGCTTTGAACTCAATTATATAAGATTTGCAAATGATAGGACAAGATTGAATTTGAAATTAAATTTTATTGTTTTTCGCTACTTGGAAGTCAATTGTGTGAAATTTGTAAATGATAGGACAATATTATAAATTAGAAATTAAATTTTAATGTTTCTTATTGCTTCGAACTCAATATTATATAAGATTTGTAAATGATAGGACAAGATTATAAATTATAAATTAAATTTTAATGTTTCTTGTTGCTTCGAACACAATTGTATACAAGATTTGTAAATGATAGGACAAGATTAAATTAGAAATTAAATTATATCGTTTCTCGTTACGGGGAAATCAATTCTGTGAAATTTGTAAATTATAGGACAAGATTATAAATTAGAAATTAAATTTTATAGTTTCTTGTTGCTTCGAACTCAATATTATATAAGATTTGTAAATGATAGGACAAGATTATAAATTATAAATTAAATTTTAATGTTTCTTGTTGCTTCGAACACAATTGTATACAAGATTTGTAAATGATAGGACAAGATTAAATTAGAAATTAAATTATATCGTTTCTCGTTACGGGGAAATCAATTGTAAATTGAGCTATTTACATCTGAAGCATGTTGGGGCCCTAAATACTTCAGATATCGGTTTCGGATAATGGAGAACCTACTGTAATTGAATTGATGCGAGCACTGCTGCATTAGGTATGTATCCGGAAGCTTCGTGCTTGCGCAATGAAATCTGAATTGTACGGCAATATTTGCATATGTTTCGCCTTCTATAATAAGTATATTTTATTTAATCGGACATTTCCGGAATTCAACTGCGCCGCTTTAACGACGCGCTCGTATTAATCGCGCAACTTCACTCGAAATTCCGCGCGGCTGCATTCGGATTCCACGAGTGTGCTCCGCGAGCGCGTTCCACATTTTCTTTTTATTTCACCATCTCCCCGGCACTTTTCGACGTGGAGTAATTTTGTTAATGTAAATTGTGACGTGGACCGGGGGCTCACGAAGGAAACAACGCTCAACGAGAATATTAAATGTAGAAAAATATTCACGGGGAAGCGCGCGCACCGAGCAGTTTTCCGGCAAATATCTCTTTTCCCTCATTTCACGTAATTATATTATAATAATGGCATGAAAAATATTCACGAACGTGCGTACACGGTGTCGAGCAGCTTCACGGCGTAAGTCTACCACCGGCCGTTTCATTTAACTTTATTATTATAATTGCGTTAAATTGCGTTCCCCGAAGGGCAACGTAAATATGTACATGTCACACTTTAAAAAGGATAAGGATATTATCTGGCCTATGTCGACATCGATTACTTTCCCTAGCAATTGCTCTAAAGCAAAAATACCTGGTTAAACTAATTGTAAGTGTGATTTTAACGATAAACGGGTACATACTGTTTAAAGACGTTTTTAAAAGTGTTTCAATATTTCATCATACAACAATACTTAAATCTTTTTGTCATTTTAACAGAACGGTCAGCATCGCATATTTATGTTTCTAGTATTGCTAATTCTTCTATCTCATTCATCTAGTATGTCACAATCTAGTATATCACAATACTATTTGTTTAGTGTTAAACCATGACGAAACACTTCTTTCATTAATAACATCCACGACATAGATAAAATATTTTCTGCTAATGGCAGTATATTACTGTATCATGGAATGAAGGAATTAACGATCATAGTCCTTATACGATTAAATAAAAAAACGGAAGGAAGATGAAAGTTAGAAGAGTGATAAATGAAGCAAGTATATGAGATTCGAAGGCAGTTCCCGTAACCACTTGGATTCGAATTTTCATGTAATTAATGATACCTGTCACGCCACTTCGTGATCATAGTAATGAGAGTAATTTACCAGGCGTGAAAGTTTCAGCGCCGCTATGAGACAAGATTGATTGACGGAACGTTGAAACTGCTGTCTGTTACGTCATGCGGATAGAATCTCACCCATGTATCGACAATAAATTCGGGGATCTCGCATTCGAAAGATCGATAGCATTTTTCAACGCGTACCGCTGTAACCAGATACCGTGCGATAGTTCATGCGTTGCGGATACTCTACTGCAGTTTACAATTACTCGTCAAAGTGTTGAGTACATTCTCGGCTGCAGTAACTTCTGCAAATCGAAGTTTAAAGTCACTGTTCAAACTACACGGAAATCTGAAAACGAAATTATTCTGAAGCAAAAAAAAACTATTGTTCTTGTCCCCATGATCTTTCAGATACTTCCGCCAGTCTGACAAAAAATGTTTCGAACGGAAGTTAATCAATTTAGTCGGCTACGTATTGAAATATACAAAATTACAGAAATTATTTTTTTCTACAAAATATCACCTTCGTAGGGTTATTGCTGATTAAAAAACGAGTTATTATATAAACCGCTTTTGAAACTAAGGTTTAAAATTAAGAAATAGGAGTTGATCAATTCGGAATGTAATAATAATTAAGTACATGAAGATATGGATTCAAAAACCAATGTACCTTATTTGCACGAAGCAATTAAATTGTTTGCAAAATTATTAAGCTATAGCTTCACATATAAACTCGGAAACATATGTCTTTGTGGGTCCATTTTGAAATCCGAGAAATCGACTACGAAACGAAGCAAACTCGACCCTGACTATCCCGAGCACAATGATCCCAATCGATCTGAATTCGACGAACCCAGAACTGACAGGTGTAAATTGTATAGTATCAGAAATTGGAGTTCGAAGATGTTGTTATTTATATGATAAATATTCCTGATTAGATTTCTCGGTTCTAGACTTATAAGCTCAATCCGAGACGTCGTGTACAATTTCTCATAAACCTGGATGACTTGCTATTGTACAGACCAATATCTACAGCATGCTGGCCTTAATAAATCAAGATAATGGTACTTATGTTCTTTATGCGGAACACGCGATTTTTGGCTGCACTCGAGTATCGAATATAAAGAGGTTTTATACAAAATGTCACTTTTTTCATTAAAGTTAACACATAAGAGTATCTACCAAAAATATTGTCGTTCGAAAAAAATGTTTTCTTTATTTTGAGTAAGGGACTTTTTAAAAATTTGAAAAAAATGAGGATCTGGCCGCTAGTGTCCCTTTAACGGGCCAGTTTTTAAAAAAGCGGACACAGTAAAATTGACGAGATAAAAATTATTTGAAGTGAACACAGTGGGGTGGGTCGAGAAATACAGTGACATTTTACTATAACTCTTGAATCGTAAACGATACAGGGATGAGATTTGCACTCTAACTCATTAAGAAATGATTCCTGTCTACTAATAATTATCGTAATAATTACCTAGGTTTCAGACGGAAAAGTCCGGGGTTTTCATGCCGTTCGTCCGCGACTTTATAGATGGCAACCCTAATCGTGGAGGACTGAGAGACGTCGCGCGTCGCGTCGTGCGGAATACTAGCTGGCGAGTAAATATGAATCAGCAGACGCGTAGGTAATACGCAGCCCGCCATATTTTGGACAGTAATGAATACCTGCATACCTGATCTGTCTGTTGTACAACGGCCGAGAGGGCCGTGCAGGTTTTGTTTTAAATGTTTTCCGCGCTGGAAGAACGCCAGCCGGGGCTGTGTCGCGGCGCTATATAGCGTCGAACCCTCCCCGCCCTTTCGCAACCTTCGCACCGCTTCATCGAATTTCCACGGAAAAAACGACAATGCAACCGGGAACTCGCCGGGTTCCTCTCTGCCGCTCAAACCCTCGAAATCGTTCGGCTCGTTCCAAAAACCCTCCACACTCGCGACTGAACATCCAAAGCCGCCCCGGTCGTGCTCCGCGAACAGCGAGATTTGCAGAGCTACCCGAAAAACTGCGGTAGTCATTGCTTTCGCGGGGGATAAATCGGCGTGTTAACCGGACTAAAAGTAGAGCATACATATGGCGCGAAAAACCACGTTTTCGACTCGACCCTTTCCTGTTGTGCCTGCCCCTCTTCCCTCTCCCGGATCACGCTCCGCTGAATTAGCGAAAACCAGAATCGACTTTTCCAGACTCCACCGACCGTGCTCTGTATCCGACCGATTTCGCAAACACGAGACTCGTCCCACGCTCGTGGTTGTCATCGTTTGGTCGCCGAAATCCCGGCGATTTCGAGCACGCGCGTCCCGAGGGCTTGATAGAAAATATTGGATGCTCGTCACTCGAACGGTTAAGCTAAGGATTTCACGGTTAACCCCTTGACTAAATTGACAAAGAACGGCTTTGGACCTCGTACATTCGAATGATTCGATGGTACGGCTCTCTGTGCCCGCGCGAGATCTTTTATTACCGCGAGAGATCGAGTCGTGTCCATGTTTATTTTGACGATAAGCGGGAACTTTAACCCTTAACAGCCTCTTCGCAAACTGCGGGCTCATTTAAAATCACCGCGAAATCGCCACTACAGTAATTCACGATATCACATTAAAAATTAATTACTTGACTTGTTTCTTTCGTAACAGAAATTATCCAAGACTAATTTTACAACGCGGGTTTTTAATTTTATTCTCACTCAGTCCTCCCTTCTCAAAGTTTCGAAAATATTTTCATTTCTCAGTTCATTTTTAACCTTTTGTAGTCGGAGCTATTTTAACTTGAAAATTAAACATTTCCTCTGACCTAGAATAATTCCATTGTATATGATTTTTTTCGTTTTATGGATATGAGATTGATGGAGTAGAATAATCACGTTATTCAAACTGCAGAAACCAAATCGAACTAAAAGATTCTCAACACTAAACCTCCATCACTGGTCAAAATGGCTGGAAATAATAAAAATGATTTCATCAGAAATAATTATAAAGATATTTTTAGTAGAGCACGCGAATTATAAATAAAATCAATCTCGTTGTTTTTAAAAGGGAACATGTACCAGTCACTTTTAAGGCTCGACAGGTTTAGTGTTAATCATTTTCTCCAGAATGATCCATCCAATCTTGAAAGAAGTTAATACACTATTACCAGAATTGCACAGCGAATAAATGGAATATATATATATATATATATATATATATATATATAAATACATAATGATCTAAGGGAATTAAAAAAATTGCATAGTACATATATCGAACTAAAAGAAAATATGTGTTGCAACAACAGTGATAGAACGCTCGCAATACGAAGTGGGTTTTGCACGAAAGCGGACAACCTTCATATCTAAAAACTATAAATTAAACGTCTGCGGCCCGCGACCGCTACAAGTAATCACGTTCTGTAATGTGTTTCGCGTTTCGAAGGTACTTCCGTTCAATCGCATGAACTTTCAACAGTAATGCGTTCAGCGCGCTGCGGTCAACAATTCGGACTCTCATCAATTCATTTTAGAGTAAACCATTCGAACGGGAACATGGATTTTCGCTTTCACACGTACGGTTTGTTGTATTTAAATTAACGTATTGAGTTATTTTGCGACGGCAACGGCCGGCAAAGTTTTTAGCCGGCGCCGTCGCGTCGCTCGTGCTCGCCGTAACAATGGTCCTAAATGAACGTCAGGATAATATTTAAACGAACGTGATTCCCGCTGTTAACGACAAACGCGAACCATTTCGATCGTACGTTCGTTTCCAAAGATATTTTGAGACGACCCCTACATGCTGTGTTTGTGGAATTGTTGGCGACGAAATCTATTGGAAAAGTTGTTAGCTATAAACTATAGCAATGGTATTTAAAACTAGTATTATTATTTCTAACACTAGAAACACTAGCAGTAATTAATGTACATATTTATGATCAAAATCGATAAAAATTTAGATAAAGGACTAGAGCTTCAGGGTCCTCACAGATGCCTCTTGTTCGAGGAGGAGAATCCGTTTGCACCGTAGGAAATTCTTGAGGAACAAACGGGGCCAACGCGAAACCTCCAAAGCGGATCGGCGGGAATGTTTATATTCAGTTTAGCATCCATTAGTGATCGCATTAAAACTGAAGATTCGCTCTGGCGCAAAGTACTTCCAAATAGCAGTAGTATTTCGATCGACTTTACACGTTGGAAGGCCGTGCTAGAATGTACCATGGAATATTCAAAATTCATGGTGGGGAATGTCAATTTCTTGGTGGAAACAATCGTGAATGTTCAAATAAGAACCGAAATTCGATTCATTAGAGCTGCCGAACGCGAAGATGAATATTTTGCAGGTTAAGGATGACAGTAAATAAAATAAAATCGGTACTATATAGAAATAAAATTCAATGTGTGCCAACTGTGAATTAGAATATGTTATAAAAATATCCATACATATATTACTTGATGTACTGATACTTTTATCTCTAGATAACATTGGACACAATAGAGCAATTGTTTTTACGATTACAATCGCAAGGAATCGATAAGGGTGCATTGAGTTCGACAACGTGGAACGTTCGATTTTCACGTCGGAATTGTACTTTTCAAGCAACGAGGCGGTTGCTGACGCTAAACTGGACCGGTTTATCAATCAAGGCTATTATTTAAACAACCGTTTACACGTAAACTCAGGAATCAACGCATGTACCGGCCGGACGCGGCTCATTAATTAAACGCAATGCGCCACTGATTTGTAGTTAAGCGAATCAATTAATTATCGTTTAACACATTCGATTGTTTCGATAATCACCTTCCGCGTGTCGAGCTTTTACGTGTTCGAACAATGAAAAGGAACTTTATTGTTTGACGGTAATTACGCGGCTATCGCTCCTCCCTGTACTGACAGATTATGTAATAGCTACATCCCCTGAAAATTCGCGCGTAATATTTCCAATTATTCCGTCGCCGTTAAATGAGTCGCATGGCGCAACTTATCTTTCCGTTGGAATACCGAATAAAATTTTGTAGAGATATTAAAAACTTAATCTTAAGTCGCCGTGCACACAAATAAGTTGTACAAGCACAGGCAGTCGCACATAATAAGCTGCTGCACGGATTAAATCAATTTAATGATAACAATAACGTCACGTACCGAAAACTACCCCATCTATGTGTTATAGCAATGGTGGGGTTAACCAGTGGCGTCACGATCCCCATCCTGGACATTAATCGCTGCGTTAGACTACACTATAGCTTCGTGACGTCAGTCAAGCTCTGACTATAGCATCTCCCCCACTATTTTTCCTCATTTCACAAATTGATTCATGTCATCTAAAACCAAGGAAGTTGTCCCGCTCTCGAGAATTAACCTGTTGGCCCCCGGGCCGATGTAAAAACCGTGGGCCGCTGTACAGAGTTTCGTTCGATCCGAGAGCGAGTGTAATCAGAATGGGGAGGCGCGGGCGGCTAAAACAAAGAAGACTGGGAGCTCGCAATAACTCCGATCCCATTTCTTTCGTCAAACGAAAGGAGGACGGCGTCGTCTAATGGCTGTAGGGGTGTGTGCAGTGTTGTAGGAACGGAATCGCAACGGGGAGTTAGAAGGGGGCCCCGGTTGGCTCTTATTAAGGGATCCTTCGTCAGTGAGTCGGGGCTTACGGCGCGGTCTTTGCATTTCAGGACGAAAAGTTTAACGATATTCATACAAAGCCGGATGATATCGCGGCCGGTTCGGAGCGGTCCGGACGGTCGGGGGGAGAGGCGCGGGATCTGCAAATGAGCACTTTTTCCGCGCAATTCCGGCAGCCAGTGTTATTTCACCGGTGGAGAGCTGAATAAAAGGAAAAGAAAGCCCAGCAAAGTGATGGAGATGTTAAGGAAAATATCCTCCCTCGACCCTCTGTTTCGCCCCAGCCGCACGCCCAGTTTGTTGAGATGCGACGAACCGTGAAAGACGCTCGTCTTATCTTGGAGCCGTGCGCGAGATACCTCGCTGTCCCTTTCCCCCCGTTATTCTTCCACGACCTTCTCTTCTCCTCTTTCGACCTTTTTTCTTCTTTCTTTCTCTTTCTCGCTCGTCTGGATATCCGCGTCTACTCTTATCCCGAGCCTTTCCACCTGACTCCCGCTTCTGTTCCTGCCTTATTCCCTCTCACTCGATAGTGCGATTTACTTTCGCGGTTTTCACGGGCAAACGTGCACCGATCGACCCTCTCATCCATGACAAACATCATCCCGGTAGAACGGAGAGCACCGTTTTGATTCCCGCCGATATTTATGACGGGAGATGGAACAAATGATATTTATGTGGCTTCGTGCGCTGCACGGTGCAACATGATGTATATCCGACTGGTATTTTTCCGCGTTGTTCATTTTCCCGTTCTTTCTTATATTTTCTAATAAATTATAGATTTTGTCTTTCGTTAAGTCGGGTTGCATTTATATTTCCCGGACGCACCTGCCCTCCAGACTTCAAGGTGACCTTCGCGTTTTTAATGGAACATCCCGGATAATGTAGCCCATTCAACCACGAATTTAACAATTTATAACATGTTGGTGTTCTGACGTTATTAATCCATGTATAATACGTGGACCTTCAACTCTTGAAGAAGCACAAGTTAACGTACGAAAGTAATGTTCATGCTTCTAGTACTCCTGTAGAGAGAGAGCTCTATTGATGTAACCTCTGAATTATTGTCGACAAACCTCTCTTGTTTGCGAACAGTCGTATCATCCAGCACTTTCAAGGCTGTGTTCAAATTGGTACCCATTGGAATTTAAATATACCTGCTTCGTGAAGAAGCTTGCACATTATTTAATATCTCCGGGGTGATATTTCTACATTTTGTCAACATGACGCACATAGTTGGTGCATTGGCGTACACTTTACGTTTTAGTGTTCCCCATAAAATGTTAATGTTTATGTGTTTGCACCAATGGTTCCCTGGTACAATATCAGAAGCATCTACCTTGCCTTTGTACGTAAAGTCATGCGTTTTAAAGAATACCTTCACTGAAGGTCATTTGACATTACACAACATATTATACGATGTTAAATATTTCAAGTAAAAATGTGAAGTGATAGCTCTTCGAGTTTCAGAGGATTAACAAACTGTTTTTTGATGCAAATGCAGTGATACGCGATCACGATGACACTTTTAAATAACAATTTAAGGGAGTCTATATAATTTTCCCATCGAGATGGGAATAATCAATATCTACAGTGGCCGATGAAAGAGTTTCCTTGCGGCGTCGAATAATTTCTTCAGAGACTGCTTCCTCTCTGGTCGCGTTCAGCTATCCCTTCAGTGTTTCCGCCTCGCGTCAAAATCCGATCGAGACCCCGCGAAATCCTTCAATTTGCGCGGATCCATTTGAATTTCATTCACCCTTGTACCTACACAAACCTCGATTTTAAACTGATTGGCCGGAAAAGAATTTTTCATAGTTCGCCGAGGCTTGCCCCGCGTATTTATACGATTCCGAAGGCGGTAATCGGACACGGGACTGATTAAATTCCGCCCGCGCGTAAAGCCTGCTTGCAAAAAATTTCCTTTCTCCCGTCGCAGCTTGCAATTCCCCCCGGGGAAGCCTGGTGCCGAGGGAATTTTACGTGTTACACAGGGTTGGTTTCGACGGAACTTATAACGACATAGCTGAAAAATGTAATTCGCGCATTACACGACTTCATTTTGCATTAATGGAGGAAACGACAGCAGCGTGTGCGTCGCATATGCGTTTCCTCTGGTTTTTAGGCTCTTTCGCGCTTTGCTCTTTCATTTCCCGATCGGATAATGAGCTTCATGCGAATTCCCGCGCATGAAATTTCGAACCCGGCGGAAACGGAACGCACGCTACCGATGTTCGATGGTCTCATTAAATCGCGGCCCTTATGCGCTCGCTATGCGGTCCCGATAGTTCCGAAAATTGGCAGAATACGAAACTTTTGTACACATTTCCAGAGCTCTATCATATTTAATATGCTTGGGAATCAATGTACAAAAATTGGAAAGTCTGGTTCCTACCGATCGTATAAATAGATAGCGGAATTTTCTTTCAAACTGCAGTGAAATAGAAATTTATATTCTTTCTTAATATGCTTAACAGGTTGAAAATAATATAACAGTGTTTTAAAAGAAGAAAATATTAACATTATTGCAGACCATATGCAATTTAAAATTTCTCATATTGTCGAAATGATGAAAGAAAGATTAAAATTTCACTCAGTCCCTGTTTTATTATGCAAACAATGTTGGTTGAATATTTTAAGATATAGAACAATATGAATTAATATGACAAATGAGTTTTTTACTAACTCTAATTCATAATTAAGGTGAGTGTTCATTTAGTCTTTTCTTGGGAAAGCAGAATAAATCAAAGCAAAAAGAGCATCACGGAAACAGGAGAAAAAGTTCCATTATTAAAGATTTCATGGAATTCAATTATCCTGGGAAGCTTCGTGAAATCTATTTACCACACTTGTTTTATTCTTTCTTGTTCGTTCGTATGAATATGCAATAAAATATGGAGGCTGATAGTGAACTATGAGAAGACTGCAGATATTTATGCAAATTCCCATTGTCACGAGTAAATGTCGAGAAAGTAGAATGAAGTTTTCTATTCTGTAATAAAAATCGATCAAAATTGTACGAGCTATGAAGCTGTAAAGATCTACGATCTCATAATGCAAAACAAATACTAATTACTGTAAAGAATTATTTCTATCGAAGAGGGAATTCAAAGAATAATTATTTTTAGGCTGATACTTCTAAGACGAGGTTCCTGCAGAAATTCCCGCAAGATAAATGAACCGGAATCCCTTTGACTTTACACGACCGCGGAGCTTTAGTGAGAGGATTTCCTTCGACATTCTGTTCGTTGTCCGCAACGTCCTCCCTCGTTGCACACGATTGTCGCAATTACTGCGATTAAATTGGGTTAACCAATTACGAGCCTTCCGACTAAGAATTTCGGAAACTCCGAGCTATGTCAGTTCCGGAGCCTTCGCACGTATTCGCAAACTGCGGTTCGTTTAAAAACACTGCGAGATCGCCACTACAGTAATTTACAATATCAAATTAAAAAGTAATTACTACACTTGTTTCTTTCGTAACAGAAATTATCTGAGAATCACTTTTACAACAAGATTTTCCAATTTCATTCCCACTTAGTCCTCCCTTCTCAAAACTTCGAAAATGTTGTCCATTTTTAACACTTTGCAGTCGAAGCTATTTTAACTCGACTATTAAACGTTTCCTCCGACCAAGAATAATTCCACTGTATGGAATTTATATAATGAATACTTCGTACAATAGTTAAATGATCATTAATTATTCAAGAGAGACAAATTTAATAATGTGAACTATATTTTGAATAATGGCACAGCAATTTTTAATGGTGACTCTCTGAGTCACAACTCGAGTTGTTGAAGTAAATTGATACCAACGTTTTCCTAAATTTTAAATGAATCTAATAATGTTGTAAAGCGAAAGTGCACATGGAATTTACGCTGCAAAAATAGATTACTAAATTTTTCCACACGTCGGTCATCGAACATTACAATCACTATTACGATTTTCAATCGGGCCCCTCAAACGAATTTTTGTTCGAAATCGTTTTGTGAAATATTTCTCCGGGTAAACAAAATTTTTTGTTCGGATCGGAGATGAAATTGGATGAGATATATTTTCATTAAGCTAACTTTTATCAAACTGCATGCCCATCGGGGATAAAGCATATCGCTAAATAAATATTTGACAGGATGATTGCGAGGAAAAATTGTGCTTGAAACCGAGAGTAGCTGGCAATATCTACATTTCAATGCATCAGACGGGTACGATTGGATTAAATCGAGATTCATCTGCCATTTCAATTCACTTTAACGCAATACACAACTGATTTTATAGCTGTCAGAAGCATTATATTGAAAACGGAGAACAGTTTCACGTGTGGGGTTAATTAATATGTATGCTTGTACAATAATAAATCTACTCATTCATCGTAACCATTAAAATTTGCGGGTAATTCTTGATCTATCAAAACATTACATATACTACAGAACATGAAATTGTACTTAACTTTGATGAATCGCAGAATTCGAACGTTTGCGTCGTTCACGAGGGGAGGTCGCAATGGTGGAGTCGTCCATTTTGTTTACACTTTTCCTGGTGCATCTAGAGCAAAAATAAACAGACCGATGACCGAGCGTTTTTGATCGATATACTTTAGCAAATTGATCGATATACTTCATCTCATAACTGTTTACATGGAACGTTATATGACTTCAAGATAAATAAATTTTTATGGAATAAAATAACTACTTCAATGCAAAATACATAGATATTTTCCAGTGAATTCGACACCTTTCATGCATGAAACACTAAATTGAAAGTTTTGAGGTTGTAAGTATCATATGCGAGTAATTAAAAGTTAATAAAACAGAATCAGAAGGTTTGATACATACCACGCGATGTGTACTGCAGTCAACGTGGCAGTCATAGCACATTGTTCACATTAAACAAGTGAAATTTCTTGCAATAATTACGGACAAGCTTTGCCGGGCTCCTTCAGTTCGGTTCGACGATGTTCACTGTGAAGTGAGCGTCCACAAGCGCCTCTGGTGGCAGCGGAACGAACTATAATAAATCAAGTACTTACCAATATGTGCCTCTAATTATGAATGTGGTCTAATTGTAAGTCACAATTCAAAAAATGAACCGTTACATGAAGCTTGTTATTTCAACAACTTGTTATATGGAATTCATTTAGTGTTAATATCCTCTTCGTTTAAATATTTCGAAAGAAGAAATATATGACTTATTAAAATATAAATTAGTAA
Source organism: Lasioglossum oenotherae (assembly GCA_028455765.1). Classification (NCBI taxonomy): domain Eukaryota; kingdom Metazoa; phylum Arthropoda; class Insecta; order Hymenoptera; family Halictidae; genus Lasioglossum; species Lasioglossum oenotherae. Next base: position 5,707,127 of record CM052282.1, on the reverse strand, counting down.
ATTTATTGTAGACTACTTTCATAATTATGGGCACATGTAACTAACGAAAAGGATATTAACACTAAATGAATTCCATATAACAAGTTGTTCAAATAACAAGTTTTATGTAACGGTTCATTTTTTTAAATTTTGACTTACAATTAGACTACTTTCATAATTCGAGGCACATATGCATAATTCCTATTTGTAAAGCGCCTGTAGGTGTCAACAGTTAAAATAAAATATCAGAAGATTTGATATATACCACGCAATGTGTATGGAAGTCAACGTGGCAGTCATCGCACATTTTTCACACTAAACAGGCAAAATTTCTTGCAATCATTACGGACAAGTCTTGCCGGGCTTCTTTAGTTCGGTTCGACAATGTTCAATGTGAAATGAGCGTCCACAAGCGCCTCTGGTGGCAGCGGAACGAACTAAATCGTATCAACAGTAACGAAAGGGTTAATCATATCTCCATTTATTCCGGGCTCTATCTAATTTCAGTATTCTTAGTACGTAACAATAATTTGTTGTTGTCTTTTAACGTGAACCATGTTTTGCATTCCGAACGATATCAGAACAGCAAAGTGTATAAATATGTAATTCATTAGCATTCATAAAATGTTCATAGTGTCGAAACTATTTCTTTCGAATGTTTTTACGAAACATACCACTCTACAGACTATCAATTCATGCATAAAATATTTAACTAATTGTAAGTTACAGTATTATGGTAACCTCACAAATAAATAAATAGCAAGATTAGAAAGAAAGTGAAAAGGTTACATTTTTAAAGACAAGAGGACTTAGAATGAAGTATATCAATGAATTTTCTGGATATCATAAAATGAAATGTCAATTATACTGGTAAAGAACCATGTATTTAACAAAACATATTACTAGACAGCGGAGCTTTATGTAATATAACAATTTTTTACGTGATTTGCAACAAACTGGAGTCAAATAGACATTTATTGTCTTTCTTAATACGTTTAATAGGTTAAAAATAATATAACGTTCCAATGTTTTTACTGTTTTAAATTACACATAACTCATTGTTGTCATAAATGCATAAAATATTCAAACAAACGCTCTTTTATGCACACTCACTTCTTTATTTCACACTACCAAATTCACTTCAGACATTTTTGTCTCTCACTTATTATGTGTGCGTGTTTCTCATTCTCATTTAATTTTTGTTCTAGATTCACCAGAAAAAGTCTGTGACCTCTCCTTCTCAGTATAAGTCTGTTGTCATAGACAGAGCGACGGAAATCAATAGTTAAACAATTACAGCATTTCGTTCGCAAGAATCTATTGAGAGTGTGAGGTTAATATGGTTCATGGAGACTTAATATATCCCGCTTTGATTCGGGCCAATTAAATACCAAGTGAACAGCTGGAGCAGGGTCATTAATACGCAAGGAGGAATCGCCTAATGGCCACGTGACGGCGGGTGTTCTGAAGTTGGCATCCATTCACCATCGGCGAGTATACCTTAAATAAGGGGGATTGGGGAATGCAGTTTTGCAATGCGGAACCTACAAACGGCGTATCGGTCGCTGTGTGTTCGAGGGAATCCGGAGCTGCAGGGGACAGGTACGCAGGTGTTCGAACACGGGCCGCGTATCCGACGAGTTATCGTGCGCGGAACCAAGCGGGTCCGAGCGGAGCGCGACGTGTTTTCATCGGTTTGAGATCGATCACGCAGAGGTGGAGTTAGCGGTTCGTGAGCGGACCACGCCGCACAGTGGTCGGGTTCGAGGAATTTAGTGACATCCTGTCAGAAAGTCAACCTCTCCAAACCGATATCTATCGAATTTATGTTGTTCTCTAAACGTCTGCGGACCTCAAAAACATAGATAGCAATGCGACCGAATAAATACTTCTGTTACGAACATTTACAACCGAATTAACACGGCAGTCAATGTGATAACGCTTTGGACTCGAAGCAATTTTAATTCCACAAACAAGACATTTTTTAAATCTAGATCATTTTTGTTCTATGTAATCTTTCTTACATTCAGCACATAAAATTGAACCTGTTACCTCGTACAACAGTGGAGCTTTTTGCAATTCATAGAATACAGACGAATTTAATAATATTGAAACTATTTTGAATAATGCTATGTCACAAAATGTATAGATTATTTATAACCTTTTATATTTGACATATTTGCACAAATTCTCTCATTTTAAGACTACAAATTAATATGTCAGCGAGCAAAGAATGGACATTCCGAGAAATTTTATAATATTTTTAGAGGAACATCAACAAGTTGTTGAAAGAAATGCAGTAAATGGCAAGGGTGAAACAAACGCAAGATTTATCAGTAGACAGTGGACTTTTATGCAAAATAAAAATTTTCCACCTGGATTACAACAAACTGGTATGAAAAAGAAATTAATTTTCTCTCTTAATATGTTTAATAGGTTGAAAATAATATAACGGCATTTCTAAATTTTTCTAATATATTCACTGTTTTAAATTACACCTACTTTCTATACCTGCATAAAATACGCTGTCTATTTATCAGCTTGTGGATAGTCGGAAGAGAATGATGTTCCGTTGTAAATGATACGTTGTAGTTCAGAAGTTTTCTCAAAATGTGACCGAATTCTTCGATCCGAATCACTGTGCGTGGCGATTGACCAAAAAGGGATTCGTGGAATAGAACGAGGCGGAAATAATGACGCAAAGGCGACACCCTGTTCGCGAATCCCACGAGCCTTTCTGATGAAAACGACGTGCTCGTCGTCGGAAGCGCAATTACGGCAAAGGACGCGCTGAGAACCGGCGCGGCGCGGCGTTGCAACGAGATTATGAACGGAGCGTGAGACCAGACGAAAGCGTGTCGATGGTGTCGGGAATTAACCCGGTTAGCAAACACGTGTCCCGGTTTAGGGGAATCTCGATCTTGAGGAGGCTGATTCCGCGGTCGAGCGAGACACACGCGAACAGAATTAGCTAGATTCGCGCGCGACACACGTGCGATGTTTGCACAAACAAGCTAGTTATCGAAGGGTAGTACGTTACCCTTACATTACATAGTACATACAGGAGTGTGACAGTTTTATATTAATTGGAACAAGCACTTAACTAATGACAAGAACGAGTGGGTGCAATTTGAAACAGTGAAAATATTAGAAGAATTTCAAAATACTGTTATATTATTTGCAACCTATCAATCATATTAAGAAAGAAAATAAATTTCTAATTCACTCCAGTTTATTGCAATTCAGGTAGAACATTTTTAGTTTGCATAAAGATCCGCTGTCTAGTAATTACTAAGTAAACAAAGTTGACAATACTTCTGATACTCTCTTAGCTCCTCTATTGGCTAAAGGCTAAAGTGTCCACACACACACTATGTAGCGTGTGACGTCAAAGTCACACATGAAAATTTGTGTTAAATGAAAAAATCGTAATCTTTCTATTTATTCTTCTCCTGTAGAATCAGTAGCTGTCCTAGTAATTAGTATAATATGTAATTAGAAATTTATGGCGTTGACAGAACGTTGCCGATACCCTGTGACGCGTTCAGGAACTCGATAGATGAAGGAATAAGGAAGCTGCTCCGAATGGAACTTTCGTCCGATCGTCTCGGAGCAGGGGGATGAATTTGCGAAGTGATTTGGCGAAGTGAATTCTGGAAATAAAACGGATGATCGAGACGGTTTGATTCTATCACATTGTCGTTAAGTCAAACACTAGGAGTAGGTAAGATGGAAACGTGTTACTTCGTTTGATAACTCCGAGCTACCCACTGGGCGAATCGGGGGAAGGACGCGAGCATACGGATTTGCGAGGAAACATTCGCTTTTATAGGGTCACTAAAATTTCACGACGAGGATCTCCTCCATTCGATCTGGTAGCTTCCAATTCAGCTCGAACATCGATGGAAAGTGGATACGCCGCGTAACGCGGCCGACTTGAGCTTCCCCGGACAAAAATTAGGGCCGATAAAAATCTGTTACACAAATACGTATTACTACGGGCTCTGGTATTCCACGAGGGTACACGATGAACTTCGATGGCCGTTTAGAGCAACATGAATTTCTTGTATCGCGTTCAGCTGGCAAATATACAATGGAATTCTGATGCCACTTTCGAAATTGAATCTCCGTCCAATCTGTTTTTATCAGGAGTCACCAATTTTCACGGAAACCACGTTCGAATGAAAGTCTCTTCTGAAACAATACTTTCCAGAAAAAATAAGGAAATTTTCAGTTCTCTCCATATTAATTAACTACGTCATTATTAGATTGCAATTTTTATAGACGAATTTTAAGAAACTCGAATCAAATAAAATCTTATTTGCCGTGGTAGTAATCTTTTTAGAACTGGAATAAATTGAAATCGTACTAAATTCTGTCATATTTTATATGCTAGCATTTTTTGAAAATTTTGGAAAATCGTCGTGTCATAATTATTTAAAAATCCGAGGATACTGTATACACATCACTCGCAGTGCAATAGTCCGTAAATGTTCTATGGTATTTCTACGCAAGCGGAGTTCCCAGTCTCCAAATCGCACGAGAAGCAACGCCAGCAAATTATGTAAGTTTAATGCGACATGATCTCCGGAGATCAGAAATATGAAGGGGATTCGTGTTTCGAATATCGCGCACGCCCGCCTTCGCATTCTTCGAAGGTGAACGAGACGATATGATACGATACATATCGTACGGAGTGTCACGTACCTTTTCCAGTTACAGTCCCCATTTTAGATTCAAAGAGACCGTTTTCGTCTTCGACGCAACGCCCGTGCTAAGCGGCCAGACGACGCCGTCAACCGAATTCCGTTATCCGTCTCGGCGAATTGATGCTCGCGAACGAAACTCCGTGTTCACAAAAGCAGACATGAAAAATAAGTAATGTACACTGCTGTACAAAATTAAAGGATCACTAAATTTTCGATCTGGCATCGAAGAGCTTGGGAATTTGGGAGACACCTAACTTGATCATCTCGAATATCTTCTGAATTATGCGGTGTACAAAAATTATTTCTACAGATGTTAGATGGTATCTAGATATGTGAAACATACAGAAGTATGTATGTATATTCTTTGAGGAAATAATTTTTTGTTCACCACAAAATAAGGTGCCACAAAATTACTGACACTTAATCACTGACAACATGGTATTGAACCGGTCTTTGGATCCTAGAGATCTAAAGGGACCAACAATCGTCGGGATAGTATTCAGTGCGGTGTGGACAGCTTCGAATTGAAGCGGATAAAGCTGATCCGAGCCGGCGGAGCTTGGCGCCAGGGATCAGAAATCGGCTTAAACCTCGATACTTTTCGTGCTTCGATGAAGAGTGCAAAGTGTAGTTCGTACTATGCGAGAGAGGCGAGCTAAGGACCCTAAAAGGATTCAGGGATCTCCAAGAATTCCGATACATTTTCGTATGTGTCTTGAAGCCTCTGGTGGAGTGAAAGTTCTTCCGGCACTATGTTGCTTGAAGCAGCTCTATCAAAACGACCTTGCTAACCTAATGAAAATCATTCCCTAAGGGTGCGCGGGGTGGAATTTCTGAACATGTGCTACTTTCTGCAAGAATATACAGAAAATATACTAAAAAATATTTATCATGTACAAATTCATTATTGGAAGTGGATTGGTAACAATGTGTCTTTATGTTGTGGATCTTTCTGCATTTATGGCTTATAAAAATGTTCAAAAAATGCTAGAATATGAAATTCGATAGAATTGAGTAAGATTTTTATTTGTTTCGGATCTGCGAAGGCTCCCATTAAAAATAGGATTTTATTAAAAATTGAAAATTGCATAAACATCCGTCGTATACAAATGACCGTCGATCAGCGTTCACGTTGGAAATCGTGATTTCACAAAGCAAAGAAACAAGGAGGCCCATCGTGCAGCATAATTCGGAACTGACGGATAATTCGATCGGTCGATGCGCCGCGTTGGAACAAAAGATACCGGGGCGATCCTCGTTTAAGTTGCGACGGATTAAATTAGGTTGGAGCAGCGGCGTATTAATTTTCGATCGGGCCGTAACTATCGGCTCTGAATCAAACCCGCTCCCAGCGGATCATTTTCCGCGGCGGAATTTTACGAGGCTGTAGCCGCCTACTCGCGTTAGAGGATTTCGGGACGTGACCCGATTCCGAGGCTGTGTAGTCCCGGGATGCAATCATCGTTTGATGCCCGGGGGATGACCGAGGGAGGGGACCGAAGGAGGGCACCGAAGAACGGCCAGGATTATGGAGAGAATGGACGAAGGATCGTGGTCGAGAACGAGATTTAGTTGGAATTGGGAGTGCAGAGCAACAATCACGGACGATTGAATCGGCCTCGCGAGAGATATCGATTGCTCGGACCTTTGCTCAGTGATACCATCTTGTTTCGAGTTCCAGCCAGAAGGAGCACCGGCTGCCTTACAACTTGTAATTTGTTGTAATTGGTTCCTTCGCTTAGGTCGTTTACACTTCTTCCTGCGGCTGAGAATTCGGGCATCTCGTAGACCCATAAAGATTCCTCTAAAGTCAGACATTAATACTTTACTCACCCGGCTATTTCCTAATTGTCTTTTTAAAATCAATGATCAACGGCGAACCGTTGTTACTTAGAATACGGATCTTTTTGCAAAACCAAAATATTTTACAACGATTATGGGCAGCAGGAGTTACATCACAATTCACTTCATCCCTTAATAGATTTTTTACATTGTTAATGCAAACTATCACTGTTAATAATTTAAAAACTGTCTGCATTAATTACAAGAAACAGAGACCTTGAATCCTCTTATTAAGTTGGAGATAATAGATTAGTGTTTCCACATTGTTTTAATCTTTGCAATTCAGATTGCACTAGCTCGGTTTTGTCACAAAAGCATAAAATCCGCAGATTTTGTGCACACACGTTAATCTGTTCATTATTCCTAATGCAACAGTCGTTAATTTAATTAATTCGCCAGAAACTAAGTAATTGGTAATAGATCCAGACTCCGCCGGAGGGTTAAAAGTAATTTCGTTTATAATTCAGAAACATTGTAATTACTTTAAAAATACTAGGTCGTCCCAAAAGTTCCTTCCGGAATGTGTTCCTGTAATGTTGCTAAATAAATACAAACAATGCGATAATCTTTATGTTGATGTTTTAGTACTTCCTAACATGAACTTGCATTATGTGCATGAATAGAAAATCAACTTTTGGAACAACCTAATATTTATTTAACAATATTAAAAGAATACATTTCAGAAGAAACTTTTGGGATAACCTAATACTTCGTACAGATCTTAGATTTCTCTGTATTTTAAATTGAGGATACGATATATACAAGTTTTTCAGAGACACCGGAATTTCGCGAAACCGATAGTAAAAGTTAAAAGTAAAAACCGATTTAACTAAACATTCTCTTCGACAGATTTTAGACTGGTTATAATTTTTGAAAGTGCTGTCTGCGCTCTTTAAAGAGGAAAGTATCACTACAGTTAAGCAGCTCGAGTATTAAGGTAATACGGAAGTTTCTCCAATAGTTGTTCAGCGGGAGACGCCGCGCCGCGACAGAAATTATCCGTAGGTAAAAATTCATTTTCCCCCGAAAGTGTTTGTTGATTTAAGTTCTCCGATCTTAAACGAGTAAAGTTTGCGCCCCCGACTAAGGCATTCGCCAACTTTTAAATGTTATTACTTTCGGAAAAAGTTCCGCCTTTATGCAGTTGGTTAATATTACCGGGCGCCCCCGCCGGCGACCGCATTATCCTATACTTCGTGCAATTTTCATTTGCCAAATCGTGACATGCCTGAAATTGATGTACCGCGAGAAATTCGGCCGGAAGTGACGCGATTATTCAATTTATTCCCCTCGATGGGGCTTCCGTGCGCATCGTCGCGTCGCCTGCATTGCAATTTAATTTTCGGGAGGCATAAAATTCAATGAAACCGAAACAGAGGAGATTATGAAGTGTGCAACAACATACTTTGCGCTCGGCTTATCGGAACAATGACTGCATCTATTCTCGATTCACGTGCAGCGGTGTGCAGCATTAACGGGTGCAGGGATGCACTATCTGCAGCTACAGCCAAGTCTCCCGCACTAGGCATAATCCGCCGCTAATACGGTTTGTAATCTCATATCGGAGTTCCTTTACACACCGGAAGACATACATATCTACGCACGCATTCTCTCAAATTTACTGTGCCAGATTTACGCGCGTCGAGCTCGGATCAACCCTTTTCACACTATGCAAATTCGAATTTTACCGCCACCTCGCATTATCTATGCTCGAACAGTCACCGTGCTAATTCTGTTCGTAATAATAATTTTAGGAAATCTCATAACTACAACCTTCTTCAAACTTTACTTTAAAATCAAAAATTCAGTCCATGAATTAACCCTTTGCAGTCGGGGCTATTTTAACTGGAAAATTAAATCCATTGTGTATGATTTTTTTTCATTGTATGTATATGAAATGATTAACATTGTTGCTTACCTTCCTTGTTCGAAAGTTTTATTAAATGCAACGTACCCAATTTTGAATTATTAAAACAGTTTAGCGGGAGAAAGTCACAGATTCTCTGAAAATTATGCATTCTACTATGACTAAACAACGAAGTGCATAACGTTAATTTTACTGTTTTTAAGTGAATTGTCAGTGTATGGATATCACATTTTTGTGACGGTGGTAGCACATATTTGATAATGTGAACAATATTGTGAATAATGGTACAGCATTTTTCTTAGCACTCCACTGCCAAGGGTTAAAGAATTTTCCGGGTGAAGATAAGGGACAAGGGAACATTGGAGAATCGAGGAAAAGGAAGTACCAAATGAAGTAGCCGAAACTTTTTCGTGTTCGCGTTGTTTCAGAAAGATACGGTTCAATGTTCCCGGAGTTTACGAACTTACAGAAGGGCTTTACTTATGCATTAGTTCATCACGAGAATGACTATCGTCGAGACAAATCCAGCTGCGCCCTCCTTGCATCCGTTTCCTTTTCTGCTGTTTATTCGCTTCTTCGCTGCCTCAAGTATTTATGAAAACCATTAGGAGGCTCGAGTATAATAGCAGTCTAAGACAACAGCAATAATGCATTAAGCAGACTGGTCCTGAAAATTTATTTATCCTTTTCTGGTGTTTCGTATATAACGAATATGTATTATGTACTTTTTTGGGTTCGATTGGCATGGAAGAACAATTCTTTAATACCGATTCTTGTTATGTGATAGGTATTAGGTTGGAAAGAAAGTTCTTGCGGTTTTTAACTATTAAATTCAAACGCAGAACCGTAAGAACTTTCTTTCCAATCTAATAGAAATCAACTCTGCTTTCAGTTTAAGTATGAAGATTTATAAAAATTGGTTTTTGGGGAGAATTTGTTCGAAGAAAGTCAAATAATATTTACTGTAATAAATAATAATACGGGAATATACAAGAATATACTAGAATATACAATAAGGAGCATAACTGATTCAACACACTTTAAATCAGAATAACTTTTTTATGGATGGACCAAACAACTTCAATTTTTCTGTAAGGCTAGAAGAACTAGTTTAGTAAATGACGTCTAAAAAATGTATATGGTCGGAATTGCGCAATTGTAAAAATTGATTTTTACTACTTTTTTAACTGGACCAATAACGAAAATTTAAAAGATATGTTTGGTCAACTCGAATAAATGATATACGCACTGAAAATTTCATTGAAATTGGTTAATTGGTTTACGAACTATAAACGATCAAAAGTGGTAAAAAGGCTGAAAAAGGGCTTGAAAAATTGCAATTTTTACCACGTTTGATCGTTTATAGGTCGCAAACCAATTAACCAATTTCAATGAAATTTTCAGAGCGTATATCATTTATACGGGTTGACCAAACACATCTTTTAAATTTTCGTTATTGGCCCAGCTAAAAAAGTAGTAAAAATCAATTTTTACTATTTTTTTTTTTGCAATTCTGACCACATAAAATATTTTTTAGACGTCATTGACTAAACTAATTCTTCTAGCCTTACAGAGAAATTGAAGTCGTTTGGTCCATTCATAAAAAAGTTATATTCTGATTTAAAGTGTGTTGAATTTAGTTATGCTGGTTAGTGTACTTGAATATACAAAAATATATGTGACTAGATTATAATAGAAGATAATATACTACATAGAAACTTTTTAAAGTGTATTCGGTCACGGTTCAAGATTATAATTACTTATTTCGAGGAAAAGAACCGCACGAACTTTTTCCGGTACCTAATGGAATGATTTTTGTGAAACTTTCCGACTAGAATAGCTCTCGAAGGGAGCAGCGGGAAGGCTCGCGTAAGGAAGATAGCAGCCCAAGATAGTAGATTAGAAGCGACGCGATAAGTTAGCGGTGCGAAGTCGGGTCACGGTGGCTTAAATACATCGTACATGTCATTTTGCGGACGTGGCCGTGTAACCGCACGGTTCACCCGGAGATCTAGCCGGAAAACTGAGAGGGTACCGGACTTAAGGTTCTTAAAGGCTCATCTTCAAATATTTAATGAAGCCTCGCGCGGGATTATTGCATTTTTAACGCGCACCGCTCGCGCGGATCTCGTACTCTTGACGAGGAACATGTTTCCGCGTGGATTTGCGAGCTTCCGACAAAAGGTGAACCGGGAGGTGAACGAAAAAGGAGTGTGGAAAATAGAGAGAGAGAGAGAGAGAAAATTCCAGAAGAGCCGCATAGCCGCCGCGTGAAATAATAGGCGAGAGACGGCACCGTATCCACCGCTGTCAAGTTTCTGATTTAGTAATACGTCGGCCTCCGTTCAGATTCTGCATCGCCGTTTTTTATTCTGTAATGTTCTTTCCGTGTACCGGCACTCTTTTCGTTTCACCGCGAAACTCGCAAGCCCCCGTCCTCCCGCGCGGTCGGCCGTTGTCTTCGCCGCGAGTCGACTTTTTACGCTTCCGTCGTAGACCTTTTAGCAAACACGGCTTTACGAGTTCCGACTTGACGATTAGAACTTTCGCTTTTACCCTTACTCCGCCGCGAACGCGACGCGATGTGCTGCCGCCGAAGGAAAATGAAGGAAAAGCCGCGGCTGCGTACCGTGAAACCTTTTCTGCCTTTTAGTAACGGGGAAATATGACTGCGCGGAATGCTTCCGACTTTAACGATTCTTTGAGTACGTTTCTCGGTGTATGATGTGACGAGAATGGCGCGACGGGGCTAGCAAAAATTTTCCCTTCGTAAGCACAATGCTTTTACGGGCATCCTTTGGTCAATAGTAATCACACAATGGCTGGGAGTATTCACTCGAATCGCAGAAGTGATTTAAACATTACAGTTTGCAGAATACAGTTAATTTTTTCACATTCTCTCGTGTAATATATCAATGCTTCTCGTCCTCTGTAATTTCGAATTGTGCCAATTTTTTGTATGACGGGAATAGTACGAGAGCAGTGGAAATTTTATGTTTCATTACTTCACTGCTTTTGGGTGCACCTGCCTTTCCGTTTGTCAATAGTAATCACTAAACTACTTGATCTTGATGCATAAAGATAATGTTACATGTTCTTGAATTCATTAATTCTTCTTACCGTTTCATATTTTTCCACCTAATTTTCGTTGAAAATGCATAAAATCCGCAGTCTACTCTTTATTGTTATTCTTCTCTACTTATACGTACATCATATCTTAATCATGTCTGAGTTATATCTTTCTGGTAGAGAAAGAGAGAGTAACTTTATCCCCTGATCTGGCGAGTCTGTATTGATTTATTACCATCGTCTTATAGACACTGTAAGCTAATTAAAGAAAATCTGTTCCTCCGTAATTGAACGTCAACCGCGACTCTAATTAACGTAGAAAATGTAAGTAACAATTTCCTGAACCGTGTCAGAAATTGAAACCATCTCCGTAGAATCCCAGCAAGTCAATTCCCGGGAAGATTACGCCACAGAAAGCACAGGTCCTGCTCGAATTCTTCTCCCGCAGTACAAAATATCAACTCCCATCGGCAGCGCACGAATGTTTGTTCGCCGTGTAGGTATCTGCATGGTGGCCAGGTAAAATCCGTGAATGGGTTCAGGAGGTTCGCGATCGAAGTTGTTAGAACAAAAGGAACGTCGGACGGCGAGAAGAGGAGAGCAGAAAATGCTGTTAGCTCGGTGTTCCGTGTACGAGAAAACGTAATTTCAGCTATTAACCGGCAACAAGGTTCTTCCTCTCAACTATCTAACCAGCCGCAGATACACCACCCTCGGTCTCCTGCCTGAAAGACAGAAAGAGATTCAACCACGGACTTTTACACGGTTCGTTATGATCTCAGCCGAAGCATCCGCGTGTTTTCTTTGGGGTTTCGCGTTGCTATAATTTCATCTTTTTACCGCACGAAACGAGGTATTCAGCGGTGCAAACAATATACGTTCGCCCCCTCTCCGGTTTCGAAATATTCCGTTAGTGGACGTATTAGGTTGACGGAGAAATAGTAACCGGACTCGTTCGTTTTTATTAAATAATGTTAGAAGATTTGTACTTTCTTCTGAGTTGAAAAAATTTAGAAAATAGTAGAAACTTGTTCTAAGAAGGTTATTTTTAATGATAGAGAAGATTACCTTAATGTAGACACTTCATAAAGAAAGTCGGAAATTAATCTACAAATCTCACACAACTGGGTTTCTCGCAAATAATAAATAATAGTTTGAATTACAAGCAATCTAGAATCTATCACTCGACCATTGCCTTCTGCTCGAAAGCGGTAAAAGACAAACAGTGGTCTCTTTTTGCTAGGCACTGTACCATTTCCGCTAAGTAAGTATCCGTATTTAGTGGAGTACATAATACTAAATGAAACCCAACAAAAATTGTCGACCCGTAGCGCTAAGGACCCAGTAGCTACAGATCCAACGGTAGACCGTTAATCGCTGCTTCGAAGCTAGCTAGCTCGTCCAAAAAAGCGGACACCAAGGTAGAGACCGGGTTGTGGCTATGCGTCTTCCTGCGCGGTCCATTTATTCGTAAGACGGTCACGTTCTACTTTACCCCGTTCCCGGCCGCATTATCTCGAGCCGCGGTAAATCAACTAAGCGTTTCCGCATGCATACACTTCCTCGATGTTTATAGCCCGGGTATATCCTCTTCGCGGTCTTTCCCCCATGTCCCATCGTCCTTTTCCGTGGTCCGCGGTACCATTCTCTCTATTGACCGAGGTGCATCGGATTGTCGCGGGACCATCGAGCGTGTGCAATGGCGGAAAACGCGTTGCACCACGGTCCAGGTGGCGGGTAGCAAACGGGCCGCGTGCCTCGTAAAATGCGGCGATCGCAAGACCCGCAATAAAGACTCCCGCTCGCGAGATGCGGAGCGCGAAAAAGACGAGGATGGAACCCGGGTTTAAAAGTGCACCCCGTGGACCGGTGCCAGAGCTGGCCGGGTAGCTGGCTAGCTGACCGTGCTCATTGCACCCCCGAACCTCTCTAGCCGTACGTAAAGGGATCGGTATTTATGGTACTGCCACATTGATTCGTGTAAAGCCGACGGTACTTGACCTCTTCAGCGTAAAGTAGTAGCCGGGCCCGAAACCACGAATGAATTCGGTTTACTGCGCTGCTACCTGTGGATACGGTGTACGTGTCGAGCCTTCGTGGATGGAGACATTAGCAACGGCTACTTTATGTACAGCCGATCGGGCCGCACTGAAAATTTCATCCCGAAACGGGAATTTGCGGCCGACCGAAACTGCAAACGCATCCGCCCACGATCTATGCCGACCCCCCCGGTGCACAGAACCGTAATTCGTTCCTCCTTTTCTTCCATCGGTCTCGGTTTTAAGATCGATCTGCGTGCCCCGCGGCCAACGAACGAAGGCCAAATTTCTTTGGGGAGCCTCTGACTTCGCTGATCCCAGACTCAGCTGTCCCTGGTAGCATTTATGGTCGGCATTTTGTTGGACCTTCGTTTCGATATTGGTTAGAAATGTCGCCTTTCGATGCAGGTGGCCCAACGATCATGGCAAAGGAAGGCCAACGTCGCTATAGTACTAGCTAGCACAACAGCCCGATAACATGTAACTCTGATCTCCTCATTTACGGTTATTTTTACGATATATCATAAATAATATGCATATAAACAATGTATTTCCATGCTGAAAACGAACTTGCATAGGGTCTTGCACGTACATGTTATGATCTGAGCTACTAGAAAATGAAGGCCCATTCTGAAGAAGCCCAAATGGGTTTCCTTATACTACACGAGCGCTACCCCTTGGAAAATGGAATATAAAAGAAATGAATAAATTCCAAGGAAATTTTTATTTCAATAAAATTTTTTCCCAACTCTGGCTGCACACAATGAAACTTTAGTAGGTCAATCATTGCGCGACAATAACAAAAGTTAGGAATCATAGGAATCAGGCCTAAATTCCAGAATCAGGATGATTATAAGAAAAACTGAAGACAGTATCATCACACGTTCTTGTTAATTAACCAACTGTAATAATTGCAGGCCCAACGTTGGATTCTCGTTGGCACATTGTTACAAATTTTCGTCATGGGTCTCATTTTGAGGACTTCTTGACAAAACCACCGTTGGCCAACCATAAATGTGTACTAGGGTTGTGTTTAAATGGCCAAAGACGCGTCGACACCACTCGTAAAACCGAGGACACAACTCTTTTATACTCTCTTCGAAATAGTTCGCATATCATACGGATGCAGAAAGTCTGCATCCTCATTAGGCATAATTCCGCGAGACACGTAACCATGAAGAACAATAGCGAGTGCGCACGGGGTTTAGGTGCAGTAAACTACGAAACTTTGGGACATCTTTCAACCACGTGGCCATAAGTGGATAATTTTAACGCCGAGATATAACCAGCCGCGGACAAAATGAATTTACTAGTGTGCCGCAGCGATTTCAATGTTCCAATTACTTTTAATTCGTTCAATACGGTTTCTCTTGCTGCTGGGTGCTTCCCTAAATCCCAGGACTCCCATGTAGGTGTCGCGATAAATTCCAGTAATGTGTGCAGTTCCCGCAATGAATTTCGGCTCTGTTATTTCCATAGTCGTGACACTGGAAAAGTACGAGGGAGAGACGGAGAGGGAGAGAGGTGAGATAACGAGCTACTAAAATATTGGGACTGTAAAAACCGGCCGGAGTAATTTACTACTAAAAGACCAATTTTGGGATTCATTAGTCCGAATGAATTACGAGCGATACTGACGACCAATATGGCTGCACTTAAAACAGAACTAGACCCACGGATAATTAATTCTGGAAAATATAGCGAACATGATTACGTAAAGCTTTTGTTATTGAACTTTGGAAATTACTTGCACGCATTGTTTGTTAATACTCAGGTATTCGATCTAGTCTCTAAAGTTTGTTGTACGTTTTCGCTAACGACTAGCACAGTTCTTATACATTTCTGTGGATGTTCATAAATCGACTACGGATCAGGAATACCATAAAAATTGATTTCATCCCTTAACGAGTTTGTTACATTGAAAGCAACATTACAAGATTCTTGAATTTTAAAAATCTTTCACTGTTTTATATTTCGTCCAACCAATTTCTTCATAAATGTTGTTGAACGCCGTAGAAAATTTTGGGTGTCGACGCGACAGTTAGATGAAGAAAACTAACGATGAAAATTCTACAGTCTCGCACGTGTTAGAACGAATGGTGTTAATAACGATAGTTGAAGTAGCGCAGCGGCGTTACCAACTGCCGGCCGGAATCATGATGTCTTAATAATTGGAAGTAAGAAGATGTCGGCTGCGAAGGGATGTAACTTCGAAGTAATTAGCCAATCTTTGTGAACCGCAAATGGAAACGGAGACAATTCAGCTTAACCCTGCGCTCTAATTAATAGCGATACCCAGGGCCGGAGAGGCTCGAGTCGGATCAAATTGTCTCCCGCGATGCGGAAGTGTGCGTTTACTTGCAGATTTCTCCGCTGTGTTGGTTTCCACGGAGATCGCGGCGGGCGGCGCAACTTAGATCAAGTTATAATCATGTCATATATTCGACTGGATAACATATAATTTACATTCTCCTACCAATTTCCAAGCTATCTGGATTTCTCAGGTAATCATCTATCATTCGACCAACACTGGAGACTGTTCCCTCGATGGGCTGCTTCCGTGCCAGCAACCTCTGCGATTAACGCGATATAACGTCGCGACCTCTAGGCAAAGATATTTTGTTATTATTTATTTACGAAAAAAATGGGTACGTACAATTTCAAACAGTGGAGAGGTATTAAAAAGATTTAAGGCCACCAGTGTACTAGTCCTACCTTAAGAAGATAATTAAAAGAAGAATTATATTTTTATTTGGCTCCTGTGTCTCGCAATCAATGCAAACATTTTTTATTTTTCCATAAAGATCCGCAGTCTAGTTATTAGTTATTTATAATATATACAAGGTGTATCAAAAATTATCGTACTTTGAAAAGGACGAATCCTGAAGCCATTTGAAGTAACTTTTTTCTTTTCGAAAATCTTCGCGGCTTCGTTGTAGAGTTATTGACGAAAAACATGGACCAATCAGAGCGCGGCTACTGCGGGCCGATTCCGGCTCGACCAATGCCAATGTCTTGCTCAGCGGGAACTGAAGTTTCCTCAAATAACCTTTTAGGGATCATCAGTTTCAGGAATGCGTATGTGTTTTATTATGTTTATTATTTTATGTTAGTTTATTAGAGAAATGTCACAATCCCCATAAATCCGTAAAATTGATGATAGATGTTCGAATAAAATGAGTCATTATGGAATATAATTTAATTTATGAATAACTTCCAGGATAATCAATGTACATATTTCAGCAGGACGACAACCTTCCTGGTACTTTCAGATGTAGTTGGCCTTTCACCATACACGACAGATTCCTCATAAATTTTATATTGTTAGTTTTAATACTTTCGTGTTCGGCTGACACCGTCGTTTAAAGTTGTTCCGGTGCAGGACCTAGCCAGCGAAACGACGAGCATCAAATTTTTATGTTAAATTGGCAACAAAAATGTTTCTATTTCTACGTGTTCTCCGGAATGTTATAAAACTAAGCTGCCCCGAGATGCTTCGCGAGAGGAATGTAAGCATTGGGGTTGTTACATGGAAACATGGCGGCTACTCAGTCGTTCCCGTTTTACGAGCGATTCGCAATAACGCCTGATTTACATCGAGGCAGTCTCGAATTTTCGCCGAGCGCCGGTGCTAAACCTCCGACACGTTTGAAGGATACCGTATCGAATCATTTCCTCGTTTTCGATCCGACGGAAGTGACGCAATTGACGCGTCCTTATGCATCTTGTCATCTGTACATACGTACGCGGCGTCTATAGCGCTTCTCGTGCCGGATCGACGTTGAATATTTTCCACCCTTGCGTCGTGGATGACTCTCGCGTGCCTTGGAAATCTTTCGAGTGTGCTTACTCAGTAGAAACTTTTCAGCCCATTCGTGACGGATTGATCGCGCACGAGATGTTTCGTTTGTCGTAGATCCGATGCGCGATCCGAGTAACTCAAAAATACACAGCTACATTTTTTATGGGAGTTTTTATGGGAATTCCACTTCATCCTCATTGCTGCAAGTTTAACCTTCTCTCCGTGTATGGGGTGCAAATGTACCACAAGCTGACAAAAACGGAAATAAAAAGTTCCAAAAATTTTCTTGGCACGCAATGTGTGATATGTTCCAAATTTTTAGACGAATGTTTTGTTTCATTTTGCTCTAAAAATTTATGGGGTGCAAATACCAATTCACATTTTTTTCTACCACCAAATTGATCGTTGATTCAGAACAAAATTTTATTTTTGATATTTTTATTATGTTTAAGGCAGTAGTGTGTCGAATAATTCCGTAAAAATTTATAAGAATGCTCTTAGGTATACTTCAAGGCTGGAAAATTCATTTAGTAAGTAGACTGCGAGTGTGGATAATAAAAATTCTCTGGATCACTCGTGAGAAGTAAGAACTATACAAAAATTAGCATAGCAGCCGAGCTTTATGTTCTCTCCGTTACCTGTGCACTCCAGCGGTAGCGGTTACAGGCTGACTTCAATGCAAACACTTCCAGTTGATCCTTCAACTTTCTTGGTCTACCAGCAACTAGTCGCTTATCGCAAATACATGCAGAGATCACAAAGAGTGCACGTCGAGTGTTAAACAAATACAAGAGACTACCTTCCTGCAATTTCTTAAAAGCAAAATCCTTCACGTCCGACGTTTGTTACGACAAACGAAAGAGTATTTCTGAAATTATTATAACGTCCTCTCCTCGTATCAATTCTTCACTTTTTTTTTTTGTTGATTCTGAATGATGAGCCTCGATGAACATCGGACGAAGCTCTTTCGTAAATAATCCTATTTATTTTAAAATATGCGTACAACTTATTTTTAAACATATTTGATGTGCTGCAGTAATTTTTGAAAAAATAGTATTTTATTTTAAGAATATTGAAGATATTTGTATGTTGTCTTTATTTTCAATTTTAAATATTATTGCTGAACGACAAGAGAGATACACTGTTTATGCGGTTTCTCAGAGTTATTTCGTGTTTCAGATTGTTAAAATGAAACTAACATAATATGTCGTTCTTAAATCGTCTTCATGTTTTCACTGTTTCAAATTACATCCAACCAGTTTTGTCGCAAATGCATAAATCCGCAGTCTAATGATTATACACTAAATAGCGTCCCGCGGTTAACAGAATAAATTACTCTGTTCTAACCGGTGAACTAATATTCTAAGACGCGCGGGTCGTATACAATCCGGCGCTTTCGGAAACAAGCTGCGGCCAGAGGCTCGGGCAACGTTTCACCCGATCGGTAGCAATAATTTCTCGCTTTATGGCAATTCGCAGTACAACCAGTGAATCTCATAACGCTTAAACATAATTTATTACGCGTCGTGCCGAACGCAGATGCGTAATACTGCGGTTTTAACAAGTTTCGCGGTTATCCACAGGCCAGATAATTTACCCATGGATAATCGAGAGTTCACTGCTTTTGCGGGTGAAGCTACCACACGTTTTCTCCCCTAACCACCATCTCTCGTGCGCTCTCTCTCCCCTCTCTCATTCTCTCTACTCTGCCATTCAGCCGCGCACATAACGAGAACGCGTAGTCGGTAAGTTCGCTCACACGTACGCGGCAGGTGGTGAATCCGGGGGCGGATGGCATTTGACACGATCGACCCGAAAACTTTCACGGCGGGGGCGTACTGGAAAATTTACGTGTTTTAACGGGGGCCGATGTCGGCCCGGGAACCGAGTGCCTATCCGTGTTTAATGCCGACACGCCGTCGAATCCATTAAAACGCAAAGAGGCACGATTAACCGGCCGCCACCCCTTCTTCCGCCACCCCGGTACAACATAATTCAATCTTCCTTTCCACGGCAACCTACGGATGCTTGTAAAAACGAAAACTACCGCGGCGAGGCATAAGCCGTAAACCACCTCGTAAATGCGCTACATGTTAACGACACCTCATAAAAAACACAGTGGCCGGAGTTTTCGATTCGCTACACGTAGAACTCGCGTTCGTTCGTTTCCTCCTGCGTGACCCATTCACGCGATCACAGTTATCGCGATTCAAGAGGAAACACTTTGCTGCGCCAGGAAATGACGGTGCCGCCGCGCCGCCTTACTGCACTGCGTTGCGTTGACATTTATCGTTCGCAGATGTTCGTTTCCGACCAGTTGATTGGATAGCGGAGGATAAATACGGCGGATCGATCTATTTCTATTTTCAGATTCTCCAGAAATTGTCGATCCGGAATCCTTTCGGGTAAAAAAAAATGTAAAAATCGTACATGAAAGTGGCACAAGAAATTGCTGTCCCTATTACACAATAAGATATACTGTTTCCACTTCGCTAAGTCAAAAACAAAAAGATTTTACGATTCACTCTGTAATCGTAAGCTTAAGTTTAAGGTTGGTAAAAATTAGGACTTGCTCAGAATGACGAACTTTCAAGAATGTTGGACTTGCTTTTGCACAAGAGAATATCGTGGTAGGATACGATCCTATAATTATCGTTAATTATGAACAGAAACACGCATTGGTGATACAGTTAGAGCAAGTGCATTGCACTACAGAGGTATACACACATTACACACGCCTCTTAATAAATCATACCGAACTCTCTCAATCACTTCTCTCTATACTATAACCCTTTTTCATAGACTTCAATGCCTTTTCCCGTAATTTCGCTCGCATTTTGAAGCTGGACGCCTCCACTTTCACGGTACATCGTTCATTTTCATTATAAGGGTGAGTTTAGACTCCCACAAAATTGAAATTCAAACCATTCAAGATGCTAACACTATTCTATAGATATAATCAAATGCTAAGTTCGCCGAATGCTGAGCTTAGTACATAATTTTGACATTCAGACATCGTTAATCTAGATCCGAAATTTTGCTATACATGTGGCCCTTATTGTTAAGAAGGCACACAGGCTAGAGTAATTCCCGCCCGAACGTAAGAACTAGATAACTTAAAATTCCTTATTTTAGAGAAATTGATGAAACAATATTTCAAGGTTTTAAGATTATGGTAGGGAGACCGTTATTTTAAACATAATACCAATATCTGCTTATATTTATTTATTTTAAGTGGAACAATACATGAAAAAACATCATTTTGGATGAACAAAAAATTTTTAAAGTCGAGTTGCCCATTTATAACATAAATAGAAATCTGTATTTATTTTTTATCTACTTTGAACACTTCTCACTAGATGTCACATTGTATACACATGTTACATTAAATTCTACTTGATCTCTTTTTTAATACGAAGTAGATAACTCAAAATGTCCAAATTTCAAGTTACCTAGTTCTTACATTTAGGCGTCGAATTATAAGATAGTAAGAAAATATGCAGTATCTGGCAAAACATTTGCTCACGTTCGATATTTGACACTAAAACTACCGAGCACCGAAAGTGATTAAAATGTTTTCGCTGATAAAAATGACAATGTTCTATATATTTAGATTTTTAGATATTTATATTACTATATTTAGATTTAGACAGAAGAAATCTATCGGATCATTTTCCATGTAAGCAACGTCATAATTTTAATAATGATAAAGATAAAAATGTAAGACCAGTCATTTGACTGGCAGTGGTAGGTTTAGTGTTGAACGAAAACGAATTTGTTGAAGGTGTGGGGAGGGGAGTGAGAACAAGCATTCGCTCGTTTGGTTTAAACGCGTCACAAGATATTATTTCATGATATAGTGCGTGGGAAAATGAAGGTACGTGTTGTCTGAAGACGCTGCGCCCTACACCAGTAATCCTCTCTTAGGGAATATCAGTTTTGGCGAGTTAGTTGTACATATAACGCGGATGAGAGGGAAAATTTGTAATAGCACTCTTGAAGGGCGTTTTCCTAATTCACTACAGTCCTAAATCCGTCACTTGAGAAAGTGGAAAGATGGACAGGCAACTCTCACGACTGGCCATGGAGGGTTACAAGGTTTTGTAAGAATGTAGCTGGGGAACGTGTGAATGTGTATTCTGTATAATGATACGATTCATCAATTATTGTATCAATTGTGTATACACACGTTCTGTTATGTGTATACACATATGTTGTTGTTATGTGTACACACATAACGAGCAGATTGTTATTGTGTTACAATAGTACAGTCACATTGCAGTCCGTTTAACGTTATCAATAGACAGCTGATTCTATGCATTTATGATCAAATTAATTAAAGTTAAAAATCATATTTCCAACCTATTAAATATTTTTAACCTGTTAAATTGCATCTATTCATTTTGATTATAAATGCATCAAATCAGCTGTCTATTAATAACGTTAAACGGATTACAATATGTCTAAACTTTTGTTGAAAATAAAATTTTCAACCTATTAAACATGTTACAAAGGAAAGAAATTCCTATTTCACTGCAGTTGTTGCAATGTAGGTAGAAAATTTCCATTTTGCATAACGATCCGCTGTCTAGTTGTTAAATTACTCAAAAGCATTGATATGATCATTAACCCTTAGCATTCGAAATTACATTAAATTAAAAATTGCTGTACCATAATTCACTATATTATTTGCATAATTAAATATGTTTGTTCTAACTAATTACTAAACATTTAAGTATTGTACGAGGTATATATCAATTTCACATCCATAAAATGAAAAAAAAAATCATATACAATGGAATTATTCTAAACCGGAAGAAATGTTTAAATTTCAAGTGAAAATAGCTCCGACTACAAAGGGTTAATTTACCCTTATATTTTACGACACGTCACTGCGACAGAGGTACAATATGAACTCCTCTAAACGCATCAAGAAAAATCCTTCTCTCAAAAATAGTCACGTCCGTACCGTAAAGCTTGACTGAATGAAATTCGCGTATTCCTAACAGAATAGCATAAGAGTTTCCAGGTGCAGCTACGAGCACAAAAGCGACATTCTGCTTGACTTCCGTTCCAGGCCACGCCTGCGCCATGGCAGAGTCAGTTGGTTTACAATCCGCGCGTAATCGCCAAGCGAAGAGCGACCGATCCCGAGCGCATAAACGCGTCTGCATTATTTCATGGCAGCGCGTTGCATCGGGCAAAACAAATAATACCTTTCGCATCGGTATTATAAACTCGGTCCTCGAAGGATCTTACGGCGACTTGGGGCTCTCGAACGATGCAGAGGAAACATTTCCATAATTTCCGTTCACCGTTCTGATTCGTAAGCGCCGCTACGTAACAGGGACAACAAGAGGATCCGAGGCGAAGTACTTACGAACCAAAACAGAACTCGCGACACGATGGCGGCGGGGCGAAGGTCTGCTGGAATCTGCTACGATACTGTCGAGGACAAGGACGATGACGCGACAGTCCGGTCCGACAACAAAGTTCTTACGCGAGGCGGCTTCTGCGATCCTTCTCCGTCTTGTCGCGTCGCAAAGCTCGCGGCTCGTTTGCTCTTAACGTTTCCAACGGTCTAGTTTCGGCGCACGTTGAGTACGTACACACCGACCAACCCCTCCGTACGTGTTAGAGCACGTTAGGTGGAAGGAAAGCAGAAGAACGGGCTCCTAAAGTACACCGTGGGTTTCCTAGCAGCCATCCCGAAACTCGAGAAGCTCGTCGTGAGCTTTCTATATACGTCCTTGTCAGTCGGGCTTCTCCCGTGGAACCTCATGAATTTCAGACGCATTCGTGCCAAACCCCCTAACCACTCCCCCCGTTGCCGTTAAAACCATAGGCCCAATGGCGGACGAGCACGTGGACATTCATCGGATCCGCTTCAGCAACATGGAATAGAAAGATAGTCAGAATAGTTATAAATTTTTATGTGCAATAATCAAATTTTGAGCAATAATTGTTGGAGGCAGGAGCCAAGTAGAAAGTTCTTCCGGTGAAACTTCACTTTGAGGGACCAAAGATCTTCAACTACTTTGAAAATGTAATCCAAACAACTCCACGATGTTTCAGACTAGTGTAATGTGTAACCAAACTGTTTTCATTCGTTGTTTTCAACGTAATTTGGAGGTCAGCCTTGGAAAACCAAGAAGATAGTGACATTATCCTCAAACCGAGCCAGTGAAACATGGAATAGAGAAATAGTCAGAATAGTTATAGATAGACAGACCTTTATGTGCAATACAAATTTTGAGCAACAATTTTGGGAGGCAGGAGCCAAGTAGGAAGTTCTTTCTGGTGAAACTTCACTTTGAGGGACCAAAGATCTTCAACTACTTTGAAAATATAATCATTACAACTCCAAGAAGTTTCAGACTAGTGTAATGTGTAACCAAACTGTTTTCATTCGTCGTTTTCAAGTATATTTGGAGGTCAGCCTTGTGTCTAGGCTGATATCAGACCATGTGTCTAAATTAAAAAAATGAAATATACATTTGAAAATATGGTATGGC
This sequence comes from Lasioglossum oenotherae, assembly GCA_028455765.1. Classification (NCBI taxonomy): domain Eukaryota; kingdom Metazoa; phylum Arthropoda; class Insecta; order Hymenoptera; family Halictidae; genus Lasioglossum; species Lasioglossum oenotherae. The sequence goes on along the minus strand of CM052282.1, from coordinate 5,683,305 downwards.
TGCCGGTACGACAGTTACCCAAATGTCAGAATTAAATTTTTGCTCGTGTATCTTTTTCGGGTTGTGCGCCATAGCCAAGTCGCGGAAGAAATATGCGATGATGGATGGAAAAGTCAAGAGATACAAAGCGGAATTCCTGGCGCTGTCCAGAGAAACGAATGCGTACGAGAAAGTGGACGTAATAATATGTACCTGTATTTCAAAGGAGAATTACGCGGCCATTAGACATACAAATGGGGCCGTCGCTGTTTCGTATATCTCGTGGTATTTATATCCTTATCTCTCCATGTATTAATGCGACGTGACATCTCGAGATTTAATTGATCTCTGCAGGAATAAAATCCCGAATGAAATAAACATTTTTCTTGGAGCATCAACATCGAGTCTTTTTAAAAGAGAACATTTAAAAAATTGATTCTGAATCTTCAAATTGATCTTTAACCTCAATAGACACTTTTATTATAAAAGGAGTTAGAATATAACTGAATAGCTGAATAAAAGTGGAACAACACTTCATTTAATAAAATTAATCAAATGTTTAACATATTACTTTAACATAAGCATATTCTGCTACAATTTCCCAAATAAAAAAGGAATAATAAAATGGAAGCTTTTAGCACAGTGTAATCTCATATTCCATACTCGATAATTGTTTCCAAGTTGTACGTAATTGAAAACCAGAAGAGCCATTGTCCTAACGCCGAATAATGTTCTGCATTTTAGTAAATGGGTCACCGCGTTTAAGCACACAACAATACATTATGTTTTTAATTAAGGTTTCATTAATGTTTGTTCCTGCTTCATGGACGGTAATACAGTTTCGTTGACAGAGTAGTTGTGTGCACGGTTGTCCGAGGGGAATGAACAACAGTTTAAGATAGACATGACGCAAGCAACAAGAAGAGCATGAAGGATAATTGGTCGATGTCAGCGGTTGTCTGTTAGCGCTGTTGAGTCTTGTCAACAACCACAGTCGCACGTTTAACGGAAGCACGGTTGATCGTTCTTTAACAGGAACATCAGAATTTCCTTGCAATGAAGGATTAACCTGTTCTCAACAAACTACTCTGTGTACAAAACTGTTCATTACTATAAAACTCAAGTTTTTATCCACAATCTGCTTCTTGTTCACTAAAAATACTGTAGAACTGCAAAATTTTGCAAAATGGGTTGGTACGAAAGTTCGTAGCGTTACTAAATAAAAACTCCAAGATAAAATTAAGATATTTATATATAGATTTGTTCAATAACATATATTCCATTCTCTTCTATTACCTTTTGCCATTTTTTAGGTGGCTTATCATGTTATTCAATAAACCTATGAATAAAAATCTGAATTTTATCTTGGAATTTCGTTCCAACCTAATATTTAGCCACGATTAAACTGTCACCTGCATAACTCGCTTGTTCTTGAAGATAGAAGAAAATGCATCATATCAAACTTACTTCTAGCATCGAGGCGTTCATAATCCGATGTTACTAATTTTTTATAGGTAAAGACGTCAAGGAGATAAGAAGGTCAACTCTGTTTTTTCCTAAATGATTTTTTATTTATTAGGTTGTGAAAAAAGATATGCAGGATTTTTGTTCCTTTGTTTTGATTGCAATTGTATACCAATAAATATTTACCTTAACTTAGTGAGTTATATGTCATTTTAAAGCTCCTTTTTTACGCTCTATTTAATTATGCTTTTCATATTTGATTTTATTCAAATTTCTATTAAATTATATTTTATTTCAGGACGTCAAAACGCGATTTTCGCATTGTTTTTTCTGCCAGTTCGAACTACTACCTTCGCCCCATACTTCGTTGATATTCCGAGCCGCTTGAGCGGCACATCGGCCTAGTTTGATCTCGTAGAAGAAAATAATGCGAAAATCGTGTTTTGACATCCTGAAATAAAAGCCAAAGGATTCAGTAAAAATTTGAATAAAATTAAATATCAAAAGCATAATTAAACAGAGCGTAAAACAGGCTTTAAAATGACATGTAACTCATTAAATTAAGGTAAATATTTATTGGTATACAATTGCAATTAAAACAAAGGAAAAAGATCCTGCATTTCTTTCTTTACCACCTAATAAATTCTAGTAGAGTGTTACAAGACCATTCAAGGTCTTGATCGTGCTAAAAAATGAAGATCAGCTAAATTATTTTTGTTTCAGAGGATGGTAAAAACCGCTATGGTAGGCTAATATTTTCTGCTTTCGACGAATACGGGTCTCGTATGAATTCGGTTTCGCCGATGTTATCGAATTTCCGGCGAATTTCATATTTCGTAATCCTCGTTTCCCGGGGTATGAAAGAAGTATAGAGGCAGAGAGCGAGCGAGCGGCATCAGATCTCGCGCCCGACGATCGGAGAATTGCAAATTTCTCGAATTGTACGAGAGATTGAGAGCGGGACTTTTGAAAGTATAACCGGGAACGCACAGAGGCGGCCAATTGAAATGTTCTGTGTGTGCTGGCTTAGGATCGCCGATGCCTCACGGTATTTCCCGTGGAAACGCGGATACAACGTTAGTTTGCGAATTGGGGTTAGCATAAAGTACACAGGAGGCTTGGGAAAGGAAGGAAGGAAGGAAGGCTAGGCAGCGAAGGCAGACAGGACCGTATACTTTGTTATCTTTTCGCTAGAACTCTCTTTCGTCTCTCGGTCCTTCGATACGCGCCACAGCGCTGCTGCATGATATGTACACCGAGTTTTTCAAACATTTGCCTGAAGCCTCCTTGTGATCTTGAATGCCGCGAGTCGTCCGCGTAACAGAGTGTTCAAAGACTTTTGCTGTCTTCAATGGCAGAGTTGGACAGACAGCTCAAAAAATTTCCGATCTAAATAAAACTAAAAGAAGAAGAGATACACGTATCATACAAACTTCCATATTCATACGTGACTATATGGGAACATGGAAAACACGATTTCGAAGCTTCCCGCTTAGTCCAGTGGCCAGGTCGAAAAAAGGGCGTCTACCTGGAAAGTATTCTGAACTTAATGAAATTTCGGCACGTCACATTTAGGGGTACTCTGGGGAATCGAATCTGAGTTTTTTCGACCTCGAGGACCCTGTGCTAACTTGGGGAGGGGGAAAAAACCACGATTTTTGTTACCTGTTTTTGGTATTTCGCCTATAACTCAAAAATTATAGGTCCTACGAACTTTTCCTTTTCATTTTTGTAATGAGCATTAAATTTCCTTCAAATTTCACTGGTCCAACGTATTTTTTGACCCAATAGGTACCGAGAGACAGGTGTTCAAAATTAGGAAATGTTTCTTTAAATGACATTTTGAAACTTACAATGTAAGTGGTATACATAGTATGTAGATTATATGCAGATGTGTTGAAAGACTAAAATTATGAGCCAAAAACTTGCAATTTCCTGCTAAATGTCATAATGTGTGGCTAAAATGTCATTTTGAGAAACATTTCCTAATTCTGAACACCTGTCTCTCAGTACCTATTGGGTCAACAAATACGTAGGAACAGTGAAATTTGAAGGAAATTTAATGCTCATTTGAAAAATGAAACGGAAAAGTTCGTAGGACCTATAATTTTTGAGTTATAGGCAAAATACCAAAAACAGGTAACAAAAATCGTGGTTATTCTCCCTCCCCAAGTTAGCACAGGGTTCTCGAGGTCGAAAAAACTCAGATTCGACTCCCCAGAGTACCCCTAAGTGACGTGCCAAAATTTCATTGAGTTTTGAATACTTTCCAGGTAAAAGTACCTGTTGACTGGACTAATTGTTGTACACTGATTTTCAAGTACACTATCTTAACAGTTTACCTACCGGAAGCCTATTAACCCCCGAACAGCAGACGATTTTTAGGCAATGCTTAGGACAGCTCTAATTAATAATTTTTTTAAATTTACTCTTGATGATATCTCGTGTAGACATGTTAGTCTTTCGATATCCTAAATGAAACAGCTAGTTTCAGTTAGTTTAATTATCACAAATTGAGTACGTAAATGGCAATTTAGATGCTTCCGGTCAAAGTAGACTCCGGCACAGTATACGGAGAGTTAATAGGATTTTCAATAATTGTGCTGTACCAAAAGAAAGCATAGAAATTATCTTTTACATTGCATTTTTAAACGAAACTGTTCACAATGAAAACCGCTGTTGCTATTGAAGGCCCTATTAAAAGGTGTTCAGCCATATACCATACACTGAGAAAAAAATCCTGTCGAAACAAAAAAAATATATGTTGATTCGATAAGATGTACTATTTAGTAGTGCCAATATCATATGAACTTATTTTAATATTTAATACTATTGAATTTCAATAGCAAAACTCACTTCCGCCAATCATATAAGCCAATAGCTTGACCATCAATGTTTTCAAAAAAATAAGATATGGCCTCAAACCAATTCCAGTATAAATCAATACATTTCTCAAATTTTTTTAACAACATATTTGATTGAAGGAAAAAAAGAAATATTACAAATAATAATATACGGTATTGAATCAAATACTATTTTCAATCATTTCATGATAGACAATTCAAATACATGACGATTTGCTTCTAAATTTCATACTATTGAAAAGAATACATCGATATTCATCGAAGTAAAAAAATTACAATAACACGCGTGTTATTGAAGTAACTACTTTTTTTCTCAGTGTAGATTTTCCGGTAATGTAAATAACAAAGTGTGTATCCATAACTTTTACCGAAAGAGCCTACGACAGGAATAGCCCCATAAGCGACCAACTTCGATCGACTAACTCATAAACTATGAACACAAGAGTTCTTTATACGGCGCCTAAGGGTCAGTTAGACTGGGTTTGAAGTCGGGGCCGCGTAGCAGAGCGGCGTTATTCAAAGACAAACGTTTAAAAGAATTTTTCTGCTGCGCGAGCAACGATCCTCGACGGATCTTTGCCCCGTAACGCTGACAAACGAATAAACTGTGGAGCAGATTTTCCCAGGAGAGCGAAAGAGAGAGGGATTGAATAGAGAGAAGGAAAGAGTGGAAAACCGGTACGAAAACGCATTCAACTCGGTAGCCAGTGGTGAATGCTGAAACGTCCTCGCGGTTTCCTTTCACTGGCCGGGTGGTGCTCGTTAGGAAGTCTCCTCGAGCCAAGGATTTCCTTTCGCAAAGAGACGCCGGGGCTAGGATCGTCACAAAGGCTTATATAACGCGCGTTTTTCTCTCTCTCTCGAGTATTTCTCCCCGCGTGGCCGGACCAGGCTCGGCCTTTTAAAACCTGTTTTTAAGCTGGATCGAGCACCGATAATGCGGTGGTTACCGCACATACGTGTACGTTCATTTGCGCTCAGCTCACCGTAACAAAACCATTAACCTGCGTCCGACAGGCCCTCCCAACTGTAACGTCATCGCAGTGTTTGTCGCAGGACCGTGTCGTTCGGCCGAGATTCATACGAAAGGCGAGGCTCGATACAAACCGGGATACCTACACTCGACGCTGTTCGTTCGACGGTTTCGTCCGCGTCCTCCTGCCCGGAAATTAGGGTGTCGGTGATCGAGTGATTCAATTTCGCCCGTCTCCTATCGGTGGATGCACGGTGCTCAGTGAAACAGTGTTCCATCGGTGAATAGAACGCAACCGTGGTCCACGGGGGAGGAAAAAATGATAAAAACCGCGCCGGAGTCTAACAAACCGAGGATATGGTGCCACCAGGAAGATCAGCGATCGTGCAACCACGGTATCTCCATGTCAACAGCTTCCGGTTCGACGAGCTGCAGAGCCGCCGGAGATATCGGAACGCTCAGGTATCGAGATGCCAGACCAATGCAACAGGGGGACCTCTTTATTTTAGAACCCTCGCGGATGGTGCTCGCCGACTGCAACCACTGCAGGTATATCGATACGTCACGACTATCAATAAAGCATTTTCAGCCATGGAAGGGAAAGTATGGCTGCGGAGCTGTTCGAGCAGCCGACGCTCGTCAAATCTCTGTCGATGAGACGAATGACGGAGTGCGTAGCGCAGGGAAAATTGAGGCTGACTGTCTGTCAGTTTAGAGACTCTAGAAATGGGTGTGTGAAAATGCAAGGTGGAACAGCTGACGTCACCACCTCCATTATTCTCGCTATCCCCGGACCCGTTGAAATTCTTTGTCTCTGCATTTTCAGTTATTCTCTTTATTGGGGATACACTACAATCACATGAACTCCGAAGAGATCACTGTAAAGGGCAGACTTTCCTTTGTAAAGTCGCGTTGAAACGTATGCGAGGAAATATATTTTAAAGTCCATAGAAAGAGCGACTTCTGTCTCTTCCTCTATTTTATAATTATTTTATAATTTATCTTCTTTTTTAATGTCTGATACTCATTTTTATCATTAATGCATAAAATCCGCTGTCTCTTGATGATAAAATAGGGTGCTAGAAATAATGAAGTTGAAGCACGTGCAACTGGAGAACTTGTTTTCCACTTTACAATCAGCACGGGTTGACTACTTTAGATTTTTCTTTAACGAAGTTACAACAATTGAATAATCGACTATTTTTAGCACTGACAAGTATGATTTTATTTAGACTCTGTCAGAGTTGGGCAAAAATTTTATTTAAATAAAAATTTCGAATAAAGTGGGTGTAAACCCCACTTGGAAAGAAACCACATCATTCGAAATATTTATTTAAATAAAATTTTTGCCCAACTCTGGTTGGTATGACATCTTTTACAGTTACAGATTAGTAGTGTGGGTACAGCAGAATATAACGCATTAAGTACATAACTTCAAATCATTAAATCAAATACATTGCTTGAGATGACGCCTGAATATTCGGTTCATAAAGTATCGATCTGATATTTAGGAATGCGAATAAATTGAGCTTGCTTAATCCTTCCATATGATCAACCCTTTGTGATTCCAACAATATACATCGCCAAATAATACGATTAACATCTTGAACCTATGTTAATCATCGCGCGTACAATCAAAATATCGAAATCGTCGTCTTTCGATCGGCAACAGCTTGGGAGGTAAATGGTATAATTTTTATTTCAATAAAATTTTTGCCCAAGTCTGGTTGATATAACATCTTTTACAGTTACAGATTAGTAGTGTAGGTATAGCAGAATACAACGCATTAAGTACATAACTTTAAATCATTAAATCAAATACATTGCTTAAAAAAATTTAGAAGGAGATGACGCTTGAATATTCGGTTCATAAAGTATCGATCTGATATTTAGGAATGCGAACAAATTAAACTTGCTTAATCCTTCCATAAGATCAACTCTTTGTGGTTCCAACAATATACATCGCCAAATAATACGGTTAAGATCTTGAACCTATGTTAATCATCGCGCGTACAATCAAAACATCAAAATCCTCGTCTTTCGATCGGCAACAGCTTGGGAGGTAAATGGAAGTCGCTGAACGAATCGAACGAGGGGGCGAATTGAATCCACTGAAAGTTTTGACACGGCGTCGACGCGAGCTAAACCGTTTTATACCGATGCAGACTGTATTCGAATGCGTTGTAGACGGTCCGAAAAAAATGCTCGGGTAGGTAGCATGTGCTGACGCTCCCGGCTCTCATTCGCGAAGACGTTCACGTGCAGCTACTTGCAAACCTCGTTGCTCGGAATTTGCAAACTGGCGCACGTGCGTGCCATTCGTTCGAACCGGTGTCTGCGAAAAGTATAAGGTACAGGTGCGAAGCGAGGTGACGACTGCAATTGCGACTCGCAACTGCCGGCTCGCGAATACATACATTCTTTGCCGTAGCACGTGATCTACTGCACACGTTGCTCCCTCGGATAGCCCGCTCTGTTCTCGCCCACGGATGGGGCTGCGCCATTCCGATTGGATAACATTGTGCCGCGAGACACAAACAAATGATCTGCTTTCGTTGCTTTAATTCTTGAACAGCCTCTGTTCTTCCGCGCCGAACGATATTGGTCCGTACGGACGGCGAAATTTACGTTCCGCTTGAAAATTTTATCTACCCCTTAGGCGGACCATTACCTGGACACCTGGAATTGATCACTCGCCTCCCAAAATGGATTCTTGCGAACTGGGACATGTGTGGAGTAACCCTTCCACCGCGCGGTCTATTTTTACATCTCTCGTCTGCATCTTTGAAAATAATAATGCTTTCACGCTATTGCAATCATCGTTCCCAATTAGCGGTCGTTACTAATCATTTCCTCTATTCCATTTCGCTGAACTTCTGAATAATTTTGTGTACACTGAGAAAAAAATCCTATCGAAACAAAAAAAATATATGTTGATTCGATAAGATGTACTATTCAATAGTGCCAATATCATATGAACTTATTTTAATATTTAATACTATTGAATTTCAATAGCAAAACTCACTTCCGCCAATCATATAAGCCAATAGCTTGACCAGCAATGTTTTCAAAAAAATAAGATATGGCCTCGAACCAATTCCAGTATAAATCAATACATTTCTCAAATTATTTTAACAACATATCTGATTGAAGGAAAAAAGAAATATTACGAATAATAATATACGGTATTGAATCAAATACTATTTTCAATCATTTCATGATAGACAATTCACATACATCACGATTTGCTTCTAAATTTCATACTATTGAAAAGAATACATTGATATTCGTCGAAGTAAAAAAATTACAATAACACGCGTGTTATTGTAATTTTTTT
>CM052282.1:5640711-5674588 GCA_028455765.1 Lasioglossum oenotherae | reverse complement strand
AATCAATACATTTCTCAAATTATTTTAACAACATATCTGATTGAAGGAAAAAAGAAATATTACGAATAATAATATACGGTATTGAATCAAATACTATTTTCAATCATTTCATGATAGACAATTCACATACATCACGATTTGCTTCTAAATTTCATACTATTGAAAAGAATACATTGATATTCGTCGAAGTAAAAAAATTACAATAACACGCGTGTTATTGAAGTAACTACTTTTTTTCTCAGTGTAGCTATTCAATGATCAACAGATTCACTAAAATATATTGCCGTAGTCGTCATTTTCCGAAAAATCGAGCTTACTCATAAGTAGACACAGCAGATCTGTATGCAAAATAAAAACTTCCTAGCTGATTTTGCAACAACCTAGAGTGAAATAGAAATTTACCTTCTTCATTAACCCTTTGCAGTCGGAGCTATTTTAACACGAAAACGAAACATTTCTTCCGATCCAGAATAATTGCATTCCATATGATTTTTTTCATTTTATGGATATGAATTAAATTCTTCTAGTATTTTTACTGTTTTAGATTACACCCACTAATTTTTGCCACAAATGCATACAATCCGCATTCTACTTATTTGTCTCCAACCTACGCTTTCAACTAAGAGTTATCGAACGACGCGGACGAAACGAGATGAATTTAATGTTGCCAAGACGCGTCTGCGCAATCACAGACGCGCAGCCGGAATAATTCTTCATCCTCGGTAAACACGAGGCACATATTTGCAGACAGAAAGTTGCCGGTAACGAGAGCTCGCATAGACGGTGGGGATCCGTTTCGCTGGAAGTTCGAGTGTACAAATAATTTCGATGGGTGCTTTCATCAGAACGCCAATAAATTCTGCGGCTCGGCCGATATCAAAAGGAACGGCGAATCGTCGCGGGTTTTCTAGCAAGATATAAATTCGCTCTTCCGTTTCGAACCTCGAAAAAGGCAGCGGCGACGGTGACGACCCCACGAGTCGAACCTCTCGCCATTTGCTCGAAAATAAATTGTTAGGAGCTCGGGGTTGCCTCCACCCGGCGTTCCTGGCAACGTCCGACCATCTTCTCTACGAGATGCCCGAAAGAGGAGACGCAACGGTTGTTCAAAAGCTGCGCCCGTCGAAAGAGGGTTTACATTGATCGGCAAATTCCATCGGTTTCGCTATTAAATATTTACAGCAGCCGGGAAGCCGGGATCCAAACTGCAGCCTCCTGTAGTTACCGGGCCCTGTGCGAGACCGTGCAGATAAATCAAGTGCTATCTCGTGTTTTCACGATTTCTCAAGTGAAAACTTCTTTAGGTGCACTGCGTTCTACATCCGTCACGCTCCGAGGTGAAACGCTGTTCGGGCAAACTCGGGAGAGACGAGTTTAGCCGAGCGCACGAGAAACGCTTTAAATAATAATAATAATAAATAATATTAATTCTATATAAATTTATCTAAATTATATAAATAATATTACCCCTCTCAAATAATATTAATATACTTAAACGGTATTGTGTCATGATAATTAGACTGCGGATCTTTATGCATTCATAGTGTGTGCACAATTTTAAAATGCAAGAAAAAATGTACAGCAACAAGCGTAAAGAATTTTCTGGTAAATTAAAAATTGAAAATTAGATAAATTTTCGGTAAATTGGACTTGTTCCTCATACACCACGTTCAACAAATAATCTATAATTTGTCACTTCATGATACAATTATTAATAGAGATCTTTACGCAAAATAAACAATGTTTGCATTGATTGCAAAACACAGGAGCCAAACAAAAATTTCTTTCTTCTTTTAATTACCTTATTAAGGCGAAACTAATACACTGGTGACGTTACATCTTTTAAATATGTCCACTGTTTTAAATTGCGCGTTCCCCTTTCTGTTATAAACGCAGACTAATTATTAATATCATACGACGTAATGCACAATTCGTAAACAGATTGATTTGTTTGAGATTTTAAATTACACCACTTCCATAAATGTTTAAAATTGGTTCCAAAGAAAACTCGAAAATTTGTTCATCCGCTGTAAACGCGAGGCGCGAAAGTCTTCCGCCAAATTTCGTTTCCTCGGGCATCGGCGAAACCATATATGGCGTCCGACAAGTGACCAATTGTTGCAATCGGCGTTTGTATTACGCACTTGTCACGTCGTCGGGCGGTGACATAATTCATGGAGGAGCGCCGGGCAATCTGTGAAAACACGATGAAAATTCGGGGCGCAATTCCGGTGAAACAGCGATCGGGCTCGGTTCACGAGGCGAGATTGCTCGGTTCTCTCGACTTCACAGAGTAGCCGAATCGGCCGCCGTGTCACGAATCCCGATCCCGCTCGAAATTACTTACGACTCAACTTGCGCTCATGGGCTGGGGTGGCGCGGCGGGCAAGAGGAAAGACGTTCCGATTAATTAAGTATGCCGAACGAAAATTTCCAAGTAATTAACGCTTAATCGACTATCGGTCGTTTTTACCGGATCGAGTGGGGGAATGAAAGTCGGGAGAAACTCGCGAACAGTCGCGACGCGACATCGGAAAGTAAGAAGCGTGCGGCACGGTGGGTGCCGGCTGTTCGATCGTGGGAGGGGCTAGAGGAACTGGTCTAATTAAGTCGAATCCCTTTTATGCTAATGCCGGAACGCCGCACCGGTTCTCCCAAAGTTCTCGCCCAAGCCCCTGCGAACTCTTCTCGAGACTTTATCGGGTCTTTACCGGCCTTAGCGCCCGCTCGTTCCGCGCTATACGCGGTTTCGAGCCGTGAACGAGCTCGACGCCAGAATATTTATTTTGCTCGTGTGCCCGCGAGGCGGGCCGCGCTCGATTTGTCAAGATTACGACGAGATCGAGTCCTTCTTCTTCTTCTTCCTCCTCCTTCTGACCGAAGATAGAGCGTCTTCCCACGTCTCTACAGGTGTACGTACACAAACGCGTGTGTACAGCGACCCCGGGGTGGCAGCGCTCGAGCGATCCACCCCCGAACCAACCCACGCCAACCGAGCACAGAGAATGCCGATGCATTTACATAATTGTGCGTACAAATTTCGAACTTCGCCAGCCGGATCCGCGCACCTGCATCAATGCGCATGGCTCCTCGTCCGCGGATTCCGAGCTCCAGACCGATGAATTATTTACGCGAGTACGCGCCCCTTTAAAAAGCAACGTAATCCTCGCGCGATCCACATTCACCCGGAATTCGATCGGTCCTCGAATGCTTTTCGTCTAACTGCTTCTCATCGATCTCGTCCGACGGCAGAGTTGGGCAGGAATTAATTAGATGAGTAATTAATTACATCTTCAATTACATGTGCAAAAGTGGACTATAATTACATTAAGAAAACGGTGAAATGGTCCAAAACATAAATATTAGTAGTTTAAAAAAACAATTACACTGAAGCAATTGTTAGACTCAATTACAATTACTGTAATTGTTAGACTCAATTACAATTACTTCTTTCACAATTACTGGTTGAGCGAAAGTAATTGCAATTCCACTTACAATTACATGTAATTATAATTGATTTCTCCTGTATTCGAAACATTCAATTTAGGTTCTAATCCTTGCAATCGAAGCAGACAATTTTCATTTTGCATAAACTCCCGCAGTCTAATGATGACGTGTCTGTAGAAAAATTCTAGGTACGGATATTTTATTGTTCACACCATTAGCTCTCATTGTGCTTCACCAATGTTTAGGAATTTTTTCCAGAGTAGCTATTGAACTATTTACAGTAGGATTTTGCACACATAAGTGAAACCCGACCAGACCGCAAAAATAAACTTTCCGTTGGCTACACGTGCCAAGTTCGATCTATAATGACTAGACTGCGGATCTTTATGCATTTATGCTTATGCTTATAAAAATTTTCAAAAAATACTGGAGCATCATATTCGACAGAATTTAGTACGTGTTTTATTTATTTTCGATCTACAAATGCGATAGTAATGAAAATAGGAGTTTATTTGGTCCCACTTTCTGAAACTATAGCTGATGGGTCATTCGATAGATTCGATAAAATTTCAAACCCATATTTCGACCACGAGGGTAGTAATGGGGTAAAATCGAAAAATCAGTTTTCGGCCTATTTTTCCTATTTAATGATGTTGAGAAATTCTGAAAAAAATCTGACACATGTCAAGGAGCCAAATACATACTTTGCAATCCGTTTCAGATTTTTAGATTAAAAATCCTGCTAATAAAAAATCGAAGAAATGCAGATTATTATATTTATTATTTATTATATATTATAATTACTGTTCATGAACTTTTTCAGATTTAAAAAAATAAAAACCAATGTACTCCACCTTGTTTCCGCGAAGAACCAACTTTAAAATTGTTACGTTCTGTTTACTCAGAGCGATTAAACTATTTGCAGTAGGATATTGCCGACACAACTATAACTGACTAAAAAATCCAGATAGTATTTACTGTACATCAATATAAAGTTAACTGAAACGAATGATATTGGCAGATCGTTGATTGTGTTCAGATAACACGGTCGAGAGTGAAGCAAACCAGGTAATGGAAAACAGGTTACAACATAACAATGCGATTGTACTGTTATTACCGACGATTTTCGTTTGCGGAGAAATTGTTATGTAATATTTCAGGCACAGTGATTAACTGATTAAAGCTCATGCGTCGACGTACGCAGATTTATTGCGATTCGAGCAAATAAACGTAAAATCCTCTACGAGTCGTAATGTAAATACCTTCGGATTGTTTCATATATTCATGTGAACGGTCTATCCTGCATGAAACATTTATTAAAAACGCGCATTCGCAAATGCAGGAGAACGCTCAACTGTTGAATCTTCGTATATAATTTCACGGAACGTTCAATCCGTGGATGTAGTCGAAGAAACGTACTTACATGTAACATCAACAGTCGCGACGTTTATGCGAGAGCATTGTCTCATCGTGCATGCAAAGTTCTATGTGCGCGTGTTGCACTTTAAATCTCGCAAGGCGCATGGTTTTCACGATTTCATCACAGTCGGGATACATCCTGTCAAATCTTTGAGTATCAATCTTTTTTTTTAAATATTTTTGAACCTACTTAGTCGATATAATTCTTTGATAATAATTGGATCTGGCTACTAGAAAATTAGAACTAAGAGGAAACCGAAATATTAATACTAAAAAACAGTTTTACGTAAATTTTATCACTATACGTTCTCAAAATAATATATTGTAAATAGGATAGTTCAAACAATTGCTTTCATTTTATGTTAATGCATCGTCTATCTGCGATTACTCAAAATATTCTGAAAAATATATAATTCCCAGCTAGCGATTTGTCATTATAAATTTCATTCAATAATTTTATTCCATAAAATCTGAGATTACTCAAAACATTCTGAAAAATATATAATTCTCAGCTAGCGATTTCTCATTGTTTTCATCTAATAATTTTATTCCCTTAATTCAGTGGTTACCCAAAACATTCTGAAAAATATATAATTCCCAGCTAGCCATTTTTCATTGGAAATTTTATCTAATAGTTTTATTCCATAAAATCAAGTATTACTCAAAACATTCTGAAAAATATATAATTCCCAGCTAGCGATTCCTCATTATAAATTTCATTCAATAATTTTATTCCATAAAATCAGCGATTACTCAAAAAATTCTGAAAAATATATAATTCCCGGCTAGCGATTTCTCATTGTAAATTATATTTAATAATTTAATTTCACAAAATTTTTATTGATAATTTTTTTGCGATTATTACCTTATAGAAGACTTTAGAACGTCCCTTTGATGTAGCACGAGAATTCAGAAGCTTAACATGTTCCTATATCAATAACATTTTGTAATTTCATCTCGATGAAAATCTTATTTTTAGTTGAACACACACACACACACACGCACAGTTGACCTCTCAAGCGAGGTAGTTATTATGAAAATAGTTTTCCATGTTCCATTACTGTGGGTTAATTAATGTTTCTTAAATATAGTATACGATCTCTTCACTGAAGGGATTAATTAATTATTGTAAAACGAACTGTCTGAAAATGGAAAGATCTTTAATTTTATATAGGTCTGTTATAAATATCACTGAAAAATGGTTCGGTGGTATTTATTCACGATAGCATGAGTTAGTTCCCGAACGAATGCGGAGTTAAAAGCACGGAATGATCACATGCGGAGGCTTGACAAATGTACAGGGAAGAAAGGGTCGCAAGAGTGACGTTTGTCTTCATTAGATACACCCGTAATATTCTACGATTCTACTCGCTCCGGCACATCTGCGCGGTCTTTTCCTCCCTTGAATATGTTCTGATCAAGTGAATATTTAATCATACGGTTCGCTTTGCAACCAGCGCTTCCGTGTCGGCCGCAATATTCCCTTATTCAAAAATGCTGAAACTTTTCTGCTGCTTCAAGGACCAATATAATGTATGCTTCTACCTCGGCGTACATAAAAGTCAGGCGCGATTAGAGAAAATCTACAATATTTTTAACCTTCTACACTCGGAGCAATTCTAACTTGAAAATTAAACATTCTCAGAATATTTCTATTCCCTATGATTTTTTTTTTTATTTTATGGACATGAAATTGGTGCAATACCTAAACGTTTAGTAAAATGTTTGAAATAACTCTAATTTAACTGGAAAATTAAACATTTCGTCTGACCTAGAAAAGTTCCATTGTACATGATTTTTTAAATTTTATAAATATGAAACTGATATAATATACCTCATACAATACTTAAATGTTTAATAATTGATTAGATGTGTAATCAATATTTTGAATAACGGTATAGCAATTTTTTGTGGCGTCTCTAGAGTCACCGTTCGAATGCTAAGGGTGAAATAACTTCTCCAATTTAACTCGAAAATTAAACATTTATTACGACCTAGAAAATTTCCATCGCATATAATTTTTAAAATTTTATGAATATGAAATTGATATAATATACCTCATACTTTAATAATTGATTACATACCTAACACGAGAGAGAGAGAGAGAGAGAGAGAGAGAGAGGGAGAGAGAGAGAGAATCAAAGAGATAAAAATATTAAATTTTACATCTCTCCATTTACACGTCGGAGTTTTTCTTCGTCCATAAACTCGAATCGAATAAAATTTTATTTTCCGTGATAGTCACCTTGTTAGATCTGAAATATATTAAAATCGCACTAAATTCTGTTGTGTTTGATATCCTAGTATTCCTCGAACATTTTCGAAAGCCGTAATTTACGAAGAAAGTTTCGTTGCATTTATAAGAATCTACAGAATTGTTGCACGTCAGAATCATTCGTATAGCTATCAATAAAATTAAAATTTTAACTTTTTCATTGAAAATTGAATATCTCAAACCCTGATGACGACAGGAAGAATCATGTTTCGACTACAAATGTCCCCGAATGTTTATCGAAAAGCAAGCTTATTGTTTATCAGTGCAATTAACGTGCAGGGACGCGCAATCGTTCGAAGTTACGGGGTTAATTTCGCCGGTGGAACGTTGCCGGGGCAATTTTTGAAATTCGGCATAAATATTCGACGAGGGTAGGCTGCTAAACCGGAATTCAAAATGCCAGTGAAGTGCCTACGTATCCCGGAATTCTTTATTAAAGTATCGCGCAAGAGAACCGCTTTATTGGACCCGATGTCGTATACGCGCCGGCGCGGCGCGCGGCTTCATGGGAATTTAATATTAATACACAATTTGGCTGGCTGTCTTGTAGACAGTGTAGCCGCGCGCACGTGTTCCCCGGGATGCAATATTTATATGAATATATACGGCGAGGATACAAATGACGATAACGTGTCCGTTTCTTTTCTTCGTCGTGTTTATGTGTCTGCGCGTGGAAAACAAGCCGAAAGTTCTGCTGGTGTCGGGGTTATGGGAGTGTAGAGGGACGGGGTAACCGACCTCCCTTGCACTCGTTCGAAGCACACCCCGGTGCCTCATTGCTATATCTTTTACTCCGCGAGATTTCCACTACGCGTTCTCTGTCTTTCTCTCTGCCACGGCTACGGGATCATCGAAGAACGTGTAAAAAATACTCGCGGGACGTGTACCGGTTCATGATCGTCAGTTTAACGGTCTCGAGATTTGTTGCTCCCTCGCGTTGCTTTAGATTTTACTGATACCTCGCGCCATTTGCCAGATCTTTGTCACAGATCCGCCCTTATTGCTGAACACTGCGTTGCAAAGTACTTCCTCATGAAAGGAGTACTTGCTGTAAGGACTTGTTAAAGGCACCAATAATCGAAGTGTTGGGCAAAAATTTCGAATAAAGTGGGTTTAAAACTACTTGGAAAAAATCCACTCCATTCAAAATTTTTATTTCAATAAAATTTTTGCCCAATTCTTTTGACCAATTCTAAGGAGAACGTGAAAAATAATGTTTCTGAACGTAATAATTAGACAGCGGACCTTTATGCAAAAAAAAAGGGTATCCACCTAAATTGCAGCAAATTGGAGTAAAATAGCAAATTATTTTCTTTTGTATATATATCTATATATATATATATATATATATATATATATAGATTGAAAATAATATGTGGAACAATATGTTTAAATTCTTCGAATGTTTTTACTGTTTTAAATTACACTTACTCTTTTTGTCACAAATATAAAATCCGCTGTTTAGTAATAATCGTTAAAAGGCCCTTAAATTAATTCATTTTGTCGTGAGTTTATATTATTAATTTTGTCTCATTTTATTTCGTTCTTTCGACTAAATTAAGTAATTCAGTCAATTTTTCCGTCACGCCGATTGTTTAATATTATCTCGACTTAATATCAAATTACAAATATTTAAAAATATTATAAATAAATATAAACAAATATTATAAAATATTCAGTACACATAATAAATTGTATCGTATTTATTGAAAAAAAGATCTTAAGCACTGTTTGCCCATAAATCCAGATCCAAAAATAAATGTCTATAGTTTAACGGTTATTCTAAGGTTGAATATTGCGCACCAAGACTATAATTATATAATAGGTAATAAAGTTTAAAAACTGAACAGTGGTGCCACACCGCGGCGATACACGCAACCTTCTCCGCCCCAGCCCGGAAAACAGATTTGTATAAAGGGTTGCATCGTCAACGCTGGACGCTGCGAGAAATACACACACACACACACACAGCTGGGGAAAATAGTATTTTAAATAGTAAATAATAAATAATCCTATTTATTTTAAAGTATGTGTACAACTGTGAAAATAAAATATTTTATTTGATATAGTAATTTTTGTAAATAAAATAATTTATTTGAGGCAGTAATTTCTGAAAATAGTACTTTATTTCAAGAATATATTCCAAATATTTTTATTTTGTCTTTGTTTTTAATTTCAATTTTAAATGATATTGCTGAAAATAATGGTTCAGATTCAGTGCATTTAAGTACTAATAGTTTCGGTCAAATTATTTGTTAAACCATGGTAACCCGTGTTCGTACACCTTTTAAAAACGAATACTTAACATACCAGTTTGCCGAGTAGAAAAAAGATATGGCGTAATTGTTCGTCGACGAGTCGCCCTCACATAATGAGATGCTTGTCGTTAATTTTCCTGACGTAATACGCGCGAAAGCAATCTTCGACGTTCTATGATGATTCCCCTGCGGGTCTCAAATAAGGAAATCGAAGGAACACAAACGCCAGGATTAACCCGTGAACTTTCTTATTACCATTTTAAGTGGTTTCACGCGGCTACTTGGTTTCCTTTCGCCGCGAACGGACGAGTCTTCGAGGCGCAAATGGAACTTTTACGTTAGCATCATCCGAGTAGACGTCGAATTAAAATTTGTCCCGCGATCGTGACGAACTTGGGGATTTGCATCAGACCCGAGCATTTTCTCGTCAGTCCCGTGTCGAAGATGCGCCGCTATTCTTACCAGTTCGACGAAAATTTAAATCTTCGACGTGGAGTCCCAGGTGTATCGAAGAGACGGAAGGAAAGTCGAACGGAGCAGATCTATTTCTAGAAAAAGTTTCAAAAAGTACGCTCAATCCGCGACAGCTCTACACAATAACAAGATAAAAACTGTTAATATGGACTGGAAGGTTCCAAAAATATCTTCAAGCATAATTCGCCTAATGGAAGAAGTTATTGTAAGCAGGATTCCGATTGGTCACGTGAGAACTGCGCAAATTCTCTACAAGAATTGTATATAATAATGGTCTTATTAACCCTCAAATTGACAATGTGGTAAAAGATCGATGAAACAACAAGGTAAACAGTTATCTTCCTTTGTTGTTAACATTTACATCTTAGTATTAGTCAAAATAAAAATGTTCTGGACCAATTTTAAAAGGGTCCCATGGAAATCATCGACACAGATTTCTCCGACACGGTTTTCACCGACAACATTTCATTAATTTTTTATTTATTAATTAATTAATTCAAGAACACTCGGTTTCATATTTCGTTTTTCCACTGATTTTCATCCGATCCACATTAATTGAATTAATTAATTAATTCAAAATTAATGAATTGTTGTCGGAGAAATCTGTGTCGGTGATTTCCATGGGACCCTTTTAGAAAACACAGGCAAAGGAAAAGGTTCTTTCCTACTTTCATAATTTTAGTGGGTTAAAAATAACACATTGCTGTTTCTAAATTCCCTTCGCCTCTTTTTCAAATTAGACATTAGCTGCGCGTTAAATAAATAAAAGTCACGATACTGCGGGAAAATTTACCTACAACCGTTTTGGTTAGCTGCACAATATTATTTCCAGTGATGAAAATTTCTTTAACAAGCTACATCTATATCGATCGACAATGGCAACCTTTCTGTGGAAAATCAGCATTGTTTGATTATGGTACGACTACGTCTGCTGAGTTATTTAACTTCAAAGCGAAAATGATCCTTTTGACTCTGCTTCTGAAGAGGAAGTAATAACTGTAGAACGTTCAACAAAAGAAGTGTAAAAAGATCAGAGCTGTTTTTTGAAGAAAGATCTTCTAACGTTTCGATTTGATTAACAATCTACCAGGTCCGTACAGAAATATTTATAAATTCTTATAAATTCTTTGAAGTGAAGCTTCTTTAGGAGCACCGCGTACACAATTGCTGTGCAGTGAAAGAGTCTGATCCGTCACGCTCCGAGGTGAAACGCGGTGAGAAACAGACAGGTTTGCAATCGCCACATAAGTTTTCACACCTGCCGTGCGGTTTTGTGCGCATAGTACTGGTCTGTTTTTTTTAGCTCGTTATATCTCGGCAAACAATTAGTTTAACAAATAAAATGGCATTAAACAGAAACTTTCTGGGACTGAATGTTGAGAATCTTTTCAGGAACTGAACAAAAAGTCGCTAGTCTAAATTTTAATCACCAATGGACGTCACAGCTAACTTCTCGCGATAAAATTTTTAATTTGCCACGACGAATCCCAGACTTCCTGTGAAACGGTCATCGCGACCAGTCGATCTTGCCGAATCGAGGCGAGGCCGCACGAACGGATTCTTTCGCCTCTTGAGACGGGATTTCCGAAGTTTTTAACGATTGAATTCCGGAGGCTGTTTTCAGAGGATCGAGTGTACTCCACGATTCCGTGATAACGGATTAAAGCGCGGAACTCGGCTCGATTGCGGGCCGCCGGTCATTTGCAACGCGGAGACGCTCCTCTTATGAATAATCTGTACAACGTAACAGAAACTTATCCAATTTCCGGGACCGGTTAAAAAGTGTACATTAATCTTTTCCTCTGACGGGAGACTTCGCTCGAACTTCAGTCCCGCTTAATCTGTTTGTGAATTCAGTCGAGAGAAACCGAGCGGCGCACAGTGGGCCAGATCGACGCGCTACAGCTGTTCATGAGCTAAAAAATCAAAGTCCTCATATCGATTTTTGACGAATATACAACGTTTCTTAAACGTCCATTACATTCGAAACCGATAATATTAATTAAAGTTATTAAAAACTCTCGTTACAATAAGCGTTCAAAGCTCAAACTTTTTCAGATACAATTTATCACCGAAAAAATTCCTTTTCTTCATAACGCTGTCCTGGAAAACCTACTGAAGATTAAGAGTGCCCAATTTTTTTCTTTAAATTTCTTTCTTTCCGCACAGTGGGCCGGATTGGGGTAAAGTGTGACATTGCCTTGTAACTTTTGATTCATAAAAGGTATGGATGCGAAACTTGGACTAGACAATGTAGTGATGACACATTAATGATTAGTTAAGAAAAAATACATCAATGTTACTATTATTATTATTATTATTATTGCCATTAGTGTTACAATTATTATAATAATAATATAATAATATACATATAAATAATAATAATATATATATATAAACACTTGTAGCGATAACGTTAGGGAATAAAGGCCGACTCCCTCCGTGAACCCTCTATTTATAATAATTCGTTACTATCCGCGAACGTGACATAAACAACGATCGTTAAGGGCGATTCGTCTTTTCGCGCGCTCCTCTTACGTCGCTACCTCACGTCGCCCGTCTATAAATTGTGTTTCGCTTCGCTTCGACTCCGCTCGCTATACGAACATTGATAGCTTTAAACAGTAATAATTTGAGAATAGGTTCGACTAGGGAATTAATTCTTTCACGATTATTTAGAGGAAGGTCTACTAAAAATATTCCAATTTGTTAGACCCTGGGACATCCTGAGACTTTAAAGATCTCCCTTACCGAATATAAAGAATTTTTTAAATTTTCTACTTTTACTTCAGCATTGACTTTTAATATATTATGCCAACTAATTAATAATGTAAGATACGATTTCTTATCGTAAAAATCTGCTCTTCAATTTGAAAAAAAAGCGAAAGAAAATATTAAATAACAACGTCAGGGCATCGCATCAAAGAGATGCAATTTTTCTCGTGAAAAATACGCCTCTTGAAACGTCCAACTTTCAATGCTTATTACAACTTTAATATTTATTAAATTGTACTATGTTCTTCATTTCCTAGGTCTATGGACATTTGGGATGCAATTTTCATATATTAGATATCAATACGAGAAAGTTCATTTTAGGGGTAAATGTCGCACTTTACCCCAATCCGGCCCACTGCGCGGCGGTCTGTACCGATTCAATTTTTTATCCGTCACATAAATGAACAGAATCGTGACGCGTGCGCGCACTGCTATAGAATATTAATCGAAAACCCGTAAAATCAGCTCTAACCGAATTCGATTTCTCGACTTTAAAAACTCGTCTATATTCAATACAATCGGCTGTGTAGTTCGTCTACGTGGAACCCTTGAGTCGCGCGTCGACGATCCAATCACATTACAGTCACGGCTCGCACAGGAACCATTCAGCCCCGCTTAAATAATCTAGCACACAGCAGCGATCCAGCTCCAGTCACGTTCCATCGGATTGAATAATACTAGATCGCACTGCGAACGTACGGTGGACAAACCTCCCGTGTAAATCAATCCCAAATGCCGTTGCCATTTAATTATAATTGGTTCTGCGGAATTAACGATATTTCGATTCCCGCCGCACCTTGTCAGGTCTGTTGTAATTTATAGAAAGTCCTCGCTATCTACAAGATATCTCCGTGTGCACACGTGAAAATCTCCAGACCGACGTATCAATCTTATCGTGTAGAGATTCATTACTTATTGATCTAACGCAAGCGTCGAACGTAGAAAATGATAGCGAGCAGACAGCAACGTATCGGTGACACGATACTAATTCTGTAAACTTGTTTCATATTTTACAAAATTCTTTTGTCATCGTGTTTACAATTGATCTGCAATAACAGTACATTTTCGAGTGACTTTAACCTACACTCTAATGTTAAGGGTGCATTTATAGTGGAGCGGCGAGCATCGATGATAGCGGCGCACAGAGATTTGGATTGGAAAATCGTGTGCCTTTTAGCCCAAAAACGAACTTTCTCGTATCGATATCTAATATATGAACATTGCTTCCCAAATGTCCACAGACCTCGGAAATGAAGAACATAGTACAATTTAATAAATATAATAGTTGTAATAAACATTGAAAGTAGGACATTTTAAGCGGAGTATGTTTCACGAGAAAAATTGCTTCTCTTTGATGCGGTGCCCTGACGTTACTATTTAATATTTTCTCCTGCTTTTTTTTTTTAAATTGAAGAGCAGACTTTTGTGATGAAAATCATATCTTTCTATGACTTGTTAATGTAAATACTCTATTTAAATAATAATGCTCAATGCCGTAAGAAAAATTTGTGAAGTCCTTTCTATTTAAGATGGTATATCTTTAAAGTTCAGCCGAGTTTAGAAAACTTTCGACCTAGAAAGCGGGAATTTTGCACAGAGGTTTCCTTTATGATCTATACAAGGGATAAGAAAGGATATTTCGAAATTCAACCCCCAAAGGGGTGAAAAGGGGCTGCAACGTTTGTATGAGGAAAATTTTGTTCGTGGTCGGATTTGCTTGAAACTTGGTCTTAATGCTCTTTGATATAATTAATCAAACATCTATTTCGGCGTTTCAAAAAATTCAACCCCCGAGGGGGTGAAAAGGGGTTGCAACGTTTGTATGAGGAATATTTTGTTCGTGGTCGGATTTGCTTGAAACTTGGTCTTAATGCTCTTTGATATAATTAATGAAACACCTGTTGCGGCATTTTAAAAAATTGATGCCCAAAGGGGGTGAAAGGGGGTTTTTAAATCTAAGATGGCAGCATGACATAAAATTAAAACTCTATAGCGGTGAATGGGGGGTTAAAAGGTTTTATGGAGAAACAATATCAATTTCCGAGGGCATTAAACGGCTTTCGGTGCGAGCGAAGTCGCGGGAAAAAGCTAGTAACCAATAAGACCGAAAAACCATCCTATGGTGTTTAAAAATTTCTGCTCGTTCCACTAAAAAGTGGGAAATTGTCTTTGAAGAAAGTTTACCCGTTCCTTTAGTAGCTGGTTCAACATAAATATTTCCATTTAATGATAGAATGTACATCGCATATAACAATAGAATCTACATCGCGAGTACAACATAAATGCAGCATGAGAAGACAGAGCGAAAGGCGGCGCAACAGCGTCAGCAGGTAATATCGATCAGTATCCAAGTTCCTCGTGCAAAAACCCAGCTACGTAAAGTAGCATTAAGCCTCGTCCTAGTGCGAGGCTTACAGCGATTCTTCACAACGGTTGACAGACTAAATACCGTCCCTTGACAACTTTTTATATAAGGGCCTGGCCTCCTTCAGCGTCACAAGCACGTCGACGATAGGGGAGGACGGACGCGAGACAGAGTGATGCGCAAGGAAAAATATGCTCTCGACGCCGCGCGCGAATTACACGACGCCTCCGCGAATTACGCGCACTGCTCGCGAATCGTCCCGTGGGTCCGGCGCAACCATGATTGCAAAGAAGGCTGGCGCGTTGTAACAATACAGACTGCTTCATCTGAAACGGACCAACCGATCAACCCGATTTAAATGGCGAACATTTTTCTCGAGGGAAAAGGAAAACCAATTCTTTTACCATTTAGAATAACTTTTATGACTAGACTGCGGATTTTATGCATTTATGACGAAAATGGGTACGTACAATTTAAAACAGTGGACAGTTTCACGTTAATAAGACAATTAAAATAGAAAGTTAAAATAAAATGAAGCATTTATCATAAACTAATTAATAGACTGCGGATTTTATGCATTTATGACGAAAATGGGTACGTACAATTTAAAACAGTGAACAGTTTCACGTTAATAAGATAATTAAAATAAAATGAAGCATTTATCATAAAATAATTAATAGACTGCGGATTTTATGAATTATTAGAAAAATGAGTACGTACAATTTGAAACGGTGGACAGTTCCACGTTAACAAGATAATTGAAATAAATAGTTAAAATAAAATGAAGCATTTATCATAAACTAATTAGTAGACTGCGGATTTTATGAATTATTAGAAAAATGAGTACGTACAATTTGAAACGGTGGACAGTTCCACGTTAATAAGATAATTGAAATAAATAGTTAAAATAAAATGAAGCATTTATAATAAACTAATTAGTAGACTGCGGACTTTATGAATGATTACAAAAATGGGTAAATTCAATTTCAAATAGATTAGAAGCGAAGAGAATCTAGAAACACCAGTGTATTATTTTCAACTGACTAAAATAATCAAAGAAAGAACTTTTACCTTGGCCTGTGCTTTTTAAAATTGATGCAGATATTTTTTATTTTGCATAAAGAACCGCAGTCTATTTGTGACATTTTGTTCTACGATGTTTTGCGATTTTTCAGGCAACTTAACCCTCAATCAGTCGCACCACACTTTCTAACTGGTTACATTGAACTTTACATCTCATACTTTAATGCAATTTTGCATTATTATATTTATTATAATATCTATTATATTATATTTATAATAGATATTTGCTAGTTTTCAGTTTGTAAATAGAATTACTGTACTCATGGCTTTGTACAAGACAGACAGATATTTTTATTCAATGTTGGTTATTACACAAAAGAATGAGTTACTGTACCAAAAAGAATTACAGGAATTTAATTCTCTAATAATTTCGATTTTCAGCCTTTTTTGAAATCGCGATGTGATTTCGACAATTTTAATTTGAAACTGCGAAAATTCTTTCGGGAACTCATTCTAAATTCGATTCGGAGTAAATCTGAAAATGTCGTAGATGTCGTAGAACAATTCTTTCTTCGTTCTCATTGGAACTTGTATTACATTTTTTCTTAAAAGTGGTTTATCGTGTTTTGCATAGTGCCTATTAGAAATGTTCATTACGAAGGAGAGAATATCTGGCAAACAGTTTGACGAGGCTCGCGTAACGTGAAACACTGTAGTAAAATTTATAACAACGCTTTGAATCCCATTGTGTATCGTTTCGAAGGGATTCCAAGGGTGAAGAATGGGAATGGTTAAAGGTTGAGGTGCGGCGAACACGCATCAGGAGAACTCATGTACGGGTATACAAGAGAAACGTCACGTCTGCTACCGGATATTTCACGGTCCTCTGGTTTCTGTCGCTTCCGTATTTTTGTCCGCCGCCTTACGCGCGTTGTAACGCTTCTCGCGGCGCGCCGCGGCAAATTGGAGCTTGTCAATGGGGATTTTATTCGAAGCCGTGGCGAAACGTCGAGAGAAACTGGCCGAGCGTGGTTTACGAGCCGTTTGATGAGGCTCGTGGCACAAACCTCGCGCTCTCGAACCGGCATCTCAACGCAGCATAAAAAGTTAACGCGGTCAAACTGAGCGAATCTTGCCCGCAGGAAACGATTCTTCGACAATTTACAGCGGTTTTATTCCTCGGCGGCTTGTTACAGAAATGCGCGAGCTATGCACATAGAAACTCGCAATTTACAATCTACAATTTTCATCGGCCTTTTCTAACGTTTCCAGGATGAATTTCGAAGCTGCGAATAAACCCATCTTCGTAATATTGTTTACATTATTAAATATGTTAGTATCTAGCCAATTACTAAAATTTAAGTAATATTTAAGTAATTAAATTTAAGTATTGTACGAGGAAAAAGTTCGTGCGGTTTTCTTCCTAGAAATAAATTAATATAATCTTGAATCGCGACCGACTACATTTCAAAAAGTTTTTATACAGTATATTCTCATTTGGTATTATTATATAATGTATTATATTATTATTTATTACTAAACTGCTGATTTTGTGCACTTATAACAAAAATTGGTATGTACAATTTAAACCAGTAGACATATTTCGACAATTTAAGAACATCAACGTATTAATTCCAATTTAATACAATAATTAAAAGAAGAAAGAAATTTTTATTTAGCTTCTGTGTCTTGGAATCGATGCAGACATTTTTTATTATGCATAAATATCCTCAGTCTATTTATTACAGTATATTATTCGGATAGCTTCGAATAAATTCTTTATAATATCACCAGTTTTTCCAAATCTTCATACTTAACCCTTAGCAGCCGAGGGGTGACTCGGAGTCACCACTAGAAATGGCTGTACCGTTATTCAAAATATTGATATTACATTATTAAATATGTTGGCAACTAACCAATTACTAAACATGTAAGTATTGTGTGAGGTGTCATATCAATTTCGTATCCACAAAACGAAAAAAATGATATAGAATGGAATTATTCAAGGTCGAAAGAAATGTTTAAAATTCGAGTTAAAACAGCTCCTGCGAAGAGTTGAATAGGATGAAATAGCTCCTGCGAAGAATTGATAAAATGAAATATTTGTCATAAACTAATTAACAGACTGCGGACTTTATGCATTTATTACAAAAATGGGTGTCCAATTTAAAAAAGATTAGAGACGAAGAGATTCTAGAAACACCAGTGTATTATTTTCAACTCCCTGAAATGATTAAAGAAGGGAAGAACTTTTTCCTTGGCCTATGTTTTTTAAAATTGATGCAGAAAATTTTTATTTCGCCTAAACATCCGCAGTCTACTAATTAATATAGTGTTGTACCGGATTTATACCCCAGATTCAGCTATCTAGCGGTTTTGGTTCGACGCTGGACGAAATCCGCGAGGAATTCCCGCAGACGTCGCGACGCGAGCCTGAAACTCCGTTCAAGTATTATTCCTTAATTCAACGTGATCATGGATCACGTATTCATTTTCCGGTGCTGCCTCGTAATCGCCATCGCTGCCCGGAGAAATCTCCGAACGTTTAATTAAAATCCTTCCGGTGCGTCTCGATTAATGGGGTCAGCTGCAACCCCGCTAACTAGAGGCAGGGAGGAAATGAGAATGCTCACGCCCGGGTTCACTGCCTCTAACTTTTCAGTTTCAACGTTCTAGCGTGGAACAGAACCTGCGTCATTTTTTAAGCACGGGATAGAAGCCAAGTTCACAAAACAGCCGAATTCGTTTCGTAGAAGTTGGTCTGATTCTGTATTTGAACGATCACGTGAACGCGCGTCGCTTACATCATGGACTACTAAACCACGAATTCATAACATAAATGAGTGGACGTAATTATACATATATTGTATAACTACACACTATAGATACTATAATGTCTAAAAATAAAACTATTCTTTATTTCACGGCGCTGGAGGAAGCTCGAACCAAATCGATCACTTTTTGCAGGCACCATCGTCGATTTTGTTCTCAATTAAATATAGTGTAGTCCATGTGAAATTAGGGGGGAGGGAGGGTTTAAGTAATCATTTTTCCGGTTTCAAAATTTAGAATTCAGATTTATGTTTTATTATTATACATTATTATACATTTAGAAATTCAGGTTTAAAAATAGAAATGACAGGCCTTCGAAATGTGCAATTTTCGACCATTTTGGCGAAAACGGGCCTCACTTACGAATTTTTATTTTTGTTTTTGTTTTCTTCGGGAAGGATTGGGCTATTATATAATAATTTTTTCAACCTCGATAATCAACTTTATAACGTCAAAAAATTTCAGCAAATTCTTTTCCTAATTTCACATGGACTACGACATATGTCATTTAGAACAAAATCGACGATGGTGCCTGCGAAAAGTGATCGATTTGGCATGGAGTGGCCCTAAAGAGCTTCATTTTATTAAATAGTTTTATTTTAAGAGTGCCAGTGTGCATTCATTAACACCATTTCCGATAGTTCTACTCTCAGGTGGACACGTGCCTTTAGTGTCAATAAAATTTGAGAAGCGCGAGCGAGAAATGCGAGATTTCAAAGTGACGCTGTGTGATATGAAGGGAAACCCGCGTGCGCCTTTTTGAGTTTACTATGCGGGAGCGGCAGCCAGTGTGCATTAGAATCCTTTTAACCGGACATAAATAAGGTCCGAGTAATCTCCAGGGAGGATTAGCTGGGCGAGGGGCGTGGAGGAAGAAGACACTCTCGTTTACCTTATGGCGCCACCAAGTAGGACGCTGTCTCGGAGAATGGGTTGCGATTTTATCGTGTCGTTGCTCCGGTGCACGTCCACCGATTCAAAAACGATGTCTTTATCTGGGAGATGCAGAGCCCGGCGCGTCCAGCTCGTCCCGTCGCAAATTTAATCTTTCTCCCGCGTTCCCCTCTCGTCCCGCCCCTGGCCCCTGCCATCAAAATGAATTCCATAAAACGGACCGCCGCGCGCTACCCCCTCGAGTCCCCCGGGAGAGCACTTTCGTTTCGTTGTCCCATTCTTCTCATATTTGACTCGATTACCGGGAGAAGCGTCGACCAGGACGAGGAAAAACGAAGATGGCCCGGGAGAACGTGTTCGAATCGGTCCCGGGATTCTTGCGGACTAATCTCGAGAACGAGGTAAATGGTAACTGATCAACGGGGATGAGGGGACGGGGATGAAAACGGGACGTGACCGTACCGGGTGCAATTGAATTCCAGATTTACGCCTGACGTCGTAATGCGGCTCCGAGTGGCTTCAAAGCTTGGCTCCTCGCTAGACTGTTCGTAACTTCACTTTGTCCTCTTCATAATGACGATCAACTCCACATCGCGCGCCATTTTTGAAGTGGAAGGTTCTTCAGCCGCCAGCGTGTACGCTATTTTTACTGCGCAGTGAACGAGCCTGATCCGTCACGCGCCGAGTTGAAACGCTACAAAGATTTGCAATCTTCTTCTCTTCCTGAAACACTTTCTCTTCGCAGTCGGCCAGAAAAGTCTCCGTCCAAAACGAAATAATTTGTGCAACATATTCGCCACCACTGTCGCAAACATGTGGCGTTTACAATCTCTCAATTTACTTGAAAATAACGAAGTGAATTTTATACATATGTATGTAATTATATTGTATGTAATTATATTATATATAAATTATCGTGTTTTTCTTACAGACGCAATTCAATTAAATCTTGAAAATGGTCAAAACCAATGACCGAAACGTCGATTAGTTGAAAATTAGCAAAACTGCTTAGTTAAAATTTTGTTATTGTATTTAATGATCGAACCGTAACGCCGATAGCATTCAACAATTGTTATGAATTTTATACGCTTTGCTGAACATTTAAGTAGTGTATGAGGAAAAAGTTCTTGCGGTTTTCTTCCTAGAGATAAGTTAACATAATCTTGAATCGCGACCGACTACATTTCAAAATGTTTTTATACAGTATATTATCATTTGGTATTATTATATAAATGTATCATATTATTATTTATTACTAGACTGCGGATTTTATGTATTTATAACAAAAATTGGCATGTACAATTTAAAGCAGTAGACGTATTTTGAAAATTGAAGAACATCAACGTATTAATTCCAGTTTCATGAAATAATTAAAAGAAGAAAGAAATTTTTATTTAGCTCCTGTGGCTTGGAATCGACGCAGAGATTTTTTATTTTGCATAAACATCCGCAGTCTATTTATTACAGTATATTATTTGAAGAGCTTCGAATAAATTCGCAGCCGCATCGCGTACACTACTTTTGCTGCGCAGTGAACGAGTCTGATCCGTCACGCGCCGATGTGAAACGCTACACAGGTTTGCAATCGTTGTAGAAGTTTTCACTTTTTCTTTTCCTGAAACACTTCCTCTTCGCAGTCGGTTAGGAAGGTCTCCGTACAAAACGAAATAATTTGTTCAACACATTCGGGACCACTGTCGCAAACATGTCGCGTTTACAATCTCGCAATTTACTTGAAAATAACGAAGTGAATTTTAGACACTTTGCTACTTAAAATCGTGGAAAGTAGCTGAATGTTCAGAGATAACTTTCTTACACGTATACTACATGCACGGTAATATTAACGGTTGTCTCCCACTTTGTTAAAACGAAATTCTACAGCACCTAATTAAAACTTAATCATAATAGAATAAATCCCGACAGCTCGAGTCTCTAAAGTTTAATTCGGCTCGCGAAGTTTGGAACGTTTTTTAACTATTCAAGAAACTTTTAAGAAGATAGAATAAAATATGCGACTTTGCGCCATCTTGGAAGCAGTCGAAGCTCATCTTCCGCGTCTTAATAATCTCGTATTTTAAATAAATACGTGAAATTACAACAGAAGCGTAAAGAATGCAAACATTTTACAGTATCTAAAATAGTAACACTGAGTCAAAAGAGGATTCAAGTGGATTTTTCTGAGAGATTGTTGGGCTTCTGGGATTTAAGGATGCGAGAATGTGTCCGAAAGTCCCGAGGGGCTCGTATATTTTGAGTAACGCGAGTTCTGGGCGGCTGCAGATGCCTCAGGGTGACTGAGATCATCGAGACTTATCAACTGATACCCTAACTTTGCCAAGCCTCCGTAGACTGTGGTAACTATCCAACCTTCCTCAAATTGGGTGCCAGATGTATTCAGCACGGAATTGTCTGTGGGAATTTTTCTGTGTACCAGACATTCTACGATGTCTCTTGAGTTTACAATATCCTATACAAACTTTCTGCAATTCGGGATGATATAGATGTGGTCTCTGGAGCTGAACGCGTTCTTCATTGGTCTCTGGAGCCCTAACTGTTCTATGTCAAGTTTCTTGAATTCTTAAGTCTATCTAATCTGTAGAATCAGATATAATGTCTGCTATCGCGTTTATATTTATGATACAACCTGAACGTTAGGTTGAAGCTTCATTTTTCATACAGGTACGTAATTAGGTAACGTAAGTTGCTACACATTAGATAGAACGAGTTGTTAAATATTCTATAAGATTATTCCAAGTAATAGAAAACTTTCGTTGAAGTGCAGAATTTGTTATACGTTTCTAATATGGAATATTTAAGATTAAATAAAGAATAAATAAAAGAGAAGAGAATTTTGTTTAATTTACACATTAACCACGCATTCTTTGTGTACTCTTCTGCAAGCTGGAACACTAGTATTAACATTGATGTGATGGAATGGAGTGATGAACTTTCCTTTTTTGAGATAATACTAGATTTAACTGGATTGTTCCTGCTTTATCGCGTTTCGACAATTCATACGAGGTCATTGTTTGACTGCATTTCGGTTTTTATCTTGTATTTGCAGACTACAACACTGTGGCTTTTATTGCAACCTTGAATGTGTAAACAAATGACGTGCACGTAAACACTCTGTTCTACAGTACGAGAGCGGTTGCGTTCTACAACGGTTCTTCAATGAAATTACAAAATGCTTATTAAACAATTTGATACACGATCAATTTGTTCTCATAATATCAGTTTATAATGACGGAATTAATATGCTGCCTGATAAACCACAACAAGCCATTACGAATAGTCTCGAATTTTTAATTGAAATAATTTCTGATTCGCTCTAAAACAATTGATCGATCTTTGCTGCTCCATTAGGTATATCTGTACCCTCAAATGGACACGTACCTTAACCCTTTGCACTCGGAGCCATCCCGGACGTTACCTACCAGCAACTCGGCGCCACTTTGTAGCGAAAACGTGTACTTACCTACGAACCGTCATATATAAACCTGCTGATATTATTTTTATAAATCTTAGTAATTCTACCATATATTGATTTGCTTTCTTGTGCCATTTCAACAAAAAACTTCAGGGAAATATGCATTTGTCAAAAAGTTGCGCTGGAATAAGTTGATGCCCCCCAATCACTACTAAACTTTTTTTTTTTTTTATTAATAATATCCTAGGCCATTATTGACCCATAGATATATGTTACATGTTATAATACAAAAATATAAAATAAAGATGTACAGCTTATGTCTTAAGTTACCTAAGTCTAATTCTCTTCCTTATAAATTAATATCAAATTTTTTAAAAAACTCATTAATTATTTTAAACGCATTAATATTAAGACTTTTAAGGAAGTTGTCAATGTTATAAGGAGGAGCCCACTTTAATACTTTAAGTTTCGTCAACATCTCCTCTCTAATCACTAATAAACTTTGATGTCTCCTCAGAGGGGACATCTGGGTGATATGCTGGACTTACGATGTCCACTCAGAGGGGACAGTCGAGTACAAAGGATTAATTTTATGCTAGCCAGGACTCCAACCGTAACCGATCGAGTAAGGAAGCACTGAAATACCGACAAGGTATTTTTACGTTTCTACCTTTTACCTGTTGATGGTTTAGAGTTTAGACTTGTGCATATTTTTCGTAGCTACTCTTCAGATTTAATAAACAATGACGTGTGAAAGGGTATCGCCCCTAACATTCTGACTCTATGTCATGAACTTTGATATAACCTTTACATTTCTGATATTATGGAACTATTGTCACCGACGAGATACTATTAGTATCTATTGTAATACACATTGTGTATATTGGTGCTATTGTAATACACATTGTGTATATTGGTACTTTCATCTTATTTTCTTTTAGTTAAGTAAGATTTAGGCCAGATCTGTGGCCCATAGCAATCACACATCGAGTATTGCATAGTATTTAACAGGTATAGTACCTTATTGTCCTATTCAGGTTCCAATATGCACTTGATGTCACATTGTTTCGTAGTTGGATATATAATTATAATAATACATATTCTTTTCATATGCAACCCTGTAGATGTGGGCGCGGAAATGACAAATATACAAGTTACGTCGTTAACAACATATCGACATCTTGCGCCTTCTAAACTGACGAACAATATATGTTGGAACTAGATCATTTCACCACGACACATATTTAATATTGTAATAATAATAATATTATTGCAATAAATAATTAATAATATTGTAATACACAAGCTTAATACTGTAATAAGTTTTTTGGTAAAAAATAAAGAATATTGGATTCAACAGTTAATGTGTACTTTATTTCTTCCCCATCCCATAGAATTAAGATCTTCGTGAATTTTGAATAGAAAAATTTTTCAGTTACGCCCGTTTAACTTGTCATTGAGTTATATTACTGATTTCGAATTGCAAACATTGCGGAACTTTGAAAAATAAAAATTTTCTAACGTCTGACTTGACGTTGGGTTGTACTACTGAATTTCGTGCCACCTCCTTCGATATCATGTTCTCCTATTAGAAATCCAAGGAATTCCGAAAAATTTTCGAAAATCCCGAAAATTGAACTTTGTATTAGGAGAACATGATATCGAAGGAGGTGGCACTAAATTCAGTAGTATAAGTCAATGAAAAGTCAGACAGTCAAAAATTTTCGAAAATTCAGTAGTACAACTCAACGACAAGTCAGACGGTCGAAAATTGGCGAAAATTTTCGAAAATCTCGAAAATTGAACTTTGTATTAGGAGAACATGGTACCGAAGGAGGTGGCACTAAATTCAGTAGTATAAGTCAACGACAAGTCAGACAGCCGAAAAATTTCGAAAATTCAGTAGTACAACTCAACGACAATTCAGACGGCCGAAAATTGGCGAAAATTTTCGAAAATCTCGAAAATTGAACTTTGTATTAGGAGAGCATGATATCGAAGGAGGTGGCACGAAATTCAGTAGTATAAGTCAACGACAAGTCAGACAGCCGAAAAATTTCGAAAATTCAGTAGTACAACTCAACGACAAGTCAGACGGTCGAAAATTGGCGAAAATTTTCGAAAATCTCGAAAATTGAACTTTGTATTAGGAGAACATGATATCGAAGGAGGTGGCACTAAAATTCAGTAGTACAACCCAACGTCAAGCCAGACGGTCTAAAATTTTTATTTTTCAGAGTTCCGCTGTTTCTGCAATTCCAAATCAGTAGTATGATTCAATGAAAAGTTAAACGGGAATAAATTTTTGCGGAAATCAGTTGTGTTACTCTACGACAAGTCGGAGGATCGGGAAAAATTGATGGTTGAATAAATATGTACGCAGACACTCTGTTTATTACATTGTCTTTATTCATTCATTGTAAATTCATACATGAAATGTTTGTATTGTACAATATTATACATTACTTATATTCTAAACGTTTCTAAGAAGAATGGTGACTGGCTCAGAGAGATTCGACACACCCCATTAGACTTTTACTGCAATACTGCGATAGAGTCGAGGTATAGGCAATTATATTTTATGATCAGTCCACTGGTACACTGTTATGCCTCGCTTGTGTTGCGGCAGCCAATGGATAAGCCTGCTAGCACCAGAGAGTATATGAGAACCAGGTTGAATAATAATAAATTTGGATAATTGCAAAAGTTCATGCCCAATTTACCTCGTGACCTTTTTTTAATTAAAATAAACGAACTTCAACTGCAGCCCTACCTAATTAAGAATCCGAGGATAACGTGGAACTAACAGTGATCTGAAATACCAACATCGCTAAAAGATCCGCTACCGACGAGATACTCGTCTACCTACGTAGAGGGCGGAAGAAATCGAGTTGCTCTTATCGTTGTCGGTAATTCAGATCGTGAGACACGAAACCCCATATGGTAATTGGTCTACTTCTATCACCGACGAGATATAGGAAAATATATATGTATATTATATATATATATATGTATATTATATTATATTATATATTATATATATATCGTCTGTGCTTCTATATTGCATTTGTGGTTTGACAATATTAATTCCGGCCGATACGGTAGGATGTGATATGAAAATGGTAAGAACGCTTTGGAACCCCTCGGGTGTGGGACAAAAACATATACATCAGGTTGCTATAAACAGTAACAACAGAAATATAAAAGGCTTGAATCCACTGGGATAGCCACAAATACATGTGTAAACTGATATCTATATATCAATTACACTTACATGCTATTTGCTGCACTCTTTAATACAGTTATCTTATACTTTAATATCGTTTGCATCGTTCTTCTTTATTGAAAATACGGCGTTGGACTGTGTTTGTCCATCAGCCGGGTAATTTAATAAGGATTACAGCATACTTCATACTCCCCCTTCCTACGTACTTATATACATGCATTCATACTTCTTAGCTCGCATAAGTATACTTATTTTTATATATGTATAAAATATCGTTGGCCTCATATGGAAACAGCCTAAGCCATTTTCTGTGAAAATTGAGTTTTCAACTTCGCCTAGTTAGATACTTTAATTTCTACGGTTTGAGGGTAATAGCTCAGCGATAAGTTGTTAAGTAGCATGGATACATAGTTTGAAAAAATCTCCGTGTAAAGCAAAATAGATCATCCTTCTCGCCTCCTGTAAAATGTACTGTTTTGGTCTTATATGCAAGTTCAAATTATTAGGCAATTTTCATATTAGGCCAATGATACGTGACTATACACAGACGACTAGTGTATATAAAACTATTTGGTCTGTTCCTACACGTGATCAGTAACAAAATCACTTGTGCTGAGAAATCGGTGACGCTTGATACCAGCTGTAGGTGTTTTTCCGAGCTCCGCGATCCAGTATTCGTCACCGAGATGTCGGTAGACCGTCGTAAACCGGTTCGATCCGGCGTGCACCGCGCATAGAACGGTGCGCACTCCCATTGACCAGTCTGTAGTCAGAGTCAGAGTCGTGTATTCGGGCCAATAGTAATCGTGCGGTGGCTTTGAGAACACGGTACGGTTCCTCGTTAGTCTGGTCGCGGTGCGTTTCCACACGTCACGTCGGTTAGAGCGAGCGAGAAAAGAGGAAGAAGTTGCGAGAAGTCGCAAGGAAAGAGAAGGGCGAACACGGCGAGTCGGTTAAAAAGTCGAGACGGTGAACGTCGACCGTAGTCGAAAAGTCGTTGTCGGGAGTCGTTGGTTGTTCGAACGAAGGTTGCGTTCGTTGGCTGGCAGGTCTGCAGAGGATCTGTATCGGTTGGCGGTCGTCTGCCGTGTCTCTGTTTCCGGTGTAACCGTGTTCGGAAGCGGCGGTAAAGCTGCAACTCTTCTTCGGCGACAGGATTCCGCAGCGGGAGCCGCGCAAGACGAGGTGAGTCATCCGCGTTATGATTCGCGGGTATAGAAGCCCGCCGCGACCCGAAAAGGGTTTTCCGATCGGCAGCCGAAGTGGAGAGACACACTATGCCGTTTCCCTTTTAGCGGGCAAACACATTTCGATCGATTCTGCCCGTTCCGTGGCAGTTAGACAGGCCGCCGCCGTTCTCCGTGTCGTTGTGTCACCGTGCGCTCGTGTATGCGTGACCGCGAGAGTTCCACCGATCGTTACGATCCACGACGTGCGTGTTTTCTCATTAATATCAGACGGCGAGCGCGTTCAAACGCCGCTCCGCCTCGGACCCAATAATCATCCAGCAACGTAGTTAACGGTCGGACCTCTTCGTGCCGCGATGATCGATCTCGTTCTACGACCAACCCCCTCTACCATTCCCTTCCCTATCTCACCACCACCCCGCTCTCTCTCTCTCTCTCTTTCAGTAACCCTTCCAACCCTATCAAAGATGCGTTTTCGAGCCGCAACCTGCGATTCCGAAGCGCCGAACGATAGGGCACGATCGACGGCTCGATAAGTCGACGCGCGACGCCAGCAAGCCCGGGAAACACGATCCATCCGACGGGAAACGAGGTTAGACGTCGCACACGCGGCTATCCATGCGAAAAATCAATACACCCTCCCTCCTGGGCCACGATTCAGACGCGCGCGGTCGGATTCCGAGAATCAGGCATCAGCCTTTCGAGAAAACGACGATCGCCGCGGGGCCTCTACCTAGAAAGCTCTCTTTTGCTTCCTCCACGCGATCGATTTCGAGAGACCATGTTTTCTGTACTGTACACGCGTACTAACGAACGCTCTGGATAGTTCTTACGTCCACCCGCGGGGTTGATTTCTCGCCGCAAAGTCGATGAAACTGTTTTTGGTACAGCACCTCGCAGGAAAATAGATATGCAGACTGTCCACCGCTGTTACCAAGGCGTCCGATGGATCCTAAACAACGTCCGTACACCAATACATCAATTGCACTGATCTCCTTTAACCCTTATCTAGTCAACCAGAATGTATAGATTATTTAAGACTAAACCTACCAAATGCTGAAAACGATTCACATGTTTTAGCTTGCAAAAATGACTTGCAAAAATAAATCTCTATTTATTCAGATTTACAGCGGTTTTTACAACAATATGTGCTTCGATACAGAATTGTATCGAATCAATTTCCACGTAAGCAACTTCATAATTTCAGTAATTATGAAATGGAAAATAGAAAATCAGTCATTTGACCGGCAGTGGTAGGTTTAGTGTTAAAACTTTCCTGTATTTAACATGTTTGCACGAATTCTCGTTATAAGACTATAAATTAATATATTAGGTGAAGTAAAAAGCTCTGAGCGTTTTTCGCTTTATTTATAAAGCGCTCAGAACTTTTTACTTCACCTAATATTAGCCTGGACTGGACGTTCGGAGAAATTTTGTAATATTTTTTAGAGGAATATTGAGAAATTGTTGAAAGAAATACAGTAAATGGGCACCCGGTTGACTACACAAGGGTTAACGCTTTGCACTCGGAGTTATTCTAATTCGAACACCGAATGTGTTTGCTGGGGGGCTGGAATATTTTATTTCATATGATTTTCAGAATTTTATTTTATTAAAATCTTAAATAGGTTCAGTCACGTTTATTGCATACAATTTTAATAATGCAACAAATATTTTGAAGAATGGCACAAGAATTATTTATTAGTGGTGACTCTTTCTCTGAGTCACCATTGAGTGCAAAGGGTTAATAAGAAATAGACTTGCAACCAGAATTGCAACGAACTGGAGTGAAAAGGAAATTTACTTTCTTTGTTAATATGTTTACCCTTAGCACTCGAGTGACGACTTAGAATCACCACTAAAAATTGCTGTACTATTCGCAATATTGTTTACACGACTAAATATGTTGGTATCTAATCAATTACTACACATTTAAGTATTGTGCGAAGTATTGTGTCAATTTTATATTCACAGAAATGAAAAAATCATATACAAGGGAATTATTCTAGGTCGCAAGAAAATAGTTTAATTTTTATACAAGAGTACTTTGAAATTCTTCTAATGTTTCTCTTCTCACATATCGTTCTCTAATTGTTAAAATTATTAAACGAAGAAGTATACTTTCACCTGTCTTCTGTTTTGTGCGAATGATTTAAATTGATGCTAGAATGCAAGGTGCACCCAATTCTTGATCTTCCACTCGGCGCCATCTTGGTCTAGCTGCTGGTTATAGATAATTTCGGTACAGGGCTTGAACTTAAGGGTTTGTAGATTACAGAAAATTGTTATTTGTATATTAACACAGTGAAAGAAACACTCGAGATTCGTGTTGCATGTTTGTAGGTTTTTAATTATTGTGTAAGATGAACTTTTACTTACTCAATTTGTAAGACATCTTTGATATTCAATTAACTTTATACGACATAACGAATTTGGGAAAAATGAATTGAAACGTTAAATGAATTTACAAAATTTGTTTTTTCTCAATACAAAATATCCAGTTACAGTAAAATGAGGAAAATAATACGTGCACAAAAATGCAGCAGAGCGGATGAATGCACGCGCATCTTTGATAGGATCAAGACATGGGTCACAAGTGTCCCGGAAGCGGCTAAGATGAGGGTTGAAAGAAGAATTTCTTTGATTACTCTTGCACATCTTGCGTAAAAAGATTTTTATTTTTCTGTTTTCTTGGATAAAAGGTTATAGAGAATATTTTACCCTATGGGTTTCACCAATATTATTGCGAGAAATCAACTTCTGCGAGTAGCGAATGTATTTTCTGGAACAGAGACGCAGCTGATCCCCAACAGTTTCGATTTTCGCGGGCGTGAAGACTCTGGTTGGACTATACACAATGCTGCTGACGTTCGAGCCAGCTTGGACGGATAAAATGGAAAAAGTTCGTGACTGAATTTTAATATTCGCGGGCCCTTGCCTGATTGGTTGTAAAAGTTTAATGGGATTCCGATGTCACGCTCGAATATCGAATTAACAACCCCCTCCGGAGAGGGACGTGGTACATTGACTAATACCGGAAATCGGTTTACTTCTATGGGTAAATCTGTGTGCTTCGGTATGTAATCTTATTCCTTATCGATTGTCCGTACGTTGCCTTTCAAATTTAGATCACATTGACTATGATCCTGGCATTCTCGCTTTGAGGTACTCTCGAAATTTCTTTTTTGGCGCAGAAATGTCTCATTATCCCTCATTCGTCCCTTATTTCACGAACTGAATCTGTCCCTCGCTGTCATATTGGCACAGTGGTAAAAGCTCGATGAAATAACAAGGTTAACAGTTATTTCTCGATGTATTTTTATAGGGTTTTCGGTTATGTACTTCGCATTGAAAAAAATAAAGCAACGAAGTAGGACGAATTTCCTTATCTTTAACAAAATGGTAATTAAAAAATGCAAGCTTCCAGCTTGATTTTATTGTTTTATTTTTATTTATTTTACATATTACTACCATTTTACTGTTACACTATTTGAATAAATGTTGGAAAAAAGAGATTGCGAAATTGTGGGATGAACATGGACAGCTCTAGAAGCCGAATATGAAAACAATTACCCCACTTAAATTTTAAAAATTAGACAACATAAGAATAATAACTAAAATTCAGAAAATATAGCATATCTTTTGGTCAGATTTGATTTACGCGTTCTCTACGTTAGAGAAAATTAGTAAGTACCATTTTTATTTCATACAATGTACGTCCTTTAATAACCAAAAATCGTCTGCATCCAAATTCTGCGTATTTGGTGAAAACTGTGTGAAATTGACACGGGGGTTAATTTCAAAATCAACTTTCCAACTTCTTTTCAAAGCCAATTTTCTGAAACAGTAAATGTTTTAATTGCCAAGATGGCCCGAGGCGTTACGCTAATGACCTCTAATCGCGACCATAAAAATGCAATTAACGTTCCTGCGTTTACTATTGCGGTACTACTTTCGCGCTAATGCCACGATAAATACTAGAATATTTCTCAGGTTTAATGGTCACGCCCGCGTCTACTCGAAACTAGATCCTCGTGATTTATACGCTCGGAATTAGGTGTGACAGCTATTGGAGGGTCAATTTAAGGTCTGCATCCACAGCTGAAGTTTCTCTCGAGAATGCCGTGCGTCCATCCAGGAATTTTATTCTCGAGAGAAGAACTTGCCAGCGGTCACTGACCCGAGAGCGACTTTCCGACTGCCGTTGTTCATCGATTTTACCCTCCTCGGATCGATCGTAACATTCTCACGTTTACGTCGATAGCTTGATTGTTTCCATTTATTAATCTTCTAATTCGTGCTGTTCACAGTGCCTTCACTTCGTCAATTTCGAATTAGTTACTGTGTACGTTATTTTCCATTATTTTCGCCACTTTTAATTACTCGCATATGATACTTACAGTCTTTAAACATTAAGGATATTCTGGAGGTATTAGGACCTTGAATGAGTTCTCGCTGTTTCTTCAAAGATGGTAGTAGCAGTACCCCGTTCGTGGAATTTCGAATGGTAACACACGTGCAAGGCAGTAGTGTATCTAACCTTAAATTTCAGTGTATGGTAGTTCACTTTAGTGTAAGCAAAGTAATTTTTTCTTAGTTCTGAAAATGTCTACTTTTGTGCCGAATAAAGTGTATTTGCGGGGAATTTTATTGCACTACTTTATTCAAAAGAAATCTGCAGCTGAAGCACATAGAATTCTTGTTGAGACTTATGGTGACAATGCTTTGTCGGATACGACAGGCAGAGACTGGTTTCGACGCTTCAAAAATAATGAATTTGAACTTGAGGATAAAGAACGTTCTGGCGCACCGAAAACATTTGAAGACGAAAAGTTGGAGGAATTACTCGAATATACTATAGTATATATATTATACTTTGAATGAAATGTTTTTGTTCCTTATAATTTAAATAAATCTTTTATTTTGTTAAAGAAACAGCGAGAACTTATTCAAGGTCCTAATATATAAAAAACGCAACAAAATTTTCGAAAATTTGACAAGATATAATTCTTACTAAATTAATGCAATTACCAAAGTTTGGATTCGATTCATTCTGCACCGTTTAAGAATTATAGCAACTTAAAGTTTGCACATTTTAACACGTCTTCTTATGGAGATTTCATAAAATTCCACTTCAAACCCTATTTAAACCTTGATAAAAACGCAACTAGAAACTTCAGGTTCTTTTATATATAGTAAAAATGATGTAATTAATTATATTCAAAATTTATTAGAATTCACTGAACAGTTACAGAGCAAAAAATTACAAACTGTTACAAAACGTCAAAATCGTGTTGTCATCTCACTAGCATGGAAACGCGACAACAGTGTAAAAAATATACAAAAATAATGCAAAATATACTCGTGAATGGCTTTCATTGCCAATATATATTGATGGATTTTGAATTTATTGTACTTTTGTCTCCCATTGTACCTCCAGAACATCCTTAAATTTAGCGTTTCAAGCACGAACAAAGGTGTCGACTACACAGGCAAATATTTATTTCACATTAAAGTAGTTATTTTATTCGATTAAAACTAATTGTTGTATAATGATATAATGGTATTTTAGGGTTTTTTAAATTGAAATATCTCTTGAACTACTAACTTTTCGACATACATAGGTTAGTACTTTTTTATAACGAATGTCCAGCTGCATCGATTGATGTATTAAAAAATACCTCATTCCATTAAAAAAAATGATGGTGGCCTTCATATCTCTAAAAAAAATTACATGAAACGAAAATTTTATTGTTATCTAATGAGCCTCATTTTACCATTCAACTTTGTCCTTCAGACATTTGACGTATCTTTAAAAACAACAAAGGTATTCAAGGTGGTCGAGTTAGCTGGGACACCCTGTATAAAAGATCAGTGATTGCCCAATAGCTTCACAGACATAAATAGCATCAGTGACGTACTTTCAATACGTGGTGAAAATGCAAATAACTCAAACTACGTTTATCGAAACATTATTGGCAACAAGAGATAGTTGTGGTGCCAGTAATATGGATGCCTTAGAGCCGAATCCTTTTTAATTCGCAATCTACACAGCTGTTCTATGTTACCATTGATGTTCTCACAAACATCAACGCAAATTACAAATTATTCTGATTTCAACCAGAAGGAAGTACATGTACATTAACCCTCATTCGTCCCTCGTATCAATTTGACACAGTTTTCCCGAAATAAATTGGGCTGTTCTGTTATTATGTAGTAGGTTTCGTCCGTAACTTCGTGACTTTTATTTTTCTAATGCGAGTCGTATAACC
>CM052282.1:5629982-5640611 GCA_028455765.1 Lasioglossum oenotherae | reverse complement strand
AAATCCGCAGTCTAGTTATTGTATAACTGACTGTTGGTACACTGAGAAAAAAATCCTGCCGAAACAAAGAAAGCATATGTTGATTCAATAAGATGTACTATTGAATAGTGCCAATGTCATATGAACTTACTTTAATATTTAATACTATTGAATTTCAATAGCAAAACTCACTTCCGCCAATCATATAAGCCAATAGCTTGACCATCAATGTTTTCAAAAAAATAAGATATGGCCTCAAACCAATTCCAGTATAAATCAATACATTTCTCAAATTTTTTTAACAACATATCTGATCGAAGGAAAAAAAGAAATATTACGAATAGTAATATACGGTATTGAATCAAATATTATTTTCAATCATTTCATGATAGACAATTCAAATACATCACGATCTGCTTCTAAATTTCATACTATTGAAAAGAATACATTGATATTCATCGAAGTAAAAAATTGCAATAACACGCGTGTTATTGAAGTAACAATTTTTTTTCTCGATGTACGTTTTCTTATAATTAGACTGCGGATCATTAGGCATTTGTGGCTTATGGAAAACTTCAAAAAAGGCTAGAATATGAAAATTTTATTTGTTTTGAATCTACGAAGGCTGTGCCCATTAAAAATAACATTTCGTTTCGTTCCAGTTTCTTAAAATTTGTCTACAAACATTGGAAAAT
The DNA here is from genome assembly GCA_028455765.1 of Lasioglossum oenotherae. Taxonomy (NCBI): domain Eukaryota; kingdom Metazoa; phylum Arthropoda; class Insecta; order Hymenoptera; family Halictidae; genus Lasioglossum; species Lasioglossum oenotherae. The sequence goes on along the minus strand of CM052282.1, from coordinate 5,639,937 downwards.
GCATAAACGTCCGCAGTTTACTTATAATCTTGTCGAGAGAAATGGAGATACGGTAATGCCTCGATATTGTGTGAAAACTTCGTGACTGTAATATTATTAATATTTTGTAGAACACTATTCCCAAGTGTCGAACGTAGGAAAGGGTTGCAAACGAAACATCGCACAGTGGGATATTTGGCCCGAGAAATCTGAAAAAACTATTTTAGCGTTATTTATGGGCTCTCGATTATTATAATATAGCAGATCGTTGAATTCGTCTTAACGTCAGCTATAACATTGTGAAATTAAAAATACATTTTAAAGCGAATCGTGTCATGTTCGGTTTCATTTTAATCAGAAAAATGTGACGAATATATCGGTAAAAGTTCTGCCAAAAAAGAATGGAAAACAGTTCTGTAATTATATTCGAATGTGTTTTGTTGTTATCGATCGTATGTATTGGTAATAAATCTTTAAATGTTTTCGGCGCTACGGTTCGATCGTTTGTTACGAACAAAGCAAGTTTGTTTGAAAAATTTATCCCTTCGCGACGAGCTTCGAATACAATAAATCTTTAAATGTTTTCGGCGCTACGGTTCGCGATCGTTTGTTACGAACAAAGCAAGTTTGCTAATTTATTCAAACATTATCAACGTTTCGATCCCAGATTTGGATCTTTGTCAAGATTAATAATTTGAAATTGCGTCTGTAACATAAGTATGTTGTAAAAATGTTGTAAAAATTCAAATGATTAATCTTGAAAAAGATCCAAATCTGGGATCGAAACGTTGATAATGTTTGAATAAATTAGCAAAATTGCTTTGTTCGTAACAAAGGATCGAACCGTAGCGCCGAAAACATTTAAAGATTTATTGTATTCGAAGCTCGTCGCGAAGGGATAAATTTTTCGCGAACATCGTGCCCATCTCTCAAATATATCGAGACGTTACTGTCTTCCGCCGACCGATCTAGATCGATCGCAATCTCACCGGGCCGTATCAAGGTCTGCAATCGGCGAAGGGCGTGCGCAGGAAACGTTCCATTAGGTTCGGCCGAGTCAGTTCGTTTTCTCAGACGGATTGCAATTAAGGTACCCAGATAGAAATGGTGGACTGATAGAGCGGGTAATGTCTCTGAACTTATTGAATTGTTGTTCAATGATATCCTTAAATGCTTTACTATTGCATTCTAATGAATTTGCAATATATTCAAACGTAATACACGTGATATTCAGGAGAAATACAAAAATAATGAGATACATTTTTTTACACAGAGGAACAGGAAAGAAATTGCGCCCTACGCATCAGTTTATTCAAAGTTATTAGGGCCTTGAATAAGTTCTCGCTGTTTCTTCAAAGATGGCAGTAGCAGTACCCCGTTCGTGGAATTTCGAATGGTAACACACATGCAAGGCAGTAGTGTATCTAACCTCAAATTTCAGTGTATGGTAGTTCACTTTAGCGTAAGCAAAGTAATTTTTTCTTAGTTCTGAAAATGTCTACTTTTGTGCCGAATAAAGTGTATTTGCGGGGAATCTTATTGTACTACTTTATTCGAAAGAAATCTGCAGCTGAAGCACATAGAATTCTTGTTGAGACTTATGGTGACAATGCTTTGTCGGATACGACATGCAGAGACTGGTTTCGAGGCTTCAAAAATCATGAATTTAAACTTGAGGATAAAGAACGTTCTGGCACACCAAAAAAATTTGAAGACGAAAAGTTGGAGGAATTACTCGAATATACTATACTATATATATTATATATACTTTGAATGAAATGTCTTTGTTCCTTATAATTTAAATAAATCTTTTATTTTGTTAAAAAAACAGCGAGAACTTATTCAAGGTCCTAATAAAATTATAATAAAACGTGACATTATAATATTCAAATGAAATGCGAAAATAATCGTATATTTTTTACACAAAGAAACAGGAAAGAAATTGCGCCCTACGCATCAGTTTATGCAAAGTTGATATTATAATATTCAGATAAAGTATGAAAATAATTACATATTTTTTACATACAGAAACAGGAAAGAAATTGCATCCTACGCATTAGTTATTTGAATCGTAAAAAGTAAATAAATTAAATGTACAATACATACGAGAAGTTCGCAGTGTGGGTCACAAACGACACGGGAATTGAAGTTGTTTAAAAATACGACTCGTTGTACACGTTTTAGGGAAAGTGGATACGGTAAAGAACGCAGCAGAAGTCGAAATATATCAGTGTTCTGTTCGCCAACGGCTATTCCAATTAAGTTCTATCGTCCTTGTGGTCGTTCGTACACTCAACGGTACGAGAATCTGTAAAGTACCTGTTTCATTCCACGTGCCGGCGAACTCAACGATTGTTGACTTCGTATTACCTGAACCATAATTGCAAATTCGTCCCGCTGGTAATAATGACGGCAGGTGCACTAGTCCTTTCAACCGCATGACGTCACGAGCCGAGTGCAGTTCTGCATTAAGAGGATGCGCGCAGCGATGACGACTGTCCGTGCAGTTGTTTTGTGCATTTCCACCAAATGAATTAAACACTCGCAGCTGCGGATGTCGGGATCTCTGAAATATTTCTGACCGTAAAACAAAGTAATCTAAAAATCACGTGTTGTAGAAAAATTAATTTACGGTCACTTGCCATTTAAAAAAATTATAAAATGGAGTTCGAAAAGGTACGAATATTTCAAATAAAACGTAACTTGATATCAGAGCTAATTATCCGTAACGAATAAAATGATTTCTGTGTGTGTGACCGTAAAACAAAGTAAACTAGAAAATCATGTGCTAGAGAAATATTAAGTTTGCAATTCAATTTAGGTCTAGGAGATAAATTTAATTTTTTTATTCAGAAGAAATACCAGAGTAAACTAAATGATTAGAAAAAAGACTTGACAGATGTGATATAATTTTGTCACAATTTTTACGGTCACTTGCCATTTCAAACATTATAAAATGAGGCCAAGTTGAACTTTCGGAACAGAATTTTGGTGCAACGTCAATTTTTATAAATGAACATTCGTTTCAGTACACTAAAAGAGAGAACAGAACATGAATATAATTCGTTCAAAACGTTTTTGATACACTTTTAATGGACGCAGCAAGATCAATTTTCAAGGTTCTGTTTCATTTTATGAAAGTAAAAAAGACTTGACAGATGTGATATAATTTTGTCACAATTTTCACGGTCACTTGCCATTTCAAACATTATAAAATGAGGCTCTGGAAGGTACGAATATTTTAAATAAAATGTGGCTCGATATCGGAGCTAATTATCCGTGACGAATAAAATGATGATGCGATCTCCCGAATATTTCATTCGGAAAAGTCATCTAAATATCGTGTGCTAGAGAAAAATTAAGTTTGCAATTCAATTTAGGTCTAGGAGGTAAATTTAATCTTTTTTATTGAGAAAAAATAAACCATGGCAAAATAAATATCTAGAAAAAAACTCGATATTTTTTACGGTCACTCGCCGCCATTTCAAAAATTATAAAATGAAGTTCCAGAAGGTACGAATATTTCAAATAAAACGTAACTTGATATCGGAGCTAATTATCCGTAACGAATAAAATGATGATGGGATCTCCTAAATATTTCTGACCCCAAAACAAAGTCACCTAAATATTGCCTGCTAGAGAAAAATTAGATTTGCAATTCAATTTAGGTGTAGGAAGTAAAGTTTATTGTTTGTTGTGAAAAATACCATAGCAAACACTAAATGACTAGAAAAAAAGACTCGGTAGATGTGATATAATATCGTCACAATTTTTACGGTCACTTGCCATTTCAGAAATTATAAAATGGAGTTCTAAACGATACGAATATTTCAAATAAAATGTGGCTTTATATCGGAGCTAATTACCCGTGATGAATAAAACGATCAAGTAAAAAGATCAAAGGTAACGCTGGGGCGTAGGAAACATTGTTCGTTAATGGCGAAACTCGACTCGAGTGACGTCATTCCTTTCAATATATTTGTACGTGTATAATATACGTTCATAAAAGAGAAACAGTTTCACGAAACAATGAGGCTAACGCGCGCGATGTGAAAATAATAAACAACGCGATTCTCTGGAAAAATAATTGCATCTCTGCTCGTGACGTCATTAAAGGTCGACCTGTAAGAAAAGCCGCGGCATTTGGGTCACCAATACGGCTCGAATTTTCTGTGTGGCCGGTATAGTCTATACACAGGGTGTTTCTGAGTATGTCAGTGAGCGTAGGGCGCAAGAAATCGTAGTACATATTGAACGAATGTTTGATTTCATTGATTTTATTCGAAGAATATATGATGCAATGTATGTACTTGAGGCTGAAGCACGTTTTGAAGCCAAGTTGAACTTTCGGAACAGAATTTTGGTGCAACGTCAATTTTTATAAATGAACATTCGTTTCAGTACACTAAAAGAGAGAACAGAACACGAATATAATTCGTTCAAAACGTTTTTGATACACTTTTAATGGACGCAGCAAGATCAATTTTCAAGGTTCTGTATCATTTTATGAAAGTAAAAATATTTTCAATATAAACTCGCAAAAATTTCAAATATACACAAATGTGTCCAGTTCATTTTTAAGACATCCAACCCCTTACAGTCCACTTGCACTATCACTATTGATACTAAACGGTACTTGTACTATTTACCAAAAACTAATGACAAGCAGCGAGAGATTTAAGAATCTTTAGGTTTATTACTGCCAAAAGCTGGAAATTGTTTAACTGTTTGTAACTTGTGTCACCTTCAAGTGATTCCGACAAAATTTTCAGAATATACATTACTGTGACACAAATCTATCAATCGGATGTTTTAGTTTTCCAATAGAAGCCCAGATCAAAAACTTGTGCAAAGCAATTATTACTATTTTATTCGCGATTCCGAAAAATTGCAATTTTCTCAAAAAATTTCTTTTACGCGACATCTAGTGAAGTTTTAACGCTAAACCTACCACCACCGGTCAAATGACCGGATTCTGGTTTTCCATTTTACAATTATTGAAATTATAATGATGCTTTCACTGGAAATGGTTCTATACATTTTCGTATCCAAGCACACATTATAATAAAAACCGCAGAAAATCTATATACAGTAAGGAGCATAACTGATTCCACACACTTTAAATCAGAACAACTTTTTTATGAATGGGCCAAAGGAAAAACGATAGTAAAAATTGATTTTTACTACTTTTTTAGCTGGGCCAATAACGAAGCTTCACAGATGTGTCTGGTCAACTGGCATAAATTATATACGCTCTGAAAATTTCATTGAAATTAGTTAATTGGTTTGCGAATTATAAACAAGTGTTACCATTTTTGATCGTTCATAATTCGTAAACCAATTAACCAATTTCAATGAAATTTTCAGAGCGTATATACTTTATACCAGTTGACAAAACACATTTTTTAAATTTTCGTTATTGGGCCAGCTAAAAAGGTTGTAAAAATCAATTTTTAGTATCGTTTTCCACAATTCCGACCAAATGCATTATTCCAACATATTTTTTACACGTCATTTACTAAACTAATTCTTCTAGCCTCACATAGAACTTGCAGTCGTTTGGTCCATTCATATAAAAGTTATTCTGATTTAAAGTGTGTGGAATCAGTTATGCTCCTTACTGTAAATTCTATGATGTCATTTTCATAAGGCAACACATGTCAGCCATTGTCACAAGTCGGTAGGTGTAGTGTAAACTTCTTAAAAGAGATCAAGTCTTCAAAAAAAAACATTGCAATATAAATTCCGGTCAGTGTAACTCAGGAAGTACCGAGTGTTCGTCACCCGGTGGCGAATCACAACCGGACAAGAGCGCAAAACTGTCGCTCGACCAAAAGCCCAAGAGACCGCATTGAAACCCACACGTCAGAGACGGTTGAGGGTTGTGTAGCCGCAGGAGAAATCGTTGCCGATGGCTGAATCGATAGTCGGAGCGTACACACGATACCTCTTTATCTTGAATTTTCTTTATTTGCCCGTTTGCCCGTTCGTTTGCCTTGTTGACGTACGATATTGGCGTATCGGCTTCGGGCACGCGTATCAGCATCATCAACACCAGCCAGCAACACCGCGAGGAGTGCAATCGCAGTTGCAGCGGCATCGGACGGTGAAACAGAAGCATAGGCAGAGAGGCAGAAGGAGAGAAGCTGAAGCAGAGAGGCAGTTGGCCGGGTGGCGTTCATCAGGGACGCGTGTCAGCACAGTGAGAGAAGGTAGAGCCACCGGAACGGTGGACGGGCGAGTCCTCGGCGAGGTCGTCCGTAAGCGGGTCGTCTCAGTCGGTTTAGGGTTCATCGTGGGCGAGCAACAGCGGCCGGAAACGTCGCCATGCCGGCAGGTATTGGCGCTTCGTACAGGTCGCTAGGCGACCTGGGCGAGGACGTTTACAAAAGCACGACGATCGTCGACCAGACACAGACCACCGGGCAGAGCGTCCTCGAGAGCGTCAAGAAGGCTTTCAGTTTCGCCTCGCCCAAGGTCGAGCTCAGGAAAAAGGACCCGCTCATCGAGGACCGCCGTGAGAGCGTCTCGATCGTCTCAAGGTAATGCCTTATACGATATTGTCTGAGCGTACAGGGGAAAAACCGGTCGGAAGGTAGGGTGACGGTCGCGGGACACAGTCTATCTTTCTCTATCTTCCTTTCTTCTCTATCGAGTCTCTTCTCAATTGTTCCACGACCTCGTCCCCGTCTATTCGCTCCGTAATCGATTATGGTATAGCTTCGATCCGATACTAGACTCTGCCCCAGGTCGCCCGTGGTATTACTCCATTGTCTCCTCATCGGAGCTACTTTGCCGGTAATAGTGAACCCCCAGCGCGAACCGGCTTTGCTACCGTTCCCGCTTCGAATTTATCTTAAGTTCAATTCTGGAATTACACTTTGAATCAGGGAATTTTCGTTTATATCTCCGAAACGGGGAGATTAGATTCGGTTGTGTCTCGAAAGTTTTGCACAGTGAGTTTACAAGGGCTTTTCATTATAAATTTTAATTGTAATCGGCTTTGCTGAGATATGTGAATTGATTTAGTGGTTTCGAGTAGGGCTGTAACTTTTCCTTCGAAGCTTCGAAGTCTTCCAAATGCTCGAAATTTCAAACTCTTCGAAACGTATGAAGTTGTAACTTATGAGTTCCATACCATGTCACGATTTTTGATAAATAAAAATATTAACTTTCGGTCACCGGTGACCGACACTGAACTTTCCGTTCTGACTTTTCGTAATTAAATTAAATTTAAAAGAGTGCATTCTATTAATACATTTCCGGATCATATCACGAATGTACTTAAAAAATAATACTTTGCAAACAAAATTTTAATGAGTTTTATTAAATTCGGTGAAACCGGATATCGCGGACTAAATGAAAAGAAAGGCAAGACAGGCTTGGCGCTTGACAAAACTCACGTATTCAGTAGGACTGTAACTTTCCTTCGAAGGTCGAAGATTTCGAAGCTTCGAAATGAAAAAACTAGTTTCGAGTCTAAACTTCAGCCATAATGCGACAAGTGTGTATTGTTCTGTCGTGTACCCTTCCTGACCAAAGAAGTTTCGTCTCAATCAATCAAGTCAGAAAACTTTTGAGACCACCTGAAACGATTCTCTTTCAAAATATCCATTTAGTTAATTTTGATTCACCTCTTTGTGGTTCGGTTCCACCAGTGTCAAGGCAGTCTACATGATCGTTGCTGCTTGTAGTACAGTGATTTTTACAGAACAAGCACAACGAATCATTCGAGTAGTGTGTACACGCGGTCAACATGAATTAGTCGACTGTTAATTGAAGTGGTCTAACGACTTTAGCGTTCGTACGTGGGAAACGTGTTAGTCGGATGGTAAAAATCATTCGAGAGTGTCGGAATGCTTGAAACTCGTTGTTACATAATACACTATTGGAATTTTTGCATTTTATATCTCTGAAATAAACGTTCTCTGAGTAAGCCTTCTGTTGTAAAAAACACTTTTGCATTGATGAGATGAAGGTACATTTTGACGAACTTCTACATGGTCAATCGACGTTAAAAATAAACAGATACATTGTGCAATCTTAAACAGATGCATTATGAATGTTTTATATGCATGTGTTTCAAATAAAAATAAAATAGAAACTACGATTAAATTCAATATTATTTCCACTTTAGTGTTAACGTATTAAAATTCTCTTTTTAATCTGCACTTCGATAGAAGCAGCGAAGAAATTTTATTTAGCGACAAGATCTGCAATCTAGTTACGAACTTTAAATGCTGGCGCGCGTTCTGAACAATAGTATAGCACGTGTCCATTGAGCTTTCGGTGTCCATTGACCGTGTCCAAGTTCACTAGAATCAAAGTTTAGTTAGCCATGTAAATTTTCGGATGAATTCGAGATCGTCCATATTATTAAATACACCAATGAATGATTAACAATTCTATTTTTTGGTATTGCAGAATATGTGCTCACTTAATACTACTCAATCATCGCCGACACTCTGATAAATATTTACCTAACCCTTCTATACTGTTCAGGACAATGAATGTGTGCAAATTAATTCTTCGCGAATTTATTGATTATTTACAAACTATCACTTTCGGTACGTTTATTCCACCTTACAAAGTTATTAATGGACTTCCAATATGTCCACGAATTAATTTGGACATTTAATATTGGGTTGGCAAATAAGTTCGTTCGGTTTTTGTGATTTATTCCACTCTAAAAATCCGAACGAACTTATTCGCCAACCCAATATTTTGGGAATTAAAATTCATCGTGGTTTACATTTAATTCGGCAAAAATGTCTGTCCGTAAATCCTTCAATTAGCTTAGATATCTGCGCAGTACACAAGGGTTAAAAATAAGGATACGATTTTACAATGACTACGCTAGTAGATCGTGCATTTTAAACGATTATTTGATTGATATTTGAAAAGTCCACGGCAAACTGACCTGAGGCAGAAGCTAAGGAGGTCGCGAGTAATCGGTTCGAGGTCGAAAATGTGGGAGGCACGGTTAGAGTGGTTTTACTGTTGACCACGGTGGTCGACTAACGTCGAGGAATCGATCGTCACAGTTCCCTGCCCTTTTTAAGTGGTCGAAACGGAAAAATCGCGGAAAAATAACTTGGTGTACTTCTGAGAAACTCATCGATGTACAGGGCCGCTTTCCAATTACTAAAAACAGTCGCTACTAAAATGTCTGACTCACTAACTCACTGCGCTAATGGGCATAGATCTGTGTTCCAATGGATTCCGGGAATCGTCTGTGTTTCCGTGTTGGACTAAATCTGAGGGGCCGTATTCTGCGTTACGTCGTTCCATTATCCCCGTGAATGCCCCATTTCGTAGTTAACGTTTATTACACACGAAATACTGCTGTTTGCTGGTCCCTGTTAGAATGTTGCTAGTAGACTGCGAACCTTGTTCAAAAGAAAAATGTTTGGCATTCATTGTCTGAAGCAGGAATAATATAAAAATTGATTTGATTCCTCAATGAGTTTTCCTGGATTTTTAAAACCTTTTTACTGTTCGTAAATGCATAAAGATCCGCAGTCTAGTTGCTGGCAATAACGATTTAAAAGGTAAAAGGAAACATGGTTTTGTTGGGCAATAAAGAAGGACGTCATGCACACATGAACCGTCTTTGTAACGTGGAGAACAAGAAATGGAGAAAAATGAAATATTGAACACTCTTCTGGAAATTCTCTGAGAGACGTAAAGATTGCTGTACCATCATTCAAAATATTGTTTGCATTATTAACCCTTAGCGGTCGAGTGGCGCCTCTGAGGCGCCATTAAAAGTTGCTGTACCATTATTGAAAATATTGTTTACATTATTAGATATGTAGGTATATAATCAATTACTGAACATTTAATTATTTCATAAACTGTAGTATCAATTTCATATCCACCAAATTTAAAATCTCATAAAAAATGGCAATATTTTAGGTCGGAAGAAATGTTTAGTTTTCGAGTTAAAATAGCTCCGACCGCAAAGGGTTAAAAG